>SKCR01026362.1:600000-967219 GCA_019454045.1 Zanthoxylum bungeanum | reverse complement strand
AATTACTTCTAGGTCTCTGTCATAGGGCTTTCATAACAAAATCATATTTTTGAAGACCTTCTGATGTTAATTTCGAAAACCGTTCAAAATTAAAGTTGTTCATCTCTGAAAAATGAATCTGATGGTTCAAGAATTCGCTCAATCGGAGTTCATTTGCTATTTTTATAAATGAATGCACATACATGACTATCTTATCCGTATTCGGAAATCACCTCACTTTACACATTTTCAAAGATACGTATTTCATATATCAATAAAAGTCGTACTATTTCAAAGAAAAATAATTGGAATCAAACATTTCATACTAGAATCACAACAAACTTGTCATTTAGATTCATATTCATTTTTAGCAACTTCCTCAAATCATTTCAAATTCATCCATCACGGAAACAAAAAGCCGAACACGAATTCTATATTGTTAATCACATTCATCATCAAAAATGAGGACCATAAAACATGTTCTTTACAAGAAATAAAATACAATATCAAAATAGAAACTTAATATGGATTTCATACTATCTTTTCCGTCCACAACCAGAAACGGAACACATCCATTTCACATTATGCCATTTCATATAATATCTGTAATGCTATCAATACCAAAATTTACATACGTATATATCCAATCGCACATAACATTGTATGGATTACAATATAGCATACATCACCATTACAATACTCAAAAGATCCATATTAAACTATTAACAGATATATGTGCTCTTATAACGAACGTAAACTCTCATACAAACAAATACATCCATCGTCACAACCAGAAGTGACACATAACCATAGTTCTCTTATGATGTTGATAGTCTGAAATCTGTCAATCTCTATCATCATTAAAATGGAAAACGTAAAATAATCTCTTTAAAAAAAAATCTCGAAAACACATTTGAAAAAAATATTTTACTGTAAACAAAATCAATTTAAAAATTCACCATCGCAAATCCGTATCAAGCATCCCGCATAACTCAACTAGAGGAAACATAATAAGCACCCAATGCCCAAATCGCGTGCACAGATCAGACAATGAATGAAATGATCCCATTTCGATAGAGGGTAACGGGTCGTTCCATTGTAGTTGGACAAACCTCTATACGAGAGCCACGACGGAAACATATCTGTAGGACACAGAAATCAACGACGCTGTTCCGGGCTCGCGGCCCGGTTGGGAGTATGGAATAGCCCGCGGGGGAAGTAAACCGTAGAAATAACATGGAGTCGCCACCCGGTGTGAACCAGGAAAATGATTTAAGGCCGCACTCACCCCTCGCAAGGGAAGACCTCAAACCGTTGGGTTCGGAATGGTCCCTTACTTATACCACTTGTAATGAAAGGATTTTTGCAATAATCTAACCAAGCCTAAGCAACATATATTTCCAAGGATAATCTACTTCTAAGTTCTAGCATAAAAAATGAAGCTCATGTCTAAGTTTGCATATAACCTATATCCGAGTTCGCATGCATAAAAGTAACCTGGAATAACGGTAGGCATATAATCTCATAAACACATTAAATTGATAAACACGGCAATACGAGTAAAACATAAATATAGGAGACATAATTAAGTTTCTAGTGCGAAAGAAATAATCATGGAAGCAATCATGTATGAGAATATAATGGAAGAAACAAACATGCATGAAATGGGATGTAACAAGTGAAATCTCATTCGTGGAGCATTCGTAAACGCATTCGAACGGAGAAGGGCAGAGAGCATGCGTTCGAAGTGCGTTCTTGGACGCGTTCGAACAGGATTACAAAAGAAAGGGAATTTATGGCGACATGAACACATATGCGAAGGAACAAATACATAATATGGGACCTCGTATGCCCAATTGAACATGCTTACATCCAATCAAACATACTTCTTCCGACGTGGCAAAACATCATGGTAAAGGTAGCCTTTAGGCATTTCCCTCGAATAGAGGACCTTTAATCCACCCTAGTTAGCCCATGCGCACTAGAATGCAATGCATGCGTAAATAAAGCAATGATATCCAAATGTTAAATGACAGAATAAAAGGCGTGGCAAAGCATCGTGGTAAATGTAACCTTCAGACATTTCCCTCGAATAGAGGACCTTTAATCCACCCTAGTTAGCTCATGCGCATGATATTACAATGCATACAAATGAACGAGACAATAATGTGGAACACCGTATGTCCGATTAAACATATCCCACATTCAATCAAACACACTTCGTCCGGCACGGCAAAGTATTGTCGTAAAGGTAGCCATTTTGACTTTTCTTCCCTCAAATAAAGAACCTTTAGACCAACATACTAAGCCCATGCACATTACATCACAATGCATAGAAAGTAAAGACAATAATATAGGAGTTCGTATACTCGATTAAACATATCTCACATTCAATCAAACACACTTCGTCTGGCGCGACAAAGTATTGTCGTAAAGGTAGCCTTTTAGACTTTTCTTCCCTCAAATAGAGAACCTTTAGACCAACATACTAAGCCCATGCACACTATATCATCAATACACAAGCAAGTAACGTGCGGAAAGTAAAAGACGTAATATAAAATGTGAATAATAAATAAACAATATAAAATAAAGTGAAAGATGTGATGTTTGCTCAAGTGGTACGTGAAGTTGTTTCCTAAGTACAGACCGCACTGCCGTCCATTTGGATTCGGCTATGGAATTTACGTCTAGGTTTCCATCCGATATACCATAAAAGACGACACATTTTCCATTCATCCAATGGCCACAACACACATTAACCAACGACTCTCATGCGAAGGAAATTCAATAAATAATTAAAAGATGAATGAAAATAAATAAGAAAAGTGCCCTCAGGTCTAACCTTTTAAATCGTCTCTCGGAAGTACGGTACACAGTCGTCGGAAGGGTTGATGCTCCGCAACTCCTCTGGTTCACTGGTTCAACATTTTCCCTCACTGTTTCGCTATTTGGGCTGTTGTTTTCACTCCGTTTCACTGCTGTTTTACTGCTAATTTCAGTCACTGTTTTGCGGTAAAAGGCTACTATTTTACGGTAAAAAAGGCTACTATTTTACGGTAAAAGGCTATTATTTCACGGTTTTAAAGATGTAGTTTTGCGGGTGCAGTTTACGGTTTAGGGTGCAGTTTTTAGGTGCAGTTTGGGGTCGTGAATGAGGGCTGCTTTTTGGCCTTTTGTATGTATGTTTTTAGGTGCGTGGGGTTGTGTGGCCTATGAGTTGTGAGTTTTTAGTGTGTCAGTGTTTGTTGATGGCTTTGGTGAAATGGGCGGTTGCTGGCTTATGCGTTGAAGGGCTGTGGATTTGTGGAGGGTTTATGCATTAAGGGGCTGTTAATTCGTGAGTGGGTTTATGCGTTAAAGGGGTGTTGGTCTGTGAGTGGGCAGTGGCTGCGTGAAAGGCTTGGCTGTTTGTGTGAGTGATGGGCTAGGGTATGTGGAGTTGCTGCACACTCTGGGTTTTGTTTGCGTGAAGGTATGGCTTGTGTGAGGGTTATTTTAGTCGGTGGAAGGGGTTGGCTTCATGGCTTTTCGTGTAAGTCGTATGTGTGTTACGTGAAGGCTATTGTTTTAGGGTTTTTGTATTAATCGGTTGAGAGAGAGAGGAAAGAGCTTTGGTGTTTTTTGTTTCTTTTTTTGTTGGTGCCGTGAGTTAGAGCTAAGAGGTCTCAATGGTTGATTTTTCGGTTTCTTTTATAGACAAAGGCTAGGGTTTCTCTTGTGTGAATAGGAAAGGAATCAATGTAATCATGAGTGGCATCTCCTTATTAGTGTCTCACAAGGAAAATATCTAGTTAATTGGAGATATGATTTTGCTTAATTAGGAAGATCATATATTTGATTTGTTTTGATTAGGTATGTGATTTGTTTCATTTAGGTAAGTGATTATTTAGATTTTATTTGCTTTGTTTTAATTTCACCATGTGTTAAATATATGTTTTGTTAATTTTCAAGCGACATCCCGAACATCTTCTGAACTTGGCACTGTGACAGGCCCACTGAACTCATAACTGAAACATACTATCGGAGATGGACCCTCGAATCCACATTCCCATTGAACTTGGCCATATTAGGCATCTTGAACTAAGCTGGCAGCTGTTCTTCAAAGGTCATTTCCTCATAATCTAGCAAATCTTCATGTTTACCCCTCATTTTACGGGTAACTGATTCTACCTAATCTCAGAGCTTCTGTAATTCGGCCTGTGACCCGGCTATTCTTCCCGCGGCATATTCGGCCATATCATCATCAAAACCCGGGATATCATCATTCAATCTAGTCGGAGGGTCTTCGCACCTCTCATTCTCAGAGTTTCCCCCAGCATGGGGCACAGCCATATTGGCCATAACAGTAGTTAAGGCTTGCAACTGTTCAATAACTTTGGTGAGATTGGTCTCCAACTGATCCATATGGGATACCTCGTTCTCTGATTCACTCATGTTTGCTATCGGTCTTTTGATAAGTCTTCTTTTTTTCCTAACCCAACGAGAATCTATGGTGTCTTTTAAAATTCTCAGTCAGCATGTATGCGTGCAATGCATGGAACCAATAACATGGTTAAACAACTTCAAATAATAAGGGGCCTAAACATAAAGTGGCCCATCGAAATTTTAGAAGCTTTTGGCCCAATTGTCAAAGGACACGAACTCGTCCCAGTTTAAATGGCCCAACAAGTTCATATCTCTTGACAAAAAATCCAACTAAATCCAAATGATGATGGTCCTAAACACAAGCATAAAGAGACAATTTCTATTAATTATACAACTACAGTTCTCATGTGGGCTCATGGGAGTATAGACAAAGGCTCTCACCGGTGAAGGATTGCCCACAACTAGGACTCCCCACTCAAGGGTTCGAGCGACCAAGTGAGCGGACCTTTTTTATACCTTACGGTATGTGCCAACGAGTTATGGTGCGTGACTGACTGTCAAATGGATTTCCTATTGAAGATTCCCCAGAGGGCTCATGGGAGTATAGACAAAGGCTCTGGCCGGCGAAGGATTGCCAACAACTAGGACTCCCCACTCAAGGGTTCGAGCGACCAAGTGAGCGCACCTTTTTTATACCTTACGGTATGTGCCAACGAGTTATGGTGCGTGACTGACTGTCAAATGGATTTCCTATTGAAGATTCCCCAGAGGGAGGGCGGAGCGAACTCTCTTAGAAACCCAAGCCTCTTAGGCTCTTATCGCCTTGGTGACAGGAATAAACAACAAGTCCTCCAAATTAGTCTGTCACAACGAGCTACGGGTAATGATTACCTATGTGCCTTCGTAGCTTTTCCTTATAGAAAGGTAGTAAATGAAGGAAGACATCAAACCATTACCTAGCTTTAATAATGCCTTTGATTAAACCCCTTCAACCCACGGTAGACACGGTTAACTAAAGCACAAATAACAAACATTACAAGACATTATTTCGGGGCCAATTGTCTATCACCAGTGGAGTCGCTAGACTGTAGGACACATAAATCAGCGACGCTATTTCGGGCTCGCGGCCCGGTTGGGAATACGGAATAGACCGCGGGGGAACTAAACCAGAGAAATAACATGGAGTCGCCACCTGGTGTGAATCGGGAAAATGATTTAAGGCCGCACTCACCCCTCGCAAGGGAAGACCTCGAACCGTTGAGTTCGGAATGGTCCCTTACTTATGCCACTTGTAATGAAAGGATTTGTGCAATAATCTAACCAACCTTAAGCAACATATATTTCCAAGGATAATCTACTTCTAAGTTCATGCATAAAAAATGAAGCTCATGTCTAAGTTTGCATATAACCTATATCCGAGTTCGCATGCATAAAAATAAACTGGAATAACGGCAGACATATAATCTCATAAACACATTAAATCGATAAACACGTCAATACGAGTAAAACATAAATATAGGAGAGACATAATTAAGTTCCTAGTGCGAAAGAAACAATCATGGAAGCAATCATGTATGAGAATATAATGGAAGAAACAAGCATGCACGAAATGGGATGTAACAGGTGAAAGCTCGTTCGTGGAGCGTTCGTAAATGCGTTCGAACGGAGAAAGGCCGAGAGCATGCATTCGAAGTACGTTCTTGGACGCGTTCGAACGGGATTACAAAAGAGAGAGAATCTATGGTGACTTGAACACATATGCGAAGGAACAAATACATAATATGGGACCTGTACGCCCAATTGAACATGCTTACATCTAATCAAACATACTTCATCCGACACGGCAAAACATCATGGTAAAGGTAGCCTTTAGGCATTTCCCTCGAATATAGGACCTTTAATCCACCCTAGTTAGCCCATGCGCACTATAATGCAATGCATGCAGAAATAAAGCAATGATATGCAAAGGGTAAATGACATAATAAAAAACGCGGCAAAACATCATGGTAAAGGTAACCTTCAGGCTTTTCCCTCGAATAGAGGACCTTTAATCCACCCTAGTTAGCCCATGCGCATTATATTACAATGCATACAAATGAACGAGACAATAATATGGAACTCCGTATGTCCGATTAAACATATCCCACATTCAATCAAACACACTTCGTCCGGCGCGGCAAAGTATTGTCGTAAATATAGCCTTTTGGACTTTTATTCCCTCAAATAGGGAACCTTTAGACCAACATACTAAGCCTATGCGCATTATATCACAATGCATAGAAAGTAAAGACAACAATATATGACTTCATGTACTCGATTAAACATATCTCATATTCAATCAAACACACTTCGTTCGGTGCGGCAAAGTATTCTCGTAAAGGTAGCCTTTTAGACTTTTCTTCCCTCAAATAGAGAACCTTTAGACCAACATACTAAGCCCATGCGCACTATATCATCAATACACAAACAAGTAACGTGTGGAAAGTAAAAGACGGAATATAAAATGTGAATAATAAACAAACAAGATAAAATAAAGTGAAAGATGTGCCGTTTGCTCAAGTGGTACGTGGAGTTGTTTCCCAAGTAAAGATCGCACTACCGTCCATTTGGATTCGGCTATGGAATTTACGTCTCGGTTTCCATCCGATATACCATAAAAGACGACACATTTTCCATTCATCCAATGGCCACAACACACATTAACAAACGACTCTCATGCAAAGGAAATTCAATAAATAATTAAAAGATGAATGAAAATAAATAAGAAAAGTGCCCTCAGATCTAACCTTTTAAATCATCTCTCGGAAGTACGGTACACGATCGTCGGAAGGGTTGATGCTTCGCAACTCCTCCGGTTCACTGGTTCAACATTTTTCCTCGCTGTTTGGGCTACTGTTTTCGATCCGTTTTGCTGTTGTTTTGCTGTTGTTTTCAGTCACTGTTTTGCGGTAAAAGGCTATTGTTTTTGCGGTAAAAAAGGCTACAGTTTTGCGGTAAAATGGTACTATTTTCGTGGTTTTAAAGATACAGTTTTGTGGGTGCAGTTTGCGGTTTAGGGTGCAGTTTTTGCGGGTGCAGTTTGCGGTTTAGTGTGCAGTTTGGGGACGTGAATGAGGGCTGCTTTTTGGCCGTTTTTATGTATGTTTTGATCGTGCGTGGGGTCGTGTGGCCTGTGAGCTGTGAGTTTTTAGTGTGTCAGTGTTTGTTGATGGCTTTGGTGAAGTGGGCGATTGCTGGCTTATGTGCTGAAGGGCTGTGGATTTGTGGAGGGTTTATGCGTTAAGGGGCTGTTAATTCGTGAGTGGGTTTATTAGTTAAGGGGGTGTTGGTCTGTGAGTGGGCAGTGGCTGCGTGAAGGGCTTGGCTGTTTGCGTGAGTGATGAGCTAGGTCTATGGAGTTGCTGCACACGCTGGGTTTTGTTTGCGTGAATGTATGGCTTGTGTGAGGGTTATTTTAGTCTGTGGAAGGGGTTGGCTTCATTGCTTTTCGTGTAAGTCGTATGTGTGTTACGTGAAGGCTAGTGCTTTAGGGTTTTTGTATTAATCGGTTGAGAGAGAGAGGAAAGAGTTTTGGTGTTTTTTGTTTCTTTTTTTTGTTGGTGCCGTGAGTTAGAGCTAGGAGGTCTCAAGGGTTGATTTTCGGTTTCTTTTATAGAAAAAGGCTAGGGTTTCTCTTTTGTGAATAGGAAAGGAATCAATGTAATCATGAGTGTCATCTCCTAATTAGTGTCTCACAAGGAAAATATCTTGTTAATTGGGGACATGATTTGGCTTAATTAGGAAGATCATATATTTAATTTGTTTTGATTAGGTATGTGATTTGTTTCATTTATGTAGGTGATTATTTAGATTTTATTTGCTTTGTTTTAATTTCACCATGTATTTAGATTTTATTTGCTTTGTTTTAATTTCACCATGTGTTAAATATGTGTTTTGTTAATTTTGGTTGTGTTTTATTGGTCTTGGGCGTGAATGGGCTTGGTGTGGGCGTGAATGGGTTTTTAGGGGTTTTGGGCCAATGTTAAATGGTTTGCGGGGTTTTTGGCTAAAGATTATTTTAAAACGGAGGTCCAACAAGCGAGCCCGAAGCTAAACAAGCGAATAAAATCCAACAAAATAGTGATTTCTGACTTTTCCCCTTCCCACGTCCGTTTCCCGTGAATTCCGCGACTTAAAAGGTAATGTCTCCAAATGAGACTCATCATAGGGACTTACATGCAAAAATGCAGTGCCTACAATATCATATCAAATTATAAAACCGTAAAAACCATATACAAGTGTCGTGACGGAAACATATCATATCGTATAATATCATAAGCAAAATCGAAATGTATCAAAATCAAAATGTAATTCTTTTGAAATAATTATTTCCCCCCAAAACATAAATATGTCTAAATATAAAAAAAAAATTTAATGTTACAAACTTTTCAAAATACATATCGAGCATCCACTAATCGAGTCGTGTGCACTGACTGGACAGTGTAAGAACCATGTCGACAGAGTAGCGGGCCATCCATTTTTTGATTGTCTGGACCCCATAACAATCACCCCGGCCAAGTCAAACGAATTATATACAGGCTCCACAGAGGGTCAAAAATATAAAATCATCAAGCACCAAGATGAATTTTTGAGCGTCTCGACGAAAATAAAGTTCTATGGTTTAAAAACATCAAAATCATTTTCGAGTGCCGAGACAAAAACATATCATCAAGTACCTCGACGGAAACAGATCGATAAATCTCAAAACATGAAAATGTAAATCAAGCGTCGAGGCGGAAATATATTCTTTATCTTTATAATCAAAATCAAAATATCTGTAATCTTTGTTTCTTTCTTCTTTCCTTTCCTCTTTCTTTTCCAAACACTATTATGTCAAAAATAAAATACCAACTTTTCAAAACATAAATCAAAATATCCGTTCACAATTCAGACTATCAAAGTCATAGAATTTCTCATACCTCAAAACACCTTGAATTCATATCACGTAGATATACATATACTTAAATAGACGGCATACTTTTAACTTAGAATACAAATGATGTGATCCAAAATGAGCTCTGTTTGTTGGGCCAAGTTAACTTAAAGTTGCGGCTGATTACATGACTCGGTCAGCTTGGTGTATTTGGGCATTTTTGGTGGATTTAGAAGATTCCTTGGGTTCTTATAGGTCGAGGTAACTTAAATTATGACGAACACAGATAAACTCTCTGAAACTTACAGGTCGAGGTCATAGCATACGTATAATCCCTATGTCACAGGTTTCCGATATATTCCAGAGATATAGATACAATGTCAAATCTCTATAGATATAATCACGTCGATGTTTCTATTAGCAATCCCTTAATAACATTTAGAACTAATTTCTACATTGTACCATAGGCTCATGGATTTAACAGATTGCTAATTACATATTGAATATTTATGCTCTGTAGACAGAAGTGGCTGTTCATTTTTTGATACACTCGTGATATCATGAGCATCAGTCCACACCCAACGAACAGGCGGAGGTCTAATCTAAATAGATCGGTGACGTGACTGTCATCTAAGTGTGGAGGATAACTCATATATCCACAGTGGTATCTCAAGTCAAAGATCACTATGCTTACTCAACCTGAGAAAATTCTTATTGATGTTGGTTAACCATCCATTACGAATCTTCGGTGAGTCGTTCAGTGTTTATCCGCTATAAACACCTACACGTCTATACGAGTCTCGAAGACTCATGGTCCATTGAGAAACCATCGGAATCCAAGATTCCAATATACGACATCGGAATCCAAGATTCCAATATACGACATTTCAGTCTCAACGAGTTTACATTACTGACTAAGTAGTGTAAACCTTGATCAGGAACTGTCTAAGAATCACAACGTCATGATACAACTCAATGTCAGTTGCGACGCTTTTACAACAGTATCATAACTAATCATTTGAAGGTCTGTTACGTCTTTACCATATAAAAAAAATGTTATATAAAAGAAACTGTTTATTTTATTCATAATAAAATGTTACATTAGTATTTACAAGGAAATACATAATAAAATTGGTGCTCATAGCACCAACACTAATAGTAGGTGCCCAGCCTAACGACGTCAACATCCTTGTAAAGCCTCTCCCTTTTGGCACCAAATGAACCTTCGTCGGGCTTCTTTGTACTCAAGGTAACCCTCCTCAAGACTAAGTCATCGAGGAGGAAAGATCATACCCGAACATTCTTATTATAGAAATGTGTCATCCTTTGCTCTGTATACTGCCCTTTTGATCGCTGATCTCTCTTATTTTTCTTCTTTCATATCGAGGTCGTGCTTGATGAGCTCTTCATTTTATTTCTCCTCGAAGGGTTGCACCCGGTGGGTCGTCATTTCGATCTCTACTGGAATGACCACTTCACACCCATAAGCCCAAGAAAAATGAGTTTCTCCAATGGAATCCTTGTAGGTTGTCTGATGGTCACACAGAACCTCGGGCAGCTTCTCGACCCAAATAACCTTACAAGATCTTAGTCTCGCCTTCAAATTGCTCTTGATGGTTTTGTTCGCTGCTTCTACCTATCTGTTCGCCTTTTGATGAACAGGTGAGGCAAATCTCAGAGCGATTTGGAGGTCTTAAAAAAGCTTCTTGAAGCCCTTACTATTGAACTATTTCCTATTGTCTGTAATGATGTCACGGGGATGCCGAAACCGACATACAATATTCTTTCTGACAACATTTTTGGCCTTATTCTCCGTTATTATAGACAATTGCTCAGTCTCTACCCACTTAGTGAAGTAATCGATCGCAATGATCGTAAAATTGGCTTGTCCCCGGTCTGTAGGCATTGGCCCGATAATATCCAACCTCCATTGTGCAAAAGGCCAATGGCTTGACAATGTGGTCAGCTGCTCGGGCAGTTGGTGTGGTACGTTTGCATTCCTTTGACACCCATCACAAGCTCGTGCCATCTTAGCCCCGTCCTAATGCATTGTTGGCTAGATGAAACCTTGTCTAAGCGCCTTATGGACGATTGACCGCCCACCACCATGGCTTCCGCATAAACCTTCATGAATTTCTCTAAGTACAAAGTTGGCCTCTTCGGGCCCAATGTTGGGGTAAGCATAGCGGAAGGGCGCGGTGGAAGGCGAAAATGATTTTTAATCATTTTAAAATTTTTCGGAGTGAATTAATAAATATCAAATATTTTTAATTCACCCATATAAGTTTAAATATATTATTTATTAATATTTGATAGCATAATATATTTCGAAACACGATGAATAATTTTACGAAATTATTTTTCGACAAATACTACGCGTAACGGGCAAACGATCAAACCGGTTGACCAACCGCCGAGCCGGGTCAACCCGGTCACTTAGGTAGTGTTCGGTAAGCTCTTGGGCTGCCCGAACAGTGCCTAGTTTGCTGGGTTCATAACCGCGACTCAACGAGCCCATTTCGACGCGAATTTCACCATTTTCTCGCGTTTTCATCCCGGAACAATTTCCGAAATTTATCCACCACCTAATACACATCCAAAAGCATCCAAATAACATGTTTTTTACATAAAGAATATTTTGTTTTAACATTCAATTTCATATCTAATCCAGAAACTAATTTCTCCATTTTTCATGCCATAATTCAATTTATTCACCAAATTAATCTAATTAATTTACACCAAATTTGTTCACCACAACATTAAGACTCAAGAAAAATTCTAGGAAATATTATAGTGGTAACATCACTCTAGAATGACAAATTTAATTTTGAGATTAATTCCCTAATTAATCTTACAACCCATGCTTATAAAAGAAAACTATTAAGGTTAAATAATTAATCAACACCAAGTTTTTGCATCAAACATATATCCAAAATACATATATTATTAAGACATGCATAAAATACATATTCAATATATATTTCCATGCCCAATAAACAAAAAAAGAAAAAGAAAACTAGAAATTGGAAATTCAATATTACCTTAATTTTAATTTCCAATTCCTTCAATTCTTCTCCTTTGGTGATGACCAATTTTAGAACCCTAATCCCCCTTTTCTTTTATGTTCTCAACACATGAGAGAGTGGGTAAACTTCACAAAATGAAACAAGTTTCATTTTTATTGTGTAATAACCCTAATTTCCGAAATTATGGCAATTTTCTTTCAAAATTATAAATTAATTTTGGCTAGGATTTTTCCACCTCAAGAGCTTATCCAAATTCCATTAAATATTTTGATTTTTTTAGTTAAAAACATGTTTCAAAAATTCATGATTTAGCAAATCAAAATTTGGCAAAATAATATGAATATTCCAAGGATTATTCTTATCCAAAATACATAAATTAATTAATATTTTAATTAATTATTCAATTTATTCAATTTAATTAACAAAAAGACAAAATATATTATGGAATAATATTCCAAGAATATTCTTCCATTTTATCATTATTAATAATTATTTAACAATTAATTAATTAATAATAATAATAAAACAAGTGTCAAAATCCAAATGATTAATAATATATATCTAATCTAAATTATGTATCATATACAAATACACATTATTTAATACGCATGTGTAAATTATGAATAATCCTAATTATCTATAATTTACTGCCCAAGTGCTCAACGAGTACACTTTATATTGTGGGACTCTCTAGGTTCAAGTTTATCTTTCACATAAACCATTTCCATGTCCGTAATTTATCTACTCACAAATTACGACGACCACAGATAATCGAGTTGAACCATCCAAGTCGAAGTCATTGCATATATATAATCCCTCTGTCATAGGTTATCCAAATTTTTCCGGAGATATAGATTAAACGTCAAATCTCTTTTATGAACAACTCATGTGTCGAGACATAATTATGATTCTTCAATAAATATTCGGAACTCATTTCTGAATCATACCTCAGCCAAGGATTTCAAAGAATCAAAAATTGGACACCTAAATCCTGTACACGAGACTGACAGATCCTCTCTGGATACATCACAGGATATCGTGAGTATCAGTCCATACCCG
The DNA here is from genome assembly GCA_019454045.1 of Zanthoxylum bungeanum. Lineage (NCBI taxonomy): Eukaryota > Viridiplantae > Streptophyta > Magnoliopsida > Sapindales > Rutaceae > Zanthoxylum > Zanthoxylum bungeanum. The sequence goes on along the minus strand of SKCR01026362.1, from coordinate 953,878 downwards.
ACGAACAGGCAGAGGTCTGATCTTAAAAGGCCGTTGACGTGACTGCCATCAAAGTATGAAGGATATCTCACATATACACATTGGTATCTCAAGTCAATGATCCAATATGCTATTCGACTCATAAAGATTCATATCTACGTTGGTGTACCATCTATCAGGAATCTTCGAATGAGTCGTTCAGTATTTATCTAATAAATACCTACGTGTCTATATGAGTCTCCCAAGACTCATGGTTTATTGAGATAAACCATTAGAAAAATTCTAATATATGACACATACCGGTCTCACGGGTTTACTAACTGACCAAGTATGTAAACCTTGACTAGGAACAATTTAAGAGTGAATTGTATTGTGACATTTCTCAGTAACAATTACGGCGCTTTTACAATTACGTCACAACTATTCATTCTAAGGTCTTTTAAACATTTACCATATAATATAATATATTGATGAAAATTACTCAATTTTATTCATAATAAAATATAAATGTACATTGTATTTACAATAAATATAATAAAATTTGGCGCGCCGAGCACCAACTCCAACACCCAAGACATCTCAAGTACGGTGTCGTGTACCCTTTTTCTAACTTCCCTATCTTCTCTATTAAAGTCTTCATAATTGCCTGGATTGCTTCCCTTTCTTTTCGAACTTCCACCGGCTTACTTCGTATAGTTTCTTCCATTTTCTCCATCCACTTCATTGTCGAAGCCTCTTAAGATCTATGGTTTCCATCTCCTGCCATCGTCTTAATGTATTTACTGCTTCTTATATTGTTCCACACAGACGGCGCCAACTGTTGACGATAGATTTCCATTCCAGGGGTGATTTGGGAAAATCAATTCCATGAACAAAATCTTCCCAAGCAGTGAATTTGTTTGGTTTGTTGGGAACCAAAGCAAACTTGGCAGACAAAGAGAAAAACTGGCAGATAAGAATAGAGGATTTAATGTAGTTCGGCAGAATGGATCCAATCTATGTTCACAGATGCAAAAAAAGAAAATTTATTATTATGAGCTCGGGTCAAACTGACCTGCTCTGTCTCTCTCTCTCACCCTTTAAGTTTTTTCCTCTTTTTTACAAGTTATAAGAACACAAAATAAAACTAACCTACCATTTACAATGAGTTCTCAACCCTTTTATATAATGTGATCAAAACTACTACTTCGTTAACTCGTGACGTCAGCCGCGTTACAAAGTTTTTTTTTTCCTAAGATCTATTCCCCAATTACCCTACAAATAATAGCTCAGCCGTCTGACACCACTACTATCTGTCATCTGAACTTCATTAATTCGCCTATTCTTGGTAACTGTTACACACTTTGCCCATATACCAGTCTGTATTCCAACCACTCCTATGTTGTTGCTTCTGTTAGTGGATACACCTACAGCCATGCTCCGTCCCACCAGTCGTTGGCCAATTCCTATCTTCTCAACCTTTGGGAAGTTCAAACTCCCACTTAGGGCATACATCATCCGCAAGATAACATAATGTTGCAGCTTCACTCTAACTCCTCTGGTCGGTACCTCAAAACAGGTGACGTCCTTCCTCGCATCGTCTTACAGATCGGGTCGGCAGAGATACCTTCACTTCCCTCACTTTACTAAATGTTCTTGATAAGTGTTTGAAAGCTAATTAGCTTGATCAAGGGCATCTGACTTATATCTTCTATTGATGCCTTCCTCGGGTGTATGTGACTGTGTCTCGGCTGGTTCTCCCCGAATCTCCTCCCCGATATTAGAAAACCAAAATCGGTTATCCCCTGTTCCTCAGGTCGGTTTTTCAAATGTAGCCCACTCTGATCCACTGGTCGGGTCAGGCGCCTCTAAGCCTGGACCCTCATCCTCGCAAAGATCTTGGGCCCCATCTTAGTAAGTGATATCCCTGTACTATCTTTTTCCATACTTTGGCTCTTCTCGGGTCCGAAAATCACCATCAACAATATATATATATATAATATATATATATATATATATATATATATATGACAAGAGGTGCTACCATAAATATGTAATATTATAGAAAAAGAATTGTTCGTATTCATGAATCGGACATAAATACGATCCGAATTAATGTTTCGAGTACCAACCCTAACAATTAGTTCGGACGTTTTTTAGAATCATGCAACAAGAGAAATCTAATAGTGCTGAAACTCGGAGCTACCATTTTCTTTAGGAGTTCAAATTTCTGCTAATTATTTAAAAATTGATTTTGAACTTCGGTAATCGAATTTTGTACGATAGAACTTATCTAGTGAGTAGTCTGTGTAGAAGTCTGGGAGTAAATCTTTGATATAATTGAGGCATAGTTTACGTGATAACTATTAAGCATATGTTGTATATATATATATGTGGTTGCATTAAGTATAATTAATTGATAAGATAATATTGGATTGCTGCATGTTAGTTATTATATTGTCAAACTTTTCTTTGCGTAGATGCTTAAAAACTATAATAAATAAATAAATAAATGTCTATTTCTAATAGTTTTGAGTTATGAATGAGATGGGTACAGACAGGAGGACCATCATGGACAGTTGTATTGGGAAGAAGAGATGGCACAACAGCAAACAGAACTCTTGCTGACCAGAACATTCCATCACCATTTTCAACTCTTGTTCAACTCCAAGAATACTTTGTGGCCGTCGGACTCAATAATAATACTGACCTGGTTGCACTTTCTGGTAATTCTAAATTTTATTACTTTCTTTCTTAATATTATGTTAATAATTAGGCTTGGCAAAAACTCAGGGCGGGCCCGAGCTTAAGCTTTGTCACTAGATAATATGTATTTTATTTTTTTTAATAAAAACTAAGTTTTAAATATTTTAATGCTTAAAAAAATTTAAATATTTTTAGTAAAACTAACATAGGCCCCCTCACATTATGCGGGTTAAGCATATTTTTAACTATAATTACATATCATAAAAAAAAAAAATTATAATGCTATTTTAGATATTGATTTTGTAAATATTTATGATCTCATCGATTTTATAATTTAAATGAGACAATTATTTTATTTTCATTTATTATACATATCATGTTTGTTTGTCTTTCAATTTTCAAATAATATTTTTCTATCCACATTAGAGCTTTTATATTATCTTTATCTCTCATTTAAAATCATATCCCTAGCTATAAGTTACTTTTAAAATGTTTAAATTTCTTTCAAATGAATTCCAATGAAATTTAATATAATTTATTCAATTCATGCTTAAATTTTCTTATCTAACTTGAAATCTTTATCAATCCAGATTCACTTTACAAGAACTAATAATCAAAGTTTACATCGTTAAGAACAATAAATAATAAAAAGTTCATGAAAAAAATTATAGAAATAATTAAAAGTATAGATTCACTTTGCAAGTACTAATAGTCAGAGTTTACAACCTGAAGCACAACAAATAATAAAAAATTCGTGAAATAAAATTTATAGAAATAATTTAAATTCCATATTCACTTTGCAAGAAATAATAGTCAAATCCTAAAGTACAACAAATAATAAAAATTTTATGAAAAAACTAATAAAAATAATTTAAAATAAAATAAAATAACAAACAACAATCAACAATATATCCGAAAAAAAGGCTAGTTGTTGTGAACGACTGGTATTTAGTTTTCTTATTTTAATAGAAAATTATGTTTTATATTGTAATAGGTCACTAATTTTAATAATTTATTATTTGAATTTTACAATTTAATAATAAAAAAATTATTTACAAATTTATTTTGAATTTTATTATTTAATAATAAATAAGATATTTTGTTTTTATATTTCTTATTTCTTAGTTCAATAATTTATTATTTTAATTTATAATTTAATAATAAAAATTTATTTATATAATTTTAACCTATCTCATCATCTAAATGTTAACCTATCTCATCATCTAAATGTTAACAACAACAATAATAATAATAATAAAAGAGGGATTTTTGCTAAAAACTCAAAATCAAGTGAAGTGTATTTAAAAAAAAAACACCAATTCATGAAATATTTCATTTTTAGTCCAGCTAATGTTAATTTAAATTTAATGAGAATGGGAAATAAATTGACATTTATTAAATAAAATACATCATAGGCGCCTGAGATACAAAAAAATAAGCGATTCCTTTTATTTTTTCTAACTCTTAATTTCAAAACTAAATATCTATCAAACTATAAATTATTTCATGAAAAAAATATATAATATTAATTTATAAATCATAAGCTTTAAAATAAGTATTATGATCAATATATTTCGATTAAAAAATAGGTCAAAAATGTCCTTACGTTTATAAGAGAGTTGATGATTTCAGACAAGTTCTTTTCAAACAATCATATATTTTTCATATGAATTCCAAATCGCAATTTGCAAAACTCTACATACACTTAATAAACATACCTACAACTGTCATCACTAAATCCCTCTCAAATTTGGACTTCTGCAAGGTTGAAATGAATCCTAAAGTCGCTATATCGCACATACTACACAATCTTAATATATTATCCAAGTCATTTTGAGCTCAGCAACAGTCAAACTTTCCTTGAGTCATATCAAACTCATTCACATTCACATTCACATTCATATTCACATTGAGCCCAATCACAGTCATGTTTTAACCTTAATTAAAGTCACAAAGACCTCAGCCACAATCACAATTTTTACAAGTCTCATTGACCTTAGTCACAATTACATCTTACCTAAATCACATTGACCTCAATCAAAGTCATATTTTACCTAAGTCATTTTGAGCTCAATCACAGACACAGTCACATTGACCTTAGTTACAGTCATAATTTCTCTAAGTTACAATGAGTTCTTTTACAATCACATTTTACCTAAATCATATTAAGCTTAGTTACATCACATTAACTTCAGTCACAAATACATTTTTACATAAGTCACATTTTAATTAAGTCACATTAAGTTCAGTCATAGTTACAGTCAACTTGAGTTCAATCACAAATACAATTATATTGACCTTAGTCACATTCATATTTTATGTAAGTTACATTAAGTTCAATCACAGTAACAATCAAATTGACCTTAGTTACACTCATGTTCAACTTGAGCTCATAAGAATGATCACAACACAGAAAGCTCTCTAATAAACCATGATACTAAGAATAGCGTAGTCAACAAATTCACTGTAAGAAGACAAATTAATGGTCAAAATAATTATGACTGGTAAGTCCAAATCAGCCCAACAAGTGAACGAAAAAAATTAAACGAATTCGAGAATTCTTGAACTACTCGAAAATTCCTTAACGCGATAGTTTTAATTCAGGTTTATTCAATTCTTAAGTGATCAACCCCAATATTATTCTCGTATTTGTCCTGTTTTGAAAATTTCAGGACGAATTTATAAATTAATGGCGACACCTACTCGTGAGTCCTAAACCATCTCTATTCAAACCATATATTTTCTGCTGGCCTGATAAGATCACACACCCAATTTTTACTTTCTTGTAACTAAAATCTTAAATCAATTAAGATCATAATCATGATTAATAATTGAAAATTTTAAATAAAAACATTGGTTTAAATAAAAAAAGATAACCACTCAATAGCATTAAATCTATCACGACCACAACAGTAAGCTATATCAAGAGCATAGCAAATAGAAAAAATAAACCAAAAATAGAAAAAAAGAAAAATTACGCAAGGAAGAAGCCAAAGAGAAGAAAATAAGCATAGAGTAAAGCAACATGAAAGTAAGAAAGCATTTCAGTAGTTGGGTTAGCTGATGAAGACGACATGGCCACCCTGTGCGCCTCCAAAGCCACAACGTCCACCGCCAAAGCTTCATGAGCCTCCAAAGCCACCCACACAAACCCCTTTTTTCATGTGTGAAGATGAAGCTGCAACAGGGTGAGAGGTGCTTTGTTGAGTGGCAACAAGACACATTGGTCATTGTAAATTCTTAAGTGTAGGAGAGACATGTCCATTAAGAAGTGCCTTATGAGAAAGTCATAAATTGAAGGGACATGTCCTGTAAATTGGAAGAACATATCTCTAGGCTCTAAAAGGTATAAGGAAGGGGTATAACCCTTAGGACGGTTACACCCTAAGCAAAATGGTGCCCACAAATACACCATTCCCTGCCTATAAAAAGGGGGCTTAGGTTTATTCTCTCCAATCTAGAAATTCCAACATTCTATCATAATTAGATAGTCTAGTTTAAAAGAGAGTTTCCTCCATTTTTCCGTCGTTCAAGTTATTGTGAAAGGAGTGCCCCTTCTATAAGAAGCATCCAAATAATCATGGGAGAACGTTAGCCACAAGACATCCGTAGAGCACCGAGGCGGGGCTAACAAGTTCTTAAGGATAGAGGCAACTCGACTTGGTTTCAGTTTTATCATCATCTTCAACATTTTCTAGGTTTTTCTAAGTTTCTTAGTCATGTTTTGATTTTGGCATGTTAGTGAGTGATTTAGATAAATTTGCATGTTAAATATTATTTGATAACACATATTTACAAACAATCTTAAGAACTTATTATTTTTAAAGTGTTGTTAAATCGAATTTTACATGTTTTAAATAGTCTTATGCCTGAAAAATGTGCTTTGTGCATGAAAAATACGCATGGACGTTCGAACGCCTGACGAACGCATGGCAAAAAATTCTGTTTAACGCAGTTTCGTTAGAATGTGTCTTCAAACGCAACTCGAACGCCAATCTTCTGCTAAAGAACGTTCGAATGCGTTTATGATCGCAACATGAATGTGAACTCTCTGGAAACTTTGTTCGAACGCGTTTATGAACGCTACATAAATGTGAACTCACTAGAAAGTTTCGTTCGAACGAATGAACGAACGTGTCACTAACGAAACTAATCTTGGAACTATTTTAGATTCAGAAATAATAACATAGACTTAGATTAATTTATATTACCATATGATATACATGTCTAACAAATATGCAGTAATGTTAACTTAGTAAAATCATATATTGTTTTATTTTAAACTTGGTAGTATAGGTTTAAGTTAATATTAGGGTGTTCAATTATCACAAGCATACACATAATGATAAAATAGAAAATTAATTATGTGTTGCATACTTGGCTGAGAATTAAAAGTGTAACTTTACACAAGTAATTTCGTCTAAGTTTTATTGACTTATACATATACACAAATAAATTTACACATATTTATTATTGTATTGTGAATTGAAGCGTAATACTAAGTTTGAATATCTAAGATATTCTATTGAGAAAGTGTTTAAAGGATATTCTGTCAACAAGGTGATAAGAGCCTAAGTGGGTAGGGATTTAAGTGGTTACTCCGGATCCCCTTGTCCTCTAGGAATTTTCCTTTATTCATTTATCATAAGAAACCTTAGTCGTAAATTCAAGATTTTGTGTCATTTGGTATTATTGTCTAATATAACAACGAGTAGATTCTTAGTATATCATTTAAACAATATCAAACATTTGATCGTTGTGTAATTTATCTTTTGTAGACTTATTGATTATTGTTGTTTTTTCGGTTACACATGGCCAGTGGAAATATCACAGTACCGATCGCTCAAGGGGAGAAACAGAAACAGAAACAGCCAAGCAACTGCGAGAAGAGACATGGTTGTCAGGCGACTTCTTGTGCAAGAACGGTTGAGTTCCTAATTAGGTCCCAAGAATCATCCAAAACAAGCATAAAATCGCATGAACACATCAAGGAATAATGGCGGAAACAAATACTCACAATGATTGGTTTGAGATGCAAAGAACACAAGTCTTTTTCTTGCTTTATCATGTTCGGTTTTCCCCTTTTTGAACTGCAGTTGGGCGCATTTTTGGGCTGTGAAAATCCTCCATTTTCGGCCATTGAAGACCTCCATTAAAGCTCCAAGCTTTGATATTCCAAGCTCACAAAATCACTTCCCTATCACCTTTGTATTCCTCCATGAGTGTGCTAGCACTTAGATCTTGCTACAAGATCAAAAGCTTCTCCATTTTGTGTGTGAAAACCAGAAAAATGGAGATGAAAATCGGTCACCATGACCGTGAGAAGAGAGAAGGTTTTTGGCTCCATTTTGCCTAAAACCGTATGCATTGCAAGAGAGAGAGAAACTTTTTCATTTTGTTTTATATATATTTACCAAGTAAATAATAAATAAAACATATATTACTTTTAATACAAAAGTCAAAAAGCAAGAAATAAATAATGTTATATTTCATTTCAAGCTTTTAAAAGCTTTTCACCAACTCAAATCAACTATTCACATCAAATCCATCCACTTTAATAAAGTGACAACATGTCATGTCACATCACTCAAAGTGACAAGTGACTTGACGATTGATGCGACTAGCGATTTGACGCTTGATGTGACTTGCGTGCCGCACTCGAATTCGAAATGCGAATGCGCTCGCAATCACTCTCGGGCTCGGGTTCGTTAATTCCAAATTAACGAATTTTCCGTCGCGTCGTAATTAAATGATTACGCCTAGCGAATTCACTATTCACGTCGCTAACAAATTAATGCTAAATTAATTCGTTCGCCCGAATTAAAATCTAATTTCAATTCCGCGTCGAAATCTAATTTCGTTATAATATATCGAATATATTAATTTATCGATTAATTCCAAATTAATCGTTCTCTCTCTTTAACGATATTTTATCCGAGATAAAATATCTCCGTAATTAATCCCAAATTAATTTTCTCTCTCATCGAATTAATCCCAGATTAATTAAAGTGCGAGTCATACGTCATCGGTGAATCTTCAGGAACCGACCCATGAGATCTCCGGATATGTTGGCAGTAAATACGGTCGTCGGACTATCCGAACACGTAAGTACCTCGTACTACGTTTATACCGATTTACAAGACAAGGTTGGCTTCTAGCAAAGCGCCATGCCTACCCAATTCTCCAGAAATATTCTTACAGGAATATATAGATCTGTATTAAGCGTAGTATACCGTAGTATTGTGTATATCGGCCCAATATCGGATAGTCACGTGCTAGGGCTAGGGCTGGATAAGTGTCTGCCCCGTCCGAAGCACATGTCGGATGTCTGGTAACTAGTCTCTATAATCAGATATTCATGACCTGGTCATAATATCATGATTGGATGCGCATCACTCAAGAGCACTAGTACCGTATCCTGCGTGACATCATCTCCACTATGACTGAAGTGATACTTCCGTCTTGACATCACACCCAATACACTCGACTCTCTGATAAACCCAGAAGTGGTGTACGCAGAACCGGTTAAAGCCCTGTACCACCAAGACCAAAGTCTACCGATTATCGTAAGTATTGGCGGTGCAAGTCTCAGGTTAAGACCAAATACACCTACCCTGATGTCGGACTCCCATAGACACATAGTCATAATACCAATTGGATTCCGAGGGGTCTATCCAGAGCGAAGCTGTTTCCTGTACCATCGGTGAAACATAACCTCCTATCGCACTTGCATAAGTATCCAATACTTAAATATATGAGAACTATGCCGTTGTGCCCTCACAACGCGCACAAGTGCAATACTAGCCTATTCCGCATTATCGATGTCCTGTCTCGATAATACTACGACTAAGGATATTTAATGATTTATCCTACGTGGACTGATACTGTCTCATATCATTCTCCGTCCAGGAACAAATCATAGGGACCTCTCATCATTTATATATCTAAGGTGATATAATCACAAATGATAAGAGTGCAATCTCCTTTGTCACATAGTTAATTTGTACAACAACACCATGATCTGTACAAATAGTGACGCTATGGGTCATATTATCCAACAATCTCCCACTTGGCACATAGCCAGTCACTCGAGTGTCTAACACCCGAACTATGTACGGTTGGCTCAAACTGCTGAGAAAAGGTTTTTGTCAGCGGATTTGCATGATTATCATCCGATGCGATTTACATGATCATCACATCGCCACGATGTATGATCCGAACGAATCAGATGAATATAGAAGTATATATCTGGATCGTCGATGAGACCTTTAATTCCTTAGTCTGTGTTGACGCCTAGCTCAGTCACTAACAGAACTATATCTAATCTAATTAGATTTATTATCGACCCAAATAGCTTCTATTGCTGCCTCAGCTGCAGCAATAATCTGTATTTGTTGTTTATTCGGAAACAGAATCTTGCTCGGAAGATTTCCTGCTCACTGTTCCGTTATTCAAACTATATAGTACCGTTTGCGACTTTTAGTCGTCTTTATCAGTTATAGGAAACTTGCTACAGTGATCCCAGTCACTTCAAGTGTCCTTCTCCATAGACTAAGACAGCATCCTTAGTTCTCTAAGATACTAATGGATGTTTTAGACATTAATCCAGTGACTATCACTCGAATTGCCCTGTTTGTGAATCCATATGCTCAAAGCGTATGATACACCAGGTGTTGTACATTTTCAATGTACGGTTTCTAGGAGAGTATTTCGAAAGCCAAGCTTTCACCGATATTTATTTTATGGGAATATCATTTCCAAGAAATGACGTATTATCATTATTTTATAGGACAGCCACTGTCAGTGCGCTCCCACTAACCCTCTTATTTACACAAGAATCATTATCGTTTTGAATTAAATCATATACCATTATGATTATATCAAAACGATAATTCCAAGAACCTAATGCTTGCTTCAATCCAATCATGGATCGAATAACAAGCATTATCCAAATGGATTTACCGTGGCAACAGGTAAAAGGTTGAATCGTAATCAACACAATGTTGATAACGATACCTTTCCGTTAAAGCCTTGCTTTATACGTTGGTATGTTGCCATCCATGTATGTCTTCCTAGAAGACTTTTAAGTACCATTAGGCACAATGCCTTGTGGTACATCAACTAGTATCCAAACTGGTTGATATACATGGAATCCATTTCGGATTATATGGCACTTTGCCATAATTGGGGAGTTGATATCTTGTATCACTTCCTCATACGTAGTCAGTTGGTATTCCTCAATAAGATTCACATCTTTATAAGGTTAGATCAGAAACCCATACCCCAGGTTGTTTTCCGACTCTGTCCGACTTACGCGGTTCTTGTGTATTCGAAGATTAATGGTAATAGTCTCATCCTTGATGAACTATTTGTGTTCCATTAAGATTCGGTGCCTTGAACAGTATTACTCCGATTTCCATCGAGTTATACTATCCTCCCACTTACCACTGCATATCGGTATTCCTATCAGGAAAAACGTATGGTGAGCAACAATCTAATTGTTCTCTTGTGAGGTGTATAAGTACAATACTTACGGTATCCCTAGGATGACCTACATTTGGAACTTATCTTATTTGGGTTTTAGTTTGGTATCATCCAAACATATGCCTAGCATACCCAAATTATTAGGAATGAGAAACCCGGTTTCTTTCCCGTTCATATCTAATATGTAATCTGTCAAATAGATTTTATGGAACCTTATTGAAAATAAGTTCTTGCACTGTTTAGCATATCCGTTGAAGGAAATGGTAGCTCAGAGCGACTCGTGATTAACCTTATCATATCTAACAAAATTCGGTTAATCTGTTCGGACACACCATCAAATTGACGTGTTCCGGGAGGAGTCCTTATTTGAAAGAATATTATACTCTTTCAAATATACTAGAAACTTATTGTTTAAGTATTATTCATTACGGTCTTACCGTGACGGTTTAATACTTTAGCCGATCTATTTGTCTATTTCGTGTCGAAACTCTAAAAGTTTCCGATTTGTGTTTCAAAAGAAACACATAACCATACGCGATGCCACATCCGTACAGGTCACGAAATATTCATATCCATATCTAGCCTAGCTAGACATGGGCCCACTTGCTTCACTATGAAGTATGGCTAACAGATCGGTGGCATTTACACTTTTACCAAGTAAATAGTGTTTTAGGCACTTTGCCCAAATAGACTAGATTCGTAGACTTTATTTGAATGGAATCAAATCAGTCCTGGTATCCGCTCTTCAAAAGTGCGGATATACGATTCTTGTTTATCAGTGTCCCTGACAACTATGCCACAATTAAGTTTCTTAACTGATCAAATCAATTTGAGCTATTTAGTTGTCATGTTATATATTTGAGATATTATTTATATTCAAAATATAAATCCTGTTATTCACATCTAATGTGTTTATCTCAATATCATCTTTATATAATGAAACACTTTAGTGTTCTAGAATATAAAGGTACACCCGCAGCGGGTTATACGCGATATAGAGATAATGTTTCTAGTCAAACTAGCTACATTATAACAGTTTCTAAATTTAAGTACTAACCCGAAGGTAGTTCCAAAGTCAGATATCTACGGTTAAAACAGCGACTTTCGTCCCGTTTTCAATTCGCAGATAAATCTCAATTGAAGTTAGTATCCTGTTCAAAATAGATTCTGAACATCAATATATATATTTTATGTACCACACTAAGTATCTAAAATCCAATTTTAATACTAGCTGTGAACATAATTATGACAAACATAATGGATTAAGCACTTAAGTTATCATTACATGATCTTCCAAAGATTATGCTCTACTATTTGCTTAACTTTGGGCTTAGGCATAATACGTTATTTTATCAAATAAAATAACTTATTATTTTTCCAGGACCATCCTGAAATTTATTCCCAATTTGAAAATTAAAGTCGTTTAAATACATTTTCACCCAGGATTATGTCTTAAACACTAATCTTTCATTTTTATATCTTGATTCTAATAGTCCAACTATTTAATCAACGATTTGTGGTACTATTTATTATAATGATTATAATAGTCCAACTATATAACCAAATATAATCTAAATTAATTAACCTCAATTACATTGATTACTATATTCCAACTATAAAATCAACTGTAAACTGAAATTAATTAATTCAAATATATTGATTAATATAATCCAATTATATATAATCAAATATAATACAGTCCAACTGATTATTAAAACAACAATTTAAATATTAGTCCAACTAACATTTAATCTAACGACGAAATAATTTGAATGAGCGCGTATGGCGAGTAATTGAACGAGTATTGCAAATTCAATTCTTGCCTCCCACTATTTTTCGGCGAGCCTCTAACCCTCTGTCGAGTACTCGGGAAACCGTGTTTCCTAGTGGGCTAGGATCCCGTTAAATATCACACAATCTTGACTTTGGCCAACAAATTGTATGATAATTAACTAGGTAGATCTCGAAGATCAATTGGATCTCATCCAATTCCTAGATCCAGTAGGCAGATATCCAAATCCTAAACATATATCTTATATATGCCAATACATCCAATGTATTACCTAACCTTTTTCCTCTGAATCAACTAAGCCTTGGCTTTGGCACAACAAACCTAGTGATCCCAGTCAAGCGCGACCCATTGACCATGGAAAGCTTCGTAATCAATGTCGATGGACAAGAAGTGGTCTTGACTTTGGCCAACAAACCACAACTTGGACAACACACAGATATGGAACAAAGCCTTCTTGATTCAAACACATCTTCGACGGACAAGGGCTTGACTTTGGCCAACAACCCATGCCAATCTCGGATCTTGAGTAAGAATCACTCAATGGAAGGAAAAACGCATGATATTTGATGAGGGTTTTTCGCGTGCAAATTGGCTACCAATTTAATTATCTTTGTTAAGGTCTCATCATCATACACCCTTAAACATGCATTCTAAACACATAATAAAGCGAGTATGAAAATAAAATAATAATGATATACGGATGGATACTTTACATTGATCCTAGATCAAATCTCTCATTTTCTCTCTCCAAAGCTAACACATGTATTTACTTCTACCCGTTACACTTCACTTCTAAAGAAACCTCATTTACATTTAGGGGAATAAGTGAGAAGAGAATACAAGGAGTATAGAGGTGATAAGGCTGGACACGCAGGTCCAATTTAATAAATCAAATTTATTACAACAATTTCTAAAATTGCCCCACCCGACTAATATCCATCCGATATACATTATTCATGCATCACAACCATGTATTCATACAAGCATGTTATCAATCAATCTAATCCAATTAATTAATCTGATAATTAGTGATCATCCAATGTTCAAACACGATTTGATTTTTGCTCGAGTCAAACTCGTTTTGTGAATAAGTACTGAAAGTACGAATTCTTGAATTAAATTAAACTACAACATTAAATCCAATTTAACATGTATTTAATACTAATTCACTATTCAATTCCAAATTGAATATTACACTTTATTTAATGAACCTTTACGACTTAAATTCCAAATTTAATCGCAATGGGTCTCAAAGCCCAATCTAATGTTTATTTAATTAAAGTCCAATGGGCTTTTAATTAATTTCTTAAGGCGTGGACTTTTGGTCAACTCGGGTCAAACTGATAACCAAAATCCAATCCGGGAGTTACCCCATAAGCCTTTAAATTAATTTTGGCCCATTAGGCCCAATTAAATAATTAAGGTCCATTAAGTCATAATTGGACTTTATGGATGCGGTTTTGGGCCCAATTGGATCCAACCAAATTGGCCTAAACCTAACTTGGTACAACCAAGCCCAAAAGCCCAATTACAACCTTATGGCCCAATTTCCAAAATAAGCCCAATTAATTAACTTATAAAATTCCAAATTCCATAATTAATTAACCTAAGTGTAATACACAATTAATTATCCAATTAACATTTCTAAAACATCAATTAGCCTAATTAATCATGCACTTTAACATTAAATAGTGTCCAACACAATTTATTAAAATCAAACCCAATTTACATGCTTTTGTTCTCGGTAATTAGGGGTTTTTCCAATCCGATTCGGTTTCAATCCAATTGAATCCACAATCATCATTTCCCAAATCAATTAAACTCATCTAATGAATCAAAATACAAAAAATACAATGAATTTCATATCCAATTGAATTCGGCCAAGCCTACTTTAATTTGGGGAAAATTGTTCCAAATCAAAATTCAATCCAATCAAATTTCAATTCAACATTACCCACTTGTTTCAAGTCATCCAATGATCAAACAAACAAAAATTCACCAAGATATTAGGGTCTCAATTTTCGGCCAACATAAGCAATTTGGGGAAAATTGTTCCAAACTCATTTTCAACAAATTGATCCAATCAATCCTCAATTAAACATACTTTAAGCATTCTAAATCATCCAATTTCATCAAACATGCTCAAAATCAAGTTTACCCAAATTTGTCATGCCCAAATTTGGGGAAAAATGGATCCAACCAAATTTCATGAAATTGATCATGCACAACATCAATTCAACCTCATTCAAGCATACTATACTAAACAATTTAATCAATTGATGCTCAAATTGAGTTTACCCAATTTTGTCAACTTTGGCCTACACAAAAAATTGGGGAAATTTGTTCCAAACACAATTTCTTCAAATTGATCTAATCAATCATTAATTCCAACTCATTTAAGCATACTATAACAAACAATTTCATCAAAACATGCCCAAATTCATTTTACCCAATTTTAACCCTAACTTTTTCATGCTTGTTCAAGGCTCAAGATACCATTGTTGAGTTCCTAATTAGGTCCCAAGAATCATCCAAAACAAGCATAAAATCACATGAACACATCAAGGAATAATGGCGGAAACAAATACTCACAATGATTGGTTTGAGATGCAAAGAACACAAGTCTTTTTCTTGCTTCATCATGCTCGGTTTTCCCCTTTTTGAACTGCTGTTGGGCGCATTTTTTGGCTGTGAAAATCCTCCATTTTCGGCCATTGAAGACCTCCATTAAAGCTCCAAGCTCACAAAATCACTTCCCTATCACCTTTGTATTCCTCCATGAGTGTGCTAGCACTTAGATCTTGCTACAAGATCAAAAGCTTCTCCATTTTGTGTGTGAAAACCAGAAAAATGGAGATGAAAATCGGTCACCATGACCGTGAGAAGAGAGAAGGTTTTTGGCTCCATTTTGCCTAAAACCGTATGCATTGCAAGAGAGAGAGAGAAACTTTTTCATTTTGTTTTATATATATTTACCAAGTAAATAATAAATAAAACATACATTACTTTTAATACAAAAGTCAAAAAGCAAGAAATAAATAATGTTATATTTCATTTCAAGCTTTTAAAAGCTTTTCACCAACTCAAATCAACTATTCACATCAAATCCATCCACTTTAATAAAGTGACAACATGTCATGTCACATCACTCAAAGTGACAAGTGACTTGACGATTGATGCGACTAGCGATTTGACGCTTGATGTGACTTGCGTGCCGCACTCGAATTCGAAATGCGAATGCGCTCGCAATCACTCTCGGGCTCGGGTTCGTTAATTCCAAATTAACGAATTTTCCGTCGCGTCGTAATTAAATGATTACGCCTAGCGAATTCACTATTCACGTCGCTAACAAATTAATGCTAAATTAATTCGTTCGCCCGAATTAAAATCTAATTTCAATTCCGCGTCGAAATCTAATTTCGTTATAATATATCGAATATATTAATTTATCGATTAATTCCAAATTAATATTTCTCTCTCTTTAACGATATTTTATCCGAGATAAAATATCTCCGTAATTAATCCCAGATTAATTTTCTCTCTCATCGAATTAATCCCAGATTAATTAAAGTGCGAGTCATACGTCATCGGTGAATCTTCAGGAACCGACCCATGAGATCTCCGGATATGTTGGCAGTAAATACGGTCGTCGGACTATCCGAACACGTAAGTACCTCGTACTACGTTTATACCGATTTACAAGACAAGGTTGGCTTCTAGCAAAGCGCCATGCCTACCCAATTCTCCAGAAATATTCTTACAGGAATATATAGATCTGTATCAAGCGTAGTATACCGTAGTATTGTGTATATCGGCCCAGTATCGGATAGTCACGTGCTAGGGCTGGGGCTGGATAAGTGTCTGCCCCGTCCGAAGCACATGTCGGATGTCTGGTAACTAGTCTCTATAATCAGATATTCATGACCTGGTCATAATATCATGATTAGATGCGCATCACTCAAGATTTTGTGTTGGTTTGTTTTCAAAAAACTAATACCAATTCCCAAATTCAAAATTTGGTACAAGACTTTAAGTCTTCAACCACTTCCATCAATCACAAAAGTGACAAGCATCACATCACTCAAAGTTGATGTGACTTCCATCACAAGAATGACTAATGATGTGACGCGTGATGTGACTTGTGGGCCCCACTTGATTCGAAATGCGAGGGGGCCCGCAAACACTCACGGGCTCGGGTTCGCTAATTCTGAATTAACGAATTTTCCGTTGTGACGTAATTAAATCAAATTTAATTAAATAATTATGCCTAGGAAAATTACTATTCATGTCGCTCGCGAATTAATTCCAAATTAACTCGTTCGCCCGAATTAAAATATAATTTTAATTCCACGTCGAAATCTAATTTCGTTTAATTTATCGAATATATTATTTTATCGATTAATTCCAAATTAATCGTTTTCTCTCTTTAAATAATATTTTATCCCAGATAAAATATCTCCGTAATTAATCCTAGATTAATTTTCTCTCTCTCTTATAATTAATCCCAGATTAATTATGTCTGAGTCATACGTCATCGATTAATCTTTGGGAAGCGACCCATGAGATCCCCGGATATGTTGGCAGTAAATCCGGTCGTCGGACTATCTGAACACGTACGTACCTAGTACTACGCTTTTACCGATTTACAAGACATGGTTGGCTTCTAGCAAAGCACCGTGCCTACCCAATTCTCCAGAAATATTCTTAAAGGAATATGTAATCTATATCAGGCGTAGTATACGTAGTATTTCTTATTGTGATCCAGTATCAGATGTCACATGCTAGGCCTGGGGCTGGAATTATGTCTGCCCCGTACGAAGCACATATCGGATCTCTGGTAACTAGTCTCTATAATCGGATAACTATGACCTAGTCATGTTATCCCGATAGATGCAGCATATAAGAGCACCAGTTACGTATCCTACGTGATCATCATCTCCATTATGACTGGAGTGATACTTCCATCTCGACATCACACCCAATACACTACGATTCTCAATATACCCAGAAGAGGCATACACAGAACCTTTTAAAGCCCTGGACGACCAAAACCAAAGTATATTGATTGTCGCAATTATTAGCGGTGCAAGTCTCAGGTTAAGACCAAATACATCTACCCTGATTCCGACTTCCATAGACACATAGTCATACTACCAATGGAATTCCGAGGGGTCTATCCAGAGCGAAGCTGTTTCCGTACCATCGGTAAATAAAACCTCATATTACACTTGCATAAGTATCCAATACTTAAATATATGAGAACTATGTCGTTATGCTCCCATAACACGCACAAGTAAATACTAGTCTATTCCGCAATATCGATGTCCAATCTCGATAATACTACGACTATGGATGTTTTAATGATTAAACCTTCATGAATTGATACTGTCTCATATCTTATCAATCCGGAACTAATCATATGGACTTTTATCATTTATATATCT
Organism: Zanthoxylum bungeanum; assembly: GCA_019454045.1. NCBI lineage: Eukaryota > Viridiplantae > Streptophyta > Magnoliopsida > Sapindales > Rutaceae > Zanthoxylum > Zanthoxylum bungeanum. Next base: position 935,494 of record SKCR01026362.1, on the reverse strand, counting down.
TGGTAATCCAATTACAAATGATAAAAGAGCAATTTCCTTTGTCACATAGTTAATTTGTACAACAACACTATGTTCTGTACAAATAGTGATGCTATGGGTCATAATTGTCCAACAATCTCCCACTTGGCCTATAGCCAATCACTCAAGTGTCTTGCACTTGAACTATGTACGGGACGCTCAAACTTCTGCTGAGAAGCTTCTTTCGTCAGCGAATTTCCAATGTTATCATCTGATGCGATTTATTCGATCATCACATCGCCACGATGTATAATCCAAATGAATCAGATGAATAGTTGAAGTATATACTTGGATCGTTGATGAGACAATTAATTCTTTAGCCTGTGTTGTAGCCTAGCTCAACTGCTAACAGAACTACTCCTAATCCAATTAGGATTATTAAGATCCTAATGGCTTCTATTGCTGCCTCAGCTGCAGCAATATTCCGCTTTTGTTGCTTATTCGGCAATAGTATCTTGTTTGAAAGATTTCCAGCTCACTGTTCCATTATTCAAACTATATAGTACCTTTATTACGACTTATAGTCATTTTTATCGGTTAGGAAAGTTGCAACAGTGAACCCAGTCACTTCAAGTTCTCCTTCTCCATAGTTTACGAAAGCATCCTTAGTTCATCTAAGATACTTAAGGATGTTCTTAACATCAATCCAGTGACTATCACTTGGATTAGCCTGATTGTGACTCCATGTGCTCAAAGCATATGAGACACCATGTCGCGTACATTTATTTCAATGTACGAGTTCTCGGAGAGTGCCAACAACTTTTAGATCTATCCCAGAAGATCCTTATTCCTAGAATAAAAGTTGTCTCTCCCAAGAATTCTACGGAGAATTTTTCATGAAAGCCAAGCTTTCACCGATTGTATTATGGGAATGTCATTTCCAAGAAATGATATGTCATCATTATGTAGGACAATCACTGTCAGTGCGCTCCCACTAACCTCCTTATATACACAAGAATCATTTTCGTTTTGAATTTAAATCATATACTATTATGATTACATCAAAACGATAGTTCCAAGAACGCAATGCTTGCTTCAATCCATAAATGGATCAAATAACTTGCAAACCTTGTTTGCCTGTTTTGGTACGACAAAATCGTCAGGATGTTGTAAACATCCTCCAAAAGGTTTCCGTTAAGGAAAGTGATTTTGACGTTCAACTGCCATATTTCATAAATGAAACATGCAGCATTAGCAAACATTATCCAAATGGATTTTAACTATGGAAAATAATAAAAGGTTTCGTCGTAATCGACAAAATATTGATAACGATACCTTTTCGCTACAAGCCTAGCTTAGTACGTTGGTATGTTGCCATCCATGTATGTCTTCCTTGAAGACTCATATAGTACCAATAGGCACAATGCCTTCCGGTACATCAACTAGTGTCCAAACTTAGTTGGTATACATGGAATCCATTTCGGATTTCATGACACTTTGTCATGAAAGGAGTCGATACCTTGTATCACTTCCTCATACGAAGTCGGTTCGTATTCCTCAATAAGATTGATATCTTCATGAGGTGAGATCAGAAACCCATACCTCCCAGGTTGTTTTCTGACTCTCTCCGACTTACGCGGTTCTTGTGTATTCGAAGATTGTGGTACAGTTTCATCCCTGATGAACTGTTTGTGTTCCATTAAGAAATCGATGCATGTAACAGTATTACTCTGATTTTCATCGAGTTTTACTTTCCTCCCACTTACCACTGCATATAGGTATTCCTTTTAGGAAAACCGCATGGAGAGCAATAATTAAATTGTCCTCTTGTGAGTTGTATAAGTACTATACTTTGGTTACCCTACAATTTAGGCACTTATCCGATTTGGGTTTTAGTTTGGTATCATCCAAACATATGCCCAGCATTCCCAAATCTTCAGGAATGAGAAAACCCAGTTTCTTTCCTGTTCATATCTAATATGAAATCTGTCTAACAGATTTTTCATGGAACCTTATTCAAAATAAGTATTGCACTGTTTAATGTGTATCCCTAGAAGGAAAATGGTAGCTCAGGGCGACTCATGATTAACCTTACTATGTCCAACAAGGTTCGGTTTCTCAGTTCGGACACACCGTCAAATTGAGGTGTTCCGTGAAGAGTCCACATTGAAAGAATACTATACTCTTTCAAGTAATTGAGAAACTTATTGCTTAAGTATTTTCCACCATGGTCTAACCGTGACGGTTTAATACTTTAGCCGATCTGTCTGTCTACTTCGTGTCGAAACTCTTTGAATTTATCAAAAGTTTTTGATTCGTGTTTCAGAAGAAACACATAACCATAACGCGATGCCACATCCGTAATGGTTACGAAGTATTCATATCCACCTCTAGCCTAGCTAGACATGGGCCCACTTACCTCACTATGAACGAGGACTAACAGATCGGTGGCACTTGTACTTTTACCAAGTAAAATGTGTTTTAGGCACTTTGCCTAATAAACTAGATTCGTAGACATCACTTGAATAGGATCAAATCCGTCCTAGTATCCACTCTTTAAAAGTGTGGATATACGGGTCTTGTTTAATGTGTCCCAGACAACAATGCCGCAAATAAGTCTCATATGATTTTTTCAGTTTGAGCTATTTGTTTGTCATGTTATACGTTTGAGATTCATTTATATTAAAAATATAAATATTGTTATTCACATCTAATGTGTTTATCTCAATATCATATTTATAAAATAAAACACTTTAGTGTTCTAGAATATAAAGGTATACCCGCAACGAGTTATACTCTGATATAGAGATAATGTTTCTAGTCAAACTAGGTAAATTATAACAGTTTCCTAATTTAGGTACATACCCGAAAGGTAGTTGTTAAACTTAGGATTTTATGGTTAAAACAGCGAATCTCGTCCCGTTTCCAACTTGCAGATCAATCTCAACTGAAGTCAGTCTCCTGTTTATCAGCAGATTTTGCACATCAGTACATATATATGTACCACATCTAGTATCAAAAATCCAATTTAGAAACTAGTAGTTAACATGTTTATGACAAACATTCTTGAAGCCGGAGCCATGCCCCTCTTCACTTCCTTCATGTCTGCCTTGTCATACGGAAGTCACGCATCCAGTGACCCCGTTTGCCATAGTTTAGGCAGACATCTTGGGATATGTTCGTTTTCTTCCCAGAAGACTTTGTTGATTTTGCCTTTGCCCCTTTTAGAAGCTCTGGCTCTGCTTCCTGGAGCATAGCCATCAACTCTCCAAGAGTTTACTATGGGTTCACAATGAACCTGCCCCAGCTTTCAGGTAGAGACTATAAGTTCAAATCTTTGGTAGTCTCGGCCACGTAGGTAATACCCAGCTAACCTAGCTGATCGATGTCAACAATCATCTATGACACCTAGTACTCGAAAGATGTACCCTCTGACATACACGAGCGAAAGAGCTTCTTTTGCAATTAGTACTTCTAAGATCTAAGAATAGATCTATGAAGATCTTTAATTTCATCATCAAGGTACAAAGATCTAATTATTAATTCTGACGACGGAATTAAAGTGTCATTGCAACAAACATAAAGGATTGAGCACTAAAGTTATCATTACCATGAGTCTTCCAAAACTCATGCTCCACTATTTGCTTAACTCCGGGCTTAGGCCCGAGATGTAATTCCATCAAATAGAATAACTTCTCAATTCCCAAGACTATCCTGAGGTTCTATTCCCTATCTGAAAATTAAAGTTGTTTAAAGACATTTTTACCCAGGTTTATGTTTTAAACACTTATCTTTCAGTTATCTTGATTGCTATAGTCCAACTATCCAATCAACGATTTCAGATACTATTGAATATAATGAATATTATAGTCTAACTATATAATCAACTATAATTTGATTGTTTAATTTCAAATATATTGATTACTATAATCCAATTATATAATCAACTATAAATTGAAGTAGTTTGAATACAGTCCAACTTTTTAATTAAAAAAACGATTAAATATTAGTCCAACTAATAAATATTTAAATTAATGACGAAAAATTGAAATGAGCGCGTATTGGCAAGTATCTAGACGAAATTAAAAATTTAATACTTGCCTCCCACTATTTTTCGGTGAGCCTCTAACCCTCTGTTGAGTACTCGGGAAACCTTATTTCCTAGTGAGCTAGGATCTCGTTAAATAACACACAACCTTGACTTTGGCCAACAAGCTGTATGATATTTAACTAGGTAGATCTCTAAGATCAATTGGATCTCATCTAATTCCTAGATCCAGTAGGTGGACATCCAAGTCCGAAACATATATCTTATATATGCCAATATATCCAATATATTCCCTAAACTTTTTCCTCTGAATCAATTAAGCCTTGGCTTTGGCACAACAAAGTTAATGATTCCAGCTAAGCGAGACCTATTGACTTTGGAAAGCTTCGTAATCGATGTCGATGGACAAGAAGTGATCTTGACTTTGGCCAACAAATCACAACTTGGACAAGACATGCGATATGGAACAAAGCCTTCATGATTCAAACACATCCGCGAAGGACAAAGGCCTTGACTTTGGCCAACAAACCAGTGCCAATCTTGGATCTTGAGAATGAATGATTCAATGGAAGGAAAAACGCTTAATATTTCTTGAGGTTTTTTCGCGTAATTGGTAACCAATTAATTAATTTTTGATTAGGTCTCATCATACACCCTTAAACATGCATTCTAAAAGCATAATAAGGCACGATAAATAAATTAATAATGATATGCAGATGGATATTTAAAACAACTTGTTCCTAGAACAAATCTCTCAATTTCCTCTCTCCCGCTAGCACAAATCTTACTTCTACCAAATTACATAACATTTCTAAAGAAACCTCATTTACATTTAGGGGAATAGGTGAGAAGAGAAATACAAAGAGTCAAGAGGTAATTGGCTGGACACTCATGTCCAATTTAATAAATTCTAAATTTATTACAACAATTTCCAAAATTGCCCTCACCCATCTAATATCCATCTGATATATATTATTCATACATCACATCCATGTATTCACACAAAGCATGTTATCAATCAATCTAATCCAATTAATTAATCTGAAATTAATGACCATCCAATGTTCAAATAACGATTTGATTTGTGCGAGTCAAACTCGTTTTAAGAATAAGTACTCAAAGTACGAATTCTTGAATTATATCAAACTATAATATAAAATCCAATTTAATTTTTATTTAATACTAATTCTTTATTTAATTCAAAATTAGATAATTACACTTTATTAATGAGCCTTTGCGACTTAGATTCTAAATCTTATCTTTACGGGTCTCAAAGCCCAACTAACATCCAATGTCAATTTAATTAAAGTCCAATGGGCTTTCAATTAATTTATAAGGCATGGACTTTGGCAACCAAAGCCCAATAAGGAATCACCATTTTGCCAAAAATCAATTTAGGCCCATTAGGCCTAATTAAAATTTTAAAGGCCCATTTAATTATATTTGGACTTTATGGAAATGGTTTTAGGCCCAATTGGATCCAACCAATTAACTTAAACCAAACTTGGCCCAACCAAGCCCATTAAGCCCAAATACAACTTTATAAGCCCAATTCCAAATTAAGCCCAATTAATTTAATCACAATATTCCAACTATCACAATTAAATTAATTAAAGTGCATAAGCCATAATTAATTAGTCAAATTAACATTTCCAAAATACCAATTAACCTAATTAATTATGCTAATCATCATCAACATATGTCCAACATTATTGAATCAAAAATCATATCATTTCCAAGCTATATTGCTCACGGCAATTTGGGGATTTAATGTCCAATTCCGATTTCAATCCAATTAAATCTCAAATCAACATTTCCCAAGTCTTTCAACTCATCCAATGATCAAAAGAACAAAAATTACCATGACATTAGGGTACCATCAACTTTCGGCCAAGCCAAATTATTGGGGAAAAATTAATCCAATTAATTTTTCATCAAATTGATCATGCATAACTCTAATTTATCATCATTCAAGCATATTCAAACAATCAATTTCATCAAAACATGCTCAAATCAATTTTACCCAAATTTTACCCTAAATCAATTTCATGCTTAATCAAGGCTCTGATACCATTGTTGAGTTTTCTAGGTCAAACCAAGATCAAATTAAGCTATGAAAAGAGTGAATACATCAAAGTATAGTTGTGGAATACTCACTTTGATCGGCTTTTGCGATGCAAAGAACAACAAAAAATTTCTCGTCCATTGAAGCTCTTGGCCAAGCCCTCTTTTTGTGATCCTTGTGTTTCGGTCAACCCCTCCATTTGTGCTCCTTCAAGCTCCAAGCTTTAACTGTCATTCCATGCTCATGAATGGGTTTCCCTATCACCTTTGTATAACTCCTTTAGTGTGCTAGCACTCTTGAAAAATTACAACAATTCTTCACATTCATCCTTGTGTTGCTCACGACAAAAGGAAAAATATTTGGGAGAGAAATGGCTCAAAGCCGTGAGGTAGGGAGAGAAGAGAGATGATTTTGTGTTGGTTTGTTTTCAAAAAACTAATACCAATTCCCAAATTCAAAATTTGGTACAAGACTTTAAGTCTTCAACCACTTCCATCAATCACAAAAGTGACAAGCATCACATCAATCAAAGTTGATGTGACTTCCATCACAAGAATGACTAATGATGTGACGCGTGATGTAGGGGTGGGCGTGGCTCGGTTTGGTTCGGGTTTTACTAAAAACCGAACCAAACCATATTTTACGGTCCGGTTTTTTTTACCTCTCAAACCAAACCATTAAATAACGGTTTGGTTCGGATTAAAATTTTTTTAAACCAGCGGTTTACGGATTGGTTCGGTTCGGTTTATGGATTATTCTACTTAAAAAAAATCATCCACTTAAGTGAAGACAAAAAAAAACTAGTCTAGCGAACAAATAACATGAAGCGCTACGGTGTAAGCTTTGACTCCAGAGAACTCATGCACTTAATAGAGGATTGAAAAATGAGGCACAATTAATTCTTGTATTTTTTAAAAAAATACCTCGAATAATGATGCTACCATCATTCTAATTAAGAAACAAATCCAACAGCTTACTTTCAAGAATAAACCATAAAACAGAAAATTTAAGAATAAAATTATTAACAAATAAATTTAAGAATAAAAGTATTAACAAAAAAATATATTAACAAAAAAATTAAGAATAAAAGTATTAACATACTAATAAAAAGAAAACATAAAGTAAAATTAAAAGAAAAATACAAATCTTTTTATAAAAATATATAATTTTTTAATTATAACGGTTTGGTTCAGTTTAACAGATGCGGTTCGGTTTAGCATCTAAACCGAACCATAAACCGTTAGGGGTGGGTCAATCCGAACCGTTAGAAAAAAAAAACCGTAAATTCGGTCCGGTTTGGTTCGGTTTGCGGTTTGGTTCGGTTCGGTCGGTTTTTTTGCCCACCCCTAGTGTGATGTGCCGTGTGGGCCCCACTTGATTCCAAATGCGAGTGGGCCCGCAAACACTCCTGGGCTCGGGTTCGCTAATTCCGAATTAACGAATTTTCCGTTGCGACGTAATTAAATCAAATTTAATTAAATAATTATGCCTAGCAAAATTACTATTCACGTCGCTCGCGAACTAATTCCAAATTAACTCGTTCGCCCGAATTAAAATCTAATTTTAATTCCGCACCGAAATCTAATTTCGTTTAATATATCGAATATATTATTTTATCGATTAATTCCAAATTAATCGTTTTCTCTCTTTAAATAATATTTTATCCGAGATAAAATATCTCCGCAATTAATCCTAGATTAATTTTCTCTCTCTTATAATTATTCCCAGATTAATTATGTCTGAGTCATACGTCATCGGTGAATCTTTGGGAAGCGACCCATGAGATCCCCATATATGTTGGCAGTAAATCCGGTTGTCGGACTATCCGAACATGTACGTACCTAATACTACGTTTTTACCTATTTACAAGAGATGGTTGGCTTCTAGCAAAACACCGTGCCTACCCAATTCTCCAGAAATATTCTTAAAGGAATATGTAATCTATATCAGGCGTAGTATACGTAGTATTTCGTATTACGATCCAGTATCAGATTTCACATGCTAGGCCATGGGCTGGAATTGTGTCTGCCCCGTACGAAGCACATATCGGATCTCTAGTAACTAGTCTCTATAATCGGATAACTATGACCTAGTCATATTATCAGGATAGCTGCAGCATATAAGAGCACCAGTTCCGTATCCTACGTGATCATCATCTCCACTATGACTGGAGTGATATTTCCATCTCGACATAACACCCAATACACTACGATTCTCAATATACCCAGAAGAGGCGTACACAGAACCTATTAAAGCCCTGGACGACCAAAACCAAAGTATATTGATTGTCACAAGTATTAGCGGTGCAAATGTCAGGTTAAGACCAAATACACCTACCCTGATTCGGACTTCCATAGACACATAGTCATACTACCAATGGAATTCAGAGGGGTCTATCCAGATCGAAGCTGTTTCTGTGCCATCGGTAAACACAACCTCCTATTACACTTGCATAAGTATCCAATACTTAAATATATGAGAACTATGCCGTTATGCTCCCATAACACGCACAAGTGCAATACTAGTCTTTTCCACATTATCGATGTCCAATCTCGATAATACTACGACTAGGGATGTTTTAATGATTAAACCTTCATGGATTGATATTGTCTCATATCTTATCAATCCGGAACGAATCATATGGACTTTTTTCATTTATATATCTTGGTAATCCAATTACAAATGATAAAAGAGCAATTTCCTTTGTCACATAGTTAATTTGTATAACAACACCATGTTCTGTACAAATAGTGATGCTATGGGTCATAATTGTCCAACACAAAATCGTTGAAAAGTTACCTTCATCATGGAAGGACTTCAGGAGCTATCTGAAACACAAAAAAAAATATATGAGTCTTGAAGACCTTGAAGTTCAATTGAGGATCGAAGAGGACAATAGGAATTCCGAGAAGACAAGCTACAAGACTATGGAGTCTAAGGCCAACATCGTCGAGGGTAGAGAGGGTTGCAAAAAGAGAAAGAACAGTGGAGCTGATTTCTCCCAAGCAAACAATAAGTTCAAGAGGAAGTGCTACATCTGTGGAAAAAATGGTCACATGAAAAAGAACTGCAGAAACAAGAAGTCTCAGGACGAAGGTAAGAAAAAGATAAATGAGGCCCATGTCACTGAGGATGAGCAGCTAACTGATGAGATCTCAGAGATGAAGCTCTCAACATTTGTAAAAGAAGCCAACTTGGTTGGAAATCCAAGAGAATGCTGGGTAGACACTGGGGCTACTCGCCATATCTGTTATGATAGCAAGATATTTTCCTCTTATCAGAAGGTCGACGGTGGCGATCATCTGGCAATGGGAAACTCATTTACCTGTAGAGTAGTTGGACAAGGCAAAGTCGTTCTGAAGATGACATCTGTAAAGAGCTTACATTGAAGAATGTTTGCATGTTCCTAATATTCAGAAGAACTTAGTTTTCGGTTCACTCCTTAGCAAGAATGGTTTCAAGCTTGTATTTGTTTTTAATAAGTTTGTACTGACCATAAATGATGTCTATTTAGGAAAATGATATCTCACTAAGGGCCTTTTCAAGTTCAATGTAATGACTGTCAATCGAAACAATCCTAATAATAAAGTTATATCTTCCGCTTATATTATTGAGTCACAAAATATATGGCATGGGAGGTTAGGATATGTTAATTATGATACAATGCGTAGATTAATTAACATGGACCTTATACCTAAATTTACACTTGATAACCAACATAAATATAAGGCATGTGTTGAAGCAAAAATAAACAGAGCATCATTTCATTCCATAGAACGAAGTTCTGAACCCTTGGAACTTGTACACATCGATGTGTATGATATGAATGTTTTGCAAACAAGATACAGTAAAAAGTACTTTGTCACTTTTATCGATGATAGCACTAGATTCTGTTATGTGTATTTGTTGAGGAGAAAAGATGAAGTTATTTAGAGCTTTATACACTATAAGAACGATGTTGAAAATCAACTTAGCAAGAAAATCAAAAGAATCAGGAAAGATAGAGGAGGTGAATATGTGTCACCATTTGGTGAATATTTTTCCAATCATAGAATTAATCACGAAACTAGTGCCTCTTGTTTGCTTCAAAAAAACGGGATTGCGGAAAGCAAAAATCAAACGTTGAAGGAAATGATGAATGCCATGTTGATAAGCTCTGGTTTACCCTAGAACTTGTGGGGGAAAGCTTTGTTTTCCGCTAACTACGTTTTGAACAAGCTACCTCACAGAAGATTTGACAAGATACTATATGAATTGTGGAAAGGTCACGTACCTTCCTACAAATATATGAAAGTGTGGGGGTGTCTCACCAAAGTGATGGTTCTAAACTTAAGAAGGTTAGATTAGGACCCAAGACTATTGATTATACATTCATTGGATATGCTCACAATAGTAGTGCGTATTTATTCATGGTATATAAGTCTAAAATCATTGATGTCAATCAAAATATGATAATTGAGTCAAGGAATGCGACATTCTTTGAAGAGATATTTCCTTGTAAGGAAAGACAAACAACTGAGTCTCTCAAAAGAACTATTGATACTGTTAAAGGTAGTAACCAAGTTGACCAAGAATTAGATCAACATGAAAATATTGAGGAAAATGAACCTAAACGTAGCAAAAGAGCTAGAAAATCTAAGTAATTTGGACATGATTTTCTAACATACTTGTTAGAAAATGAGCCTTAAAGCTATAAAAAAAATCCATGTCTTCTTCAAAGGCACTTTTGTGGAAATAGGCTATCAATAGCGAGATTGATTCTATCTTTCAAAACCATACTTTGGAGTTGGTTGATCTTCCTATAGGTTGTCAACCGTTGGGCTACAAATTGATTTTCTAACGGAATATGAAGCCGGATTGATCAATTAGATAAGTACAAGACAAGACTTGTCATAAAAGGTTATAGACAAAAAGAAGGCCTTGATTACTTTGATACCTATTTACCAGTATATCGTATCACGTCAATAAGAATGCTTATAACCAAAACAGCTATATTTGGTCTTAAAATACATTAAATAGATTTGAAGATGAAATTCTTAAATATTGAACTACATAAAGAGATTTACATGGAACAACCAGGATAGTTCATTGTTCTAGGACAAGAAAAGAATGTGTGTAAAACTTGTAAGATCCTTATACGGATTTAAAACAAGCACCTAAACAATGACATGAAAAATTTGACAAATAGATGTTGTCAAATCGGTTCAAAATCAATGAGTGTGATAAGTTTGTATCCACCAAATCAGCTCAAAATGATATGACATTGTGTGTCTTTACGTAGACAATATGATGATAATTGGTAGTAATCATGAGATGATTCAGTATACCAAGAAAGTATTGACCAGCAAATTTGATAAGAAAGATTTATGAGTAGCTAATGTGATCTTAGGAATTAAGATTTGCAAAACATCAGAGGGGTATATATTATCTTAGACTCATTATGTTGAGAAGATACTTGAGAAATATAATAAATGAGATCTAAATGTGGGTAGAACTCATGTGGACCTAACAATTCATTTATCAAAGAATGCTGGCTCAAGCGTATTGCAATCAGAGTATTCGAGAATCATCGGAAGTCTGATGTATTTCATAAATTGCACATGACCTCGTATCGCTCAAGCTGTAAATAGGCCTAACAGATATACGAGTAATCCAGGACAAAACCACTAGAAAGCCATAGTAATAATTTTGAGGTATCTAAGAGAAACTTCAAAATATGATATGTATTATACGAGATATCTTATTGTTCTAGAGGGATACAATGATGCTAATTAGATATATGATATATTGAATTATAAATCTACGAGTGGAATTCTATTCACACTTGTTGATGCATCCGTGTCATGGAAATCCTAAAGGAAAACGTGTATTGCCCAGTCTACTATGAAATCAGAGTTCATAGCATTAGACAAAACAACGGAAGAAGTAGAATGACTTCGAAATTTCCTAGAGGATATTCCAAATTGGCCAAAACTAGTTGTTGGGTTTCTATTAAGTCCCAAGGATCAAGTCAAGCAATGAAACACATGTGAATACTCAACAAAGAATGGCGGAATCATACTTACATTGATTGGTTGTGCGATGCGACGAACACAAAATCCTTTGCTCCTCCTTGGAAGCTCACGACAGTGGGCTGCTCTTTGTGTTCTCCAAATTTGGCCATGGTTATCTTTGAAGCTCCAAGCTTTATTTGATTCCATGCTCATGAAATTAGTTCCCTATCACCTTAGGATGACCCTTTATGTGCTAGCAATGGAAGGATTTGCCACAAATCTTCCTTGTTCTTCTATCTTGTTCTCGGCAAAAGGAGAACCAAAAGAAAGAAATTGGCCATAGGCCGTGAGATGCAAGAGAGAAGAGGGAGAGAAGAAGTGTTGTGATAGTTTTTCAAAATTGTGTATTTGTTTTCAAAAAACAAAAAGTCAATTACCAAATCCCACTTTCCAAGAAAATGGTACAAGGCTTTAAAGCCATCCAACCACCACCATCAATCACAAGTGACAAGTTGTCACATTACTTAAAGTGACTAGACATCACATCAATCAAAGTGACTAATGATTTGACGCTTGATGTGACTTGTGGGCCGCACTTTAATTTGCAATGCGAGTGCGCCCGCAAACACACCCGGGCTCGGGTTCGCTAATTCCGAATTAATGAATTTTTCCGTTGCGACGTAATTAAATAATTATGCCTAGCAAAATTACTATTCACGTCGCTAACGAATTAATTCTAAATTAACTCGTTCGCCCGAATTAAATTCTAAATTTAATTCCGCGTTGAAATCCAATTTCGTATAATATATCGAAAATATTATTTTATCGATTAATTCCAAATTAATCGCTCTCTCTCTTTAATTAATATTTTATCCCATATAAAATATCTCCGCAATTAATCCCAGGTTAATTTTCTCTCTCTTATAATTAATCCCAGATTAATAAAGTGCGAGTCATACGTCATCGGTGAATCTTCGGGAAGCGACCAATGAGATTCCCAGATATGTTGGCAGTAAATCCGGTCGTCGGACTATCCGAACACGTACGTACCTAGTACTACATTTTTACCGATTTACAAGACATGATTGGCTTCTAGCAAAGCATCGTGCCTACCCAATTCTCCAGAAATATTCTTACTGGAATATGTGATCTATATCAGGCGTAGTATACGTAGTATTGCGTATTTCGATCCAATATCGGATGTCACGTGCAAGGCCTGGGGCTGGAATTATGTCTGCCCCGTACAACGCACATATCAGATCTCTGGTAACTAGTCTCTATAATCGGATAAACATGACCTAGTCATAATATCCCGATAGCTGCAGCATATAAGAGAATGAGTTATGTATCCTACGTGATCATCATCTCCACTATGACAGGAGTGATACTTCCATCTCGACATCACACCCAATACAATACTGTAGGACACAGAAACTGACGACGCATATTGTTCCGGGCTCGCGGCCCGATTGGGAGTACAGAGTAGCCCGCGAGGGACTAAACCGGAGAATAATGGAGTCGCCACCCGGTGTGAACCGAGAAAATGATTTAAGACCGCACTCACCCCTCGTAAGGGAAGACCTCAAACCGTTGGGTTCGGAATGGTCCCTTACTTATGCCACTTGTAATGAAATGATTTGTGCAATAATCTAACCAAGCCTAAGCAACATATATTTCCAAGGATAATTTACTCCTAAGTTCGCATGCATAAGTACAAGGCTCATATCTAAGTTTGCATATAACCTATGTCCGAATTTGCATATAACCTATTTTCATATAACCTATGTCCAAATTCGCATATATCCTATTTGCATATAACCTATGTCTAAATTTGCATGCATAAAGGTGAATAGAAATACGGCAAGCAAACAACTTCATAAGCACACCATGTTCATGGATACGGAAACGCAAGGAAATAGTAATTGCACAAACATGCATAAAAGTGAATTCGAATAATGGCAAGCATATGATTTCATAAGCACATTGTACTCATACATGTGAGAATACAAATATATGGTAATTGCACAATCATGCGTAAAAGAGAAGCAATTAGGTACATAATGCAATGAGATAACTAATGAGGCAGTTGTACATTAAAATAAACGTGCAATGATGCGATGCAAAAGATGGACAATGAAAGTGAAAGAAAAGAGATGCGACATATGCCCACATCTATATAGGACTTCGAGTGTCCGATTAAACATATTTCACATTCAATCGAACATACTTTGTCCGGTGCGGCAAAACATCATGGCAAAGGTAGCCCTTCGGCTTTCTATCCCTCAAAATGGAGGACCTTTAATCCAACTTGATTTGCCCATGCGCATTGCAATATGATGCATGATTATGCAAAGAGATGACATACATAAAGCAAACAACGGAGTAATAAAAGGCGCGGCGAAGTACTGTCATAAAGGTAGCCTTTTGGACTTTTCTTCTCTCAAATAGAGGACCTTTAGACCAACATAATAAGCCCATGAGCATTACATTACAATACATATAAAGTAAAGACAATGATGTAGGAATTCGTATGCTCAGTTGAACATATCTCACATTCAACCAAACATACTTTGTCCGGTGCGGCAAAGTATTGTCGTAAATGTAGCCTTTTGGCCTTTTCTTCCCTTAAATAGAGAACCTTTAGACCAACATACTAAGCCCATGCGCATCACATCATCAATACAAACAAATAATCGTACGGAAATTAAATGGCGGAATATAAACAAACAAGATAAAACATATCGAAATATGTGCCGTTTGCTCAAGTGGTACGTGGAGTTGTATCCCAAGTACATATCGCACTACCGTCCATTCGGATTCAGCTACAGAATTTACGTCTGAGTTTCCATCCTATATACCACAAGAGACGACACATTTTCCATTCATTCAAGGGCCACAACACACATCAATCAACGACTCTCATACGAAGAAAATAAATAAATAAAATAATCAAAAGATGAATGAAAATAAATAAGGAAGGTGCCCTCAGGTCTAACCTTTTAAATCCTCTCTCGGAAGTACGGTACACGGTCGTCGGAAGGGTTGATGCTCCGCAACTCCTCCGGTTCACTAGTTCAACGTTTTCCTTCGATGTTTCGCTGTTTGGGCTGCTGTTTTTACTCCGTTTTGCTGTACTTTTGCTGTATTTTCTGGTCACTATTTTGCGGGTGATAAGGGACTGTTTTGGTCTCAGTTTTGGCACTGTTTTTAGGCTGTTATTGTGCGGTTTCTGCTGCAGTTTGCGGGATAGTTTTGGTGAAGGATAAGGGGCTGATTTGGTGCAATTTCATGGGTGTAAAGGGGCTGGTTTCAGGCGTTAAGGTTGGATGGTTTCAGGGGCAGTAACGTGGGTTAATGGAGGGCTGGTTAGGCGTGAGGTTGCTGAGTGTTGAGGGGGGTTTTTAGGCGTGTTTGGAGGATCAGTACGTGAGTTAGTGAGGGCTGGTTGTGAGAGTGTTTATTGGCGTGAATGAGTGGCTTACGTGAGGGGGGGCTCTTGATGTGTGTATCCGTGAGGGTTAAGGGTTGTTGAAGGTGGCTAAGCGTGAAGTGTTTGAGGGGGCTGGTGCGAGTTTATTCGGCTAGTGGGGAGCAGTTTCACGTTTGTATTTGCTGGTTGAGGAGCTGCTTTGTGTTTTGGTATAAGTGGAGTTGTATGCAAGGGCAGTGTTTTACGTGTGCCTTTTATGCATGCACGAGTAGTACTTGGGAGAGAGAGAAGGAGGGCAATATGTCGGCCTTGTTGAGGACGTGAATGGAGGATAAGGGGCTGTTACGTGTTGAATGAGGGCTTTGATCGTGGTGTGATGAGAGGGAGCTGTGAATATGTTTGTATTAGGTTTTGTTGGTTGAGAGAGGCGAGAGAGATGAAGGTTGTGTGAGTGGTTAAGGAGGGAGGGGGGCTGCCGTTTTTAGGGTTTATTATTCTTGGTTATTTTGGCCGTGAGAGTCTAGGGAGTCAATGAGGTTTTGTGTTATTTTTATAGTAGGCTATTAGGGTTAGGGTTGTGCATGGTTTTTAAAAAGGAAATAAATCAATTAAATTATGTGTGTATTTTATTTAGTTTATTAAAGGAAAAGGATATTTATATTTTTGGTGAGGAATTTCTTTAAATTGGTGAGTGATTTATGTAAATTAGGAAGTGATTTATTTAAATTAGATTTTAATTGGATTTAATTTAATTTAATTTCAATTTAATTGGTTTTAATTCAATTTAATTTAATTTGTGATATTTATTTTAAATATTTTAATTATTTTTGGATTGGGCTTGGGTGAGATGGGCTTGGTGTGTGTCTTGCGGGGGTTTGGGGTAAGAATGTATTATAAAACAAAGGTCCAACAAGCGAACCCGAAGCGAAGCAAGCGAACTAAAATCCAACAAATATATCAATGTCTGACTCTTCCCTTTTGACGTCCGTTTCCCGCGACTTCCGTGACTTAAAAGGTAGTGCCTCTATATGAGACTCATTATAGGGACTTACATGCAAAAATGCAGTGTCTACAGTCGCCCCCACTTTGATGGGACTTGTGCAGTGTGTGACAATGACAATCCTATCAAAGTCATGCAATGCATTTTTACTTACCTGGCTCGCCAGCTGCCACCTGACTTGCCTGCTGCTTCGAGCTGAGTTGATGGCGCAATGGACCTCGATCCTGGGACGCATCCCAATAACTGCAACCGACAACGGGGGCCTCGACCCTGGGATGCATCCCAATACCGCTGACAATGTGGGTCACGACCCCAGGACGTATCCCCAAAACTGATGATGCAGGGGGCCAACGACCCTGGGACGCATCCCGATAACTGCAACCGATAACGGGGGCATCGACCCTGGGACGCATCCCAATACCGCTGACAATGTGGGTCACGACCCTGGGACGCATCCCTAAAACTGATGATGCAGAGGGCTAACAACCCTGGGACGCATCCCAATAACTGCAACCAACAACGGGGGCCTCGACCCTAGGACGCATCCCAATAACACTGACAATGTGGGTCACGACCCTGGGAGGTATCCCCAAAACTGATGATGCAGGGGGCCAACGACCCTGGGACGCATCCCGATAACTGTAACCAAAAACGGGGGCCTCGACCCTGGGACGCATCCCGATACCGCTGACAATGTGGGTCACGACCCTGAGACGCATCCCCAAAACTGATGATGCAGGGGGCCAATGACCCTGGACGCATCTCGTAACTGCAACCGATAACGGGGTCCTCGACCTTGGGACGCATCCCAATAACGTTGACAATGTGGGTCACGACCCTAGGACGCATCCCCAAAACTGCTGATGATGTGGGTCACGACCTTGGGACTCATCCCCAAAACTGCTGATGATATGGGTCACGACCCTGAGACTCATCTCCAAAAACTGATAATAATACTGATGTGGGCCTCGCCCCCGGGACTCATCCCCAAAACTGATGCTGATGTGGGCCTCGACCCTGTGACTCATCCAAAAACTGATACTGATAATACTGATGTGGGCCTCACCCCTGGGACTCATCCAAAAACTAATACTGACAATGCTGATGTGGGCCTCGCCATAGACGGATACTGATATAGGACTTGCCCCAAACTGATACTGATATGGGCCACGCCCCCAAACTGATGTGCATGTGGGCCTCGCCCCTAAACTGATGCTGATGTGGGCCTCGCCCCCAAGCTGATACTGATGTGGGCCTCGACCCTGGGACTCATCCCCAAACTGCTACTGATGTGTGGGCCTCGACCTAAGACTCATCCCCAAACTGATACTGATGTGGGCCTCGACCCTAGGACTCATCCCCAAACTGATACTGATGTGGGTCTCGGCCCACAGACTGATACTGATGTGGGCTCACCCCCAAACCGACACTGATATGGGCCTTGCCCCCAAGTTGATGTGGATGTGGGCCTCACCCCTAAACTGATGCTGATGTGGGCCTCGCCCCCAGAGTGCCATACCTGGCAAAACTGATACCGATTCTAATGTGGGCCTCGCCCCTAGAGTGTCATACCCGGAAAATTGATACTGATACTAAGGTGGGTCTCAACCCCGGGACTCATCCTCAAATCTGATGCTGACACACGGTGGTTCATTTCAACATATTGTGATGCCTCTCACAAGGTAATCCTGATAGCTAAACATATTTTCCTCCTCAACGAATGCTTCGTGTCGAAACCTGATAACCTTCAAAGTACTTGATACACTCAAATTCGATCGTCTGCATGAGTGATCTGAACCAGACTCCTAGTGAGTGTGTGCCAAGGCTCTTTCGCAGCTTAATCCTTAAGTAAGCCAACTCGATGATTTTGTCTCAGAGAATCGGATCAGTGGGTCTAACCAATCTAGATGTCTTGATCACACTCTGTGATTACTTCCACGTACTCAACATGATATGGTTTTCTTCTATTTTCTTTTGTCTCTTTCTTTTCTTTCTTTTCATTTCTTTCTTTCTCTTTTTTCGACTCACCTACCCTTTAAGGTAGCATTTCTCCTCATGGTGGTCCTGATACTCTCCCATGGGTAGCTTCACGCTTATCGGTTATAGGCGGTCTATTTTTTCTTTTTCTTTTCATTGCAGATACTTTCTCTTCGTTTCCAACCATATCATATATCGTAGCATAAGTAAATCAGGATGGACATCCAGGCAAACGGTCATTCACTGATCCATCGTCTCTTCAACTAGTCATCTTGTCGACTACTCAGGTTTCCACCACTAAGATCTCGTGATCAAGTGCTCGCGAGTCTAGCTGAGATCAACTATTCAGAATACCGGATGAGAGCACATCTCGCAATTATCGTTTCTAAGGTTTCTCCCTACAGTAAACAATGTCATCACCGGGCATATGCCTAACCATCGAGGACTTCTCTCTCTCATCTTTTTTTTTCACCCACTCCACGGAATTCTTCCTTTCAACTGCTGATAATGTGGGCTTCGCCCCCTGGGATCCATTCCTGAAACTTATACTGATATGGGCTTCAACCCTGAGATTCCTTCCTGAGACTAATACTGATGCGGGCCTCAACCCGGTGATTCATTCCTGAAACTGATACTGATTCTAATTCATTCTTGAGAATGATGTGGGCCTCAACCCCATGATTCATTCCTAGAACTGATGGCACTGTACTGTTGCTGCTTCTGGTTGGCTTGCATTTGCCGCTCTCTTTTTCTCCGATGAAACCTGTGAATACAAATAAAACAAACACAAAAATAAATGCAAAATACGTTGCGTGTATGCAAGTATGCATGAATGAGTTTCCTATCCCGTTGGATTAGGTCGTCCGCCAATTCCCTTGGTGACTGCTCGGTCTTCTCTTCTTTGTCGTACAGTTTTCTGTTCCTCGGTTTCCTTTTCCCGATATCCATGTTTGCTAAACTCTTCTTGTCAAACTCTTTTTTTTTTTACCCAACGGATATCTATAATGGCTTTTAAGACACAGGGGTTAGCATGATGCGTGTATACATGAGATGCATGAGATGCGTGCGATGCATGGAATATATAAGTCGGCCCATTATCATTTTAAAGCATTCAATCATAGTATTGCGCGGTGCAAACTTGTCCTAGTTGAAAAGGCCCAACATGTTTACACTTTAGCGATAACATGGCTAAACAATTCCAAATGATAAAAGGCCTAAACACAAAATGGCCCATCGGCATTTTAGAAGCTTTTGGCCCAATTGCCATAAAGCACAGACTCGTCCCAGTTTAAATGGCCCAACAAGTTCGCATTTCTGACAAGAAGTCCAACTGAATCCAAATGATGATGGTCCCTAAACACAAGCACAAGGAAATAATTTCTATTGGTCATACAACTATGGTCTACATGTGGGTTTTTGGGAGTGCGGACGAAGGCTCCGGCTGGCGAAGGATTGCCCACAACTTGGACTCCCCACTCAAGGGTTCGAGCGACCAAATAAGCGTACCTTTTTTATACATTAAGGTACGTGCCAACGAGTTATGGTGTGACTAACTGTCAGATGGATTTCCCATTGTAGATTCCCCAGAGATAGGGTGGAGCAAACTCTCTTAAATACCCAAGTCTCTTAGGCTCTTATCACCTTGGTGACAGGAATAAACAACAAGTCCTCCAAATTATTCAGTCACAACGAGCTACGGGTAATGATTACCTAGGTGCCTTCACAACTTTTCCTTATAGAAAGGTAGTGAATGAAGGAAGACACCAAACCATCACCTAACATTAACAATGCCTTTGATTAAACCCCCTCAACCCACAATAGACACGGTTAACTTAAAGCACAAATAGCAAACATTACAACACATTATTTCGGGGCCGATTCTCTATCCCCAGTGGAGTCGCCAGACTGTAGGACACAGAAACTGACGACACATATTGTTCCGGGCTCGCGGCCCGGTTGGGAGTACGTAGTAGCCCGCTAGGGACTAAACCGAAGAATAATGGATTCGCCACCCGGTATGAACCAAGAAAATGATTTAAGGCTGCACTCACCCCTCGCAAGGGAAGACCTCAAACCGTTGGGTTCGGAATGGTCCCTTACTTATGCCACTTGTAATGAAATGATTTGTTCAATAATCTAACCAAGCATAAACAACATATATTTCCAAGGATAATTTACTCCTAAGTTCGCATGCATAAGTACAAGGCTCATATCTAAGTTTCATATAACCTATGTTTGAATTTGCATATAACCTATTTGCATATAACCTATGTCCAAATTTGCATATAACCTTTGTCCAAATTTGCATGCATAAAGGTGAATGGAAATACGGCAAGCATACAACTTCATAAGCACACCATGTTCATGGATACGGAAACGCAAGGAAATGGTAAACACAACCTCCTATTACACTTGCATGAGTATCCTATACCCAAATATATGAGAACTATGCCGTTATGCTTCCACAACGCGCACAAGTGCAATACTAGTCTATTCTGCATTATCGATGTCCAATCTCGATAATACTACGACTAGGTATATTTAATGATTAAACTTTCTTGGATTGATACTGTCTCATATCTTATCAATCCGGAACTAATCATATGGACCTTATATCATTTATACATCTTGGTAATCTAATTACAAATGATAGAAGATCAATTTTCTTTCTCTCATAGTTAATTTGTACAACAACACCATGATCTGTACAAATAGTGATGCTATGGGTCTTAACTGTCCAACACAAGTGTCAGCGATAAGCATACATTGTGATAGTCAATCGGCTATTCGGAGAGTCCAAAATACAATGTAAAATGGTAAGTCTCGACACATACGTCGCATATATAATATCATACGACAACTGCTCTCAAGTGGTATAATTTCGATAGATTATGTCAAATCAAAGGAAAAGCTAGCGGATCTACTTACTAAAGCTTTACCTAGTGAGCAAGTCGAGAAATCATCGATGGGAATGGACTTAAAGCCTATAAATTAAGAATTGTCACTGTGGAAACCTACCTTACTGACTGGAGATCCGAAGATCTTGGTTCAAATGGGACAACTGAAATTTTGTGAAATTCAAAACAAGAACAGTAGAGTTTTATACTCTTTCCTATTCATGTAATGACGCAGGGTGCTATCTTTCAAAGTTAGGATAAGTTAATGCTTTTAATGATCACTTTATTATGAAAATAGTCCTAATAGGGGTTAAGACATATTACATCTTTATAGTAGATCACCTATTTCAAGTAAGAAGTGAGGCCGCTTCCATCGGAGTTTTAAAGGTTGAATTCCCTAAAGTTCTTGATGAATCAAGGACCAGTATTCATGGACGAAATGAACACAACCGTAGAATATGAAATGGTCGAAGTAAAGCTGTGTTTGGAAATTATCTTGGTTTACACCAACGGGGGAATAGTTCAAAACTATGACTTGTCATTCACTAGGAAAGGTTCAAGGCGATAGCTACCTATTTCGATGCAGTTTTATTTCACGGAAACCCTTTTAAGCGTCTACATTAATATTTAGAGAATTGTTGATGGATTGTTGTAAATTCTCTAAATATATATAGTTTAAGTGTATGAGAGACATATCCATTAAGAAGTGCCTTATGGGAAAAGCACAAGTTGAAGGGACATATCCTCTAAATTGGAAGAACCCACCTCTAGGCTCCAAAAGGAATATGGAAATGGTATAACCCTTAGGAGGGTTACACCCTAAGCCAAAAGGGTTTCCACAAAGACACCCTTCTATGCCTATAAAGGGGGGGGGCTTAGATTTATTCTCTCCAATCTAGAAATTTCAACATTCTATCATAATTAGAGAGTCTAGTTTAAAAGAGAGTTTCCTTCATTTTTCCCTTGTTCAAGTTCTTGTGAAAGGAGTGCCCCTTCTACAAGAAACATCCAAGTAATCATGGGAGAATGTTAGCCACAAGAAATTCGTAGAGCACCGATGCGGGGCTAATAAGTTCTTAAGGATAATTGCAACTCGACTTGGTTTCAGTTTTATCATCATATTCAAAATTTTTAAGGGTTTTCTAAGTTTGTTAGTCATGTTCTGATTTTGGCATGTTAGTGAGTGATTTAGATAATTTTACATGTTAAATATTATTTGATAACACATATTTACCAACAATCTTAAGAATTTTTATTTTTAAAGTGTTGTTAAATCGAATTTTACATGTTTTAAATAGTCTTATGTCTGGAAAATGTGCTTTATGCCTGAAAAATACATATGGACGTTCGAACGCCCGACGGACGCATGGCAAAAAATTCTATTTTACACAGTTTCATTAGAACGTATCTTCAAACGCAACTCGAACGCCAATCGTCTTTTAAAGAACGTTCGAATACGTTTACGATCGCAACACGAAAGTGAACTCTCTAGAAACTTTATTCGAACGCGTTTATGAATGTTACACGAACGTGAACGCACTGGAAAGTTTCGTTTGAACGGATGAACGAACGTGACACTAACGAAACTAATCTTGGAATTATTTTAGATTCAAAAATAATAACATAGACTTAGATTAATTTATATTACCATATGATAAACATGTATAACATATATGCAATAATGTTAACTTAGTAAAATCATATATTGTTTTATTTTAAACTTGGTAGTATAGGTTTAAGTTAATATCAGGGTGTTCAATTATCACAAGCATACACATAATGATAAAATTGAAAATTAATTGTGTGTTGCATACTTGGCTGAGAATTAAAAGTGTAACTTTACACAAGTAATTTCATCCAAGTTTTATTGACTTATACATATACACATACAAATTTACACAAATTTATTATTGTATTATGAATTGAAGCGTAATACTAAGTTTGAATGTCTAAGATATTCGGTTGAGAAAGTGTTTAAATGATATTCTGTCAATAAGGTGATAAGAGCCTAAATGGGTAGGGATTTAAGTGGTTACTCTGGACCCCTTTGTCCTCTGGGAATTTTCCTTTATTCATTTATCATAAGAAACCTTAGTCGTAAATTCAAGAACTTGTGTTATTTGGTACTATTGTCTAATATAACAATGAGTGGATTCTTAGTACATCACTTAAATAAGATCATACATTTGATCATTGTGTAATTTGTTTTTTTGTAGACTTATTGATTACTGTTGGTTTTTCTAGTTACACATGGCCAATGTAAATATCACAGTACCGATCGCTCAAGGGGAGAAACCGAAAAAGTTTAGTGGAGCAAACTTTAAACAATGGCATATCAAAATATTATTCTATCTGACAACACTACAGTTGGCTAATTATCTCAATGATCCTTCGGGTCCTATGAAGGGAGAAACAGCCAAGAAACTGCGAGAAGAGACATGGTTGTCAGGCGACTTCTTATGCAAGAAGTACCTCTTGGGAGGACTTGATAGTGCCTTGTATAATGTGTACCAATGCATGATTTCTACAAAGATTATCTGGGAATCTACTAAGAAAAAATATGAAATCGAGGATGTCGGACATAATAAATTTATCATGGGTAGGTTCCTAGACTACAAGATGGTAGATTCAAGGATGGTGATGTCTCAGTTGGGTGAACTTCTGTTAATCATTCATGAAATAATGGATGAGGAAATGAAACTCGTCGACATGTTTCAAGTTGCCACAATCTTTGAAAAGTTACCTTCATCATGGAAGGACTTTAGGAGCTATCTGAAACACAAAAAGAAACATATAAGTCTCGAAGACCTTGAAGTTTGATTGAGGATCGAAGAGGACAATAGGAATTATGAGAAGGCTAGCTACAAGACAATGGAGTCTAAGGCCAACATCGTCGAGGGTAGAGAGGGTAGCAAAAAGAAAAAGAACAGTGGAGCTGATTCTTCCCAAGCAAACAATAAGTTCAAGGGGAAGTGTTACATCTATGGAAAAAATAGTCACATGGAAAATGACTGCAGAAAGAAGAAGTCTCAGGACAAAGGTAAGAAAAAGATAAATGAGGCCCATGTCACTGAGGATGAGCAGCTAACTGATGAGATCTAAGAAATGAAGCTCTCAACAGTTGTAACAGAAGCCAACTTGGTTGGGAATCCAAGAGAATGGTGGGTAGACACTGAGGCTACTCGCCAAATTTATGCTGATAGTAAGATATTTTCCTCGTATCAGAAGGTCGACGGTGGCGATCTGGCAATGGGAAACTCATTTACCTCTAGAGTGGTTGGAGAAGGCACAGTGGTTCTGAAGATGACATCTGGGAAAGAGCTTACATTGAAGAATGTTTTCCATGTTCCCGATATTCGGAAGAACTTAGTTTCGGGTTCACTCCTTAGCAAGAATGGTTTCAAGCTTGTATTTCTTTTTGATAAGTTTGTAATGACCATAATGATGTCTATGTAAGAAAATGATATCTCACTGAGGGCATTTTCAAGTTCAATGTAATGACTGTCAATCAACATAATCCTAATAATAAAGTTACATCTTCCGTTTATATTATTAAGTCACAAAATATATGGCATGGGAGGTTAGGACATGTTAATTATGATAAAATGTGTAAATTAATTAACATGGACCTTATACCTAAATTTACACTTGATAACCAACATAAATGTGAGGCATATGTTGAAGCATAAATGAACATAGCATCATTTCATTCCATAGAACGAAGTTCTGAACCCTTGGAGCTTGTACACACCGATTTGTATGATATGAATGTTGTGCAAACAAGATACAGTAAAAAATACTTTGTCACTTTTATCGATGATAGCACTAGATTCTGTTATGTGTATTTGTTGTGGAGCAAAGATGAAGCTATTGAGAGCTTTATACACTATAAGAACGATGTTGAAAATCAACTTGGCAAGAAAATCAAAAGAATCATGAATGATAGAGGAGGTGAATATTGTTCCAATCATGGAATTATTCACAAAACTACTGCTCCTTTTTTGCCTCAACAAAACGGGATTACGGAACACAAAAATCAAACATTGAAGGAAATGATGAATGTCATGTTGACAAGCTCCAGTTTACCCTAGAACTTGTTGGGGGAAGCTTTACTTTCCGCTAACTACGTTCTGAACAACCTACCTCACAGAAGATTGGACAAGACACTATATAAATTGTGGAAAAGATCACGTACTTTCCTACAAGTATATGAAAGTGTGGGGGTGTCTCGCCAAAGTAATGGTTCCTAAACCTAAGAAGGTTAGAATGGGAAACAAGACTATTGATTGTATATTCATGAGATATGCTCACAACAGTAGTGCGTATTGATTCCTGATATATAAATCTAAAATTCTTGACGTCAATCCAAATATGATAATTGAGTCAAGGAATGCGACATTCTTTGAAGAGATATTTCCTTGTAAGGAAAGACAAACAACTGAGTCTCTCAAAAGAACTATTGATACTGTTAAAGGCAGTAATCAAGTTGACTAAGATTTAGATCAAAATGAAAATATTGAGGAAAATGAACCTAAACGTAGCAAAAGAGCTAAAACGTCTAAGTCATTTGGACTTGAGTTTTTGACAAACTTGTTTAAAAATGAGCCTCAAAGCTAAAAAAAAAAAATCATTGTCTTCTTCAGAGGCACCTTTATGGAAATAGGCTATCAATAGCGAGATTGATTCTATCTTTCAAAACCATACTTGGGAGTTGGTTGATATTCCTCTAGGTTGTCAGCCATTGGGCTACAAATTGATTTTCTAATGGAATATCAAGCCAGATGGATCAATAGATAAGTACAAGATAAGACATGTCATAAAAGGTGTTAAATAAAAAGAAGGCCTTGATTACTTTGATACCTATTTACTAGTGAATCGTATCATGTCAATAAGAATGTTTGTAGCCATAGCAACTATATTTGGTCTTAACATTAAATGGATGTGAAGATGGAATTCTTAAATGGTGAACTAGATGAAAAGATTTACATAGAACAACCAGAATGTTTCAATATTCTTGGACAAGAACAGAAGGTGTGTAAAACTGGTAAGATCCTTATACGGATTAAAACAAGCACCTAAACAATGGCATGCAAAATTTGACAAAAATATTTTGTCAAGTGGATTCAAAATCAATGAGTGTGATAAGTTTGTATACACGAAATCAAATCAAAATGATATGCCATTGTGTGTCTTTACGTAGACGATATGCTGATAATTGGTAGTAATCATGAGATGATTCAGTATACCAAGAAAGTATTGACCAGCAAATTTGTTAAGAAAGATTTATAAGTAGCTGATGTGATCTTAGGAATTAAGATTTGAAAAACATAAGAGGGGTATATAGTATCGCAGACTTATTATGTTGAGAAGATACTTGAGAAATATAATAAAGGAGATCTAAATGTTGGTATAACTCATGTGGACCTAACACTTCATTTATCAAAGAATGATAGTTCAAGCGTATCGCAATTAGAGTATTCGAGAATCATCGGATGTCTGATGTATTTCATAAATTGCACGACCTCATATAGCTCAAGCTGTAAGTAGGCTTAGCAGATATACGAGTAATCCAAGACATAACCACTGGAAAGCCATAGTAAGAGTTTAGAGGTATCTAATAGAAACTTCAAAATATGATCTGTATTATACGAGATATCATATTGTTCTAGAGTGATACAACAATGCTAATTGCATATCTGATATAGTGAATTCCAAATCTACGATTGGATTTGTATTCACACTTGTTGATGCATCTGTGTCATGAAATCCTCAAGGCAAACGTGTATTGCCCGGTCTACTATGGAATCAGAGTTCATAGTATTTGACAAAACAACGGAAGAAGTATAATGACTTCGAAATTTCCTAGAGGATATTCCAAATTGGCCAAACCTAGTGTCAGCGATAAGCATACATTGTGATAGTCAATCGGCTATTGGGAGAGTCCAAAATACAATGTATAATGGTAAGTCTCGACACATACGTCGCATACACAGTATCATATGACAACTGCTCTCAAGTGGCATAATTTCGATAGATTATGTCAAATCAAAGGAAAACCTAACGGATCCACTTACTAAAGGTTTACCTAGTGAGCAAGTCGAGAGGTCATCGATGGGAATGGACTTAAAGCCTATAAATTAAGAATTATCACTGTGGAAACCCAACATAACTGACTAGAGATCCGAAGATCTAGGTTCAAAAGGGACAACTGAAATTTTATGAAATTCAAAATAATTACAATAGAGTTTTATACTATTCCTGTAATGACGCAGGTTGCTATCTGTCAAGGTTAGGATAAGTTAAGGCTTTTAATGATCACTTTATTATGAAAAGATTCCTAATTGGGGTTAAGACATATTACCTCTTTATAGAAGATCACCTATTTCAAGTAAGAAGTGAGGCCGCTTCCATCGGAGTTTTAAAGGTTTAATTCCCTAAAGTACTTGATGAATCCATTACCAATATTCATGGCCAAAATGAACACAACCATAGAATAGGAAATGTCGAAGTAAAGATGTGTTTTGGCAATTATCTTGGTTTACACCAACGGGGGAATAGTTCAAAACTATGACTTGTCATTCACTAGGAAAGGTTCAAGGCGATAGCTACCTATTTCGATGCAGTTTTATTTCACGGAAACCCTTTTAAGCGTCTACATTAATATTTAGAGAATTGTTGATGGATTGTTGTAAATTCTCTAAATATATATAGTTTAAGTGTATGAGAGACATATCCATTAAGAAGTGCCTTATGGGAAAAGCACAAGTTGAAGGGACATATCCTCTAAATTGGAAGAACCCACCTCTAGGCTCCAAAAGGAATATGGAAATGGTATAACCCTTAGGAGGGTTACACCCTAAGCCAAAAGGGTTTCCACAAAGACACCCTTCTATGCCTATAAAGGAAGGGGGGGGGGGGGGGGGGGGCTTAGATTTATTCTCTCCAATCTAGAAATTTCAACATTCTATCATAATTAGAGAGTCTAGTTTAAAAGAGAGTTTCATCCATTTTTCCCTATTCAAGTTCTTGTGAAAGGAGTGCCCCTTCTACAAGAAACATCCAAGTAACCATGGGAGAACGTTAGCCACAAGACATTCGTAGAGCACCGAGGCGGGGCTAATAAGTTCTTAAGAACAAATGCAACTCGACTTGGTTTCAGTTTTATCATCATCTTCAATATTTTCAAAGTTTTTCTAAGTTTGTTAGTCATATTCTGATTTTGGCATGTTAGTAAGTGATTTATATAATTTTACATGTTAAATATTATTTGATAACACATATTACCAACAATAATGAGCTGAACCTTATAGTTATATCATTCACTCTCCTTTAAAGTGAGTGTAATCACTTTCTTAAAAAATGATTAAATAGGAAATTTTTTTAAAAACGTATGATTAAATAAGAGAAAACATAATAGGTAGGATTTTTTAAATAAAAAGTGATGGAAAATATGAATTTTTATAATAAATTTCTATAAAAGAAGATCATGATATTCTATTAGTGAAGATATTCTAAAACTCCCATATAAGTTTTACTTGAAAAACCATACTAAAAAAGAATGCTAAATCGTTCCTTGAATGAATTGGTTTAAAACTAAATCATTCCTTGAATGAATTAGTTTTACTGTTTCTACACCACTAGAAGGTAGTATCCTTATATATTGTACCTCACTTGACTCAAAAGTCAAACCTTTATCTCCTAAGACTTGAACCCATGATTTTTTATTTCCATGGTAAGAATTAAATTAACTAAATTATTTTCTGGGATAACCAAATCTCCTCCGTGGAATCCTAAACCTCGATAATTACTTGAATAACAAAAGTTTGGTATGAATATATTTACAGGTGCTCACACATTTGGAAGGTCACAGTGTCGATTTTTCAGTCAACGATTATTCAATTTCAACGACACTGGCAATCCAGACCCAACCCTCAACACAACTCTCTTAGCAAAATTGCAGCAACTGTGCCCAGAAGGTGGCAATGGAAGCGTTTTAACTGATCTTGATATCTCAACACCTGATGTTTTCGACAAAGATTACTTCTCCATTCTTCAATCTAACAATGGACTTCTACAAAGGGATCAAGAACTGTTTTCGACACCCGGTGCTGATACCATTACCATTGTCAACGACTTTAGCAGTAACCAAACTGCTTTCTTTGAAAGCTTTGTGGTGTCTATGATAAGAATGGGTAATTTAAGCCCTTTAACAGGAACTCAAGGAGAGATTAGAAGAAACTGCAGAAGGGTTAATCGCAACAATTTGTCATCCAGATCATCATCAGATGCTGGTTTGGTCAGCTCTATCTAAAATAAATGCAGAGAACAAGTTTGAAATATGAAAGCATTTTTTGCTTTCTGAGAGTTTGTTCTTAACAAACTCATGTATTGTCTCATATTTTGGGCTACCTATGTTGTGTGATTTTCAATAAAATAAACAACATGATATGCTACTTTCTGTGCGTTAGAAAAGCCAAATCATATGTGTATTTTCTACCATGCATTGGTTTTTCGCCACATTTTGCAATTTTTTCACAAGCTTTTGGTTATCTAAACAACTTCTATGCCTCATGTTTTTGCTGCAATACATCAGACAAAAGAGGTGAAGTTTAACTAGTGACTTGTAAAATGCAATGAAAAACTTGAGAAGTTCAAAGGAAAACTTGTGGTTACACTACAAAAATTATGTCATTTAGCGTCGAAACTAATCGACGCAAAAATCCAAAATTTCAACGCAAATGTAAATTAGCGTTGAATTAATTAGACGCAAAAATTGGACGCCGAAACATGGACGAAAATAATATTTAGCGTCGAAACAAAGATATTCGACGCTAAAAACTATCATTTTGCGTCCAATGTATTTCGACGCTAAATAAAATTTTCTGACGCTATAGGTCAGATATTGCGACAAAATAATTCGACGCTAAAGTATATTAAAAAAATAATATTTGTAAACTTCCAGCGGCGATTTTTTAACTATTAGCCTCAAATATTGCCGACGCCAAAAATACATTTAGCGTCGATTAGTTCGACGAAAATAGTTAACAAATGTGTTTTTTTTAAAAATTATTAATTTACTGCTTTTTGGTCTAAAATAATTAGTTTAATATATAATTTAATTGAAAAAAATTCCTAATTAATTACAGAATTACGAAATATTATAATAATTATTTTATTATTATATTAAATTTTTTTAGAAAAATACATATTATATTAAAACTATTTGTTCAAATATTTACACAAATGGATATAAAATTTATTGCTACTATGATGGGGGGCGCTCGAGTCCGATGCACCCGGACTGAGTGAGGCCTCCAACATCTGGCGGAAAGCCAACATTTGCTGTTCGAACTGCTTCATCTTCTTCTCGTGGTCCACCTTGACCTGTTGTAGCTTGTCTTTAGTCTTCTTCAGCTCGTCTCGGGTGGTGACTAACTGGTCTTCGGTGGTGGTTAGCCAGTCTTGGGTGGTGGTGTGGGAACACAAACTTGGACGACGCATGCTGTTCTAGGCTCGCGGCCTAGTCGGGAGTACGGAGTAGCCACATGGGACTAAACCGGAGAATAATGGAGTCGCCACCCGGTGTGAACCGGGAAAATGAGATTTAAGGCCGCACTCACCCCTCGCAAGAGAAGACCTCAAACCGTTGGGTTCGGAATGGCCCCTTACTTATGTCACTTGTAATGAAAGGATTTGTGTAATAATTTAATCAAGCTTAAGTAACACTTATTTCCAAGAGTATCATACTTCTAAGTTCATATGCGAAAAAATAAAACTTACACCTAAATGTGCATATATCTTACATCTAAGATTGCATGCTTGAAAGTAAATCAAAGTAGCAACGAACATACAACTTCATTGGCATATTGTATTCATGGAAACACAAGCACACACTAACCACGCAAGCACACATAAAAGCGAATCAAATAATGGTGAACATGTGATTTCATAGACATATCATACTTATACGTGCGAAAGCATAAACAAATAGCCATTACATATCCATGCGTAAATAAAAGGGTCAACTAAGTACATAATGCACAAAGACACTTAAGGATGTAATTAGGCATTAAAGTAAGCATGCTATGACGTGGTGCAAAAGAAGATAACTAATATGAACACAAATACACATGTGAGCACTTTTCCAAGTGGTACGTGGAATTGTATCCCAAGTACAGACCGCACTACCGTCCATTCGGAATCGGCTACGGAATTTATGTCTGGGTTTTCCATCCGATATACCACAAGAAATAATACTCAAATGCTATCATGACATGGATATATGAATTGTAATACGTTAAGCCAAGACTAAGGGATAGATGATGCAGTCAATATATGAAAGACGCGGCAAATATCGTGGTAAAGGTAGCCTTTTAGGCTTTTCTTTCCCCAAATGGAGAACCTTTTTAGTCCAACACAATAAGCCCATGCGCTTTTCATTACAATGCGTACAAAGATAAAGATAACTATATGAAACTTCGTATACCCGATTGAACACATCTTACATTCAACCGAATATACATCAACCGGCGCGGCAAAGCATCGTGGTAAAAGGTTTTAACCCCTCCAAATAGGGGACCTTTAATCCGACTTACTAAGCCCATGCGCTCGATCGTATCATGCATACAAAGAATGAAGACAATAATATCAAACTTAGTATGCCCGATTGAACATATCTTACATTCAACCGAACACACATCAACCGGCGCGGCAAAGCATCGTGGTAAAGGGTTTTAACCCCTCCAAATAGGGGACCTTTAATCCGACTTATTAAACCCATGCGCTCGATCGCATCATGCATACAAAGAATAAAGACAATAATATCAAACTTAGTATGCCTGATTGAACATATCTTACATTCAACCGAACACACATCAACCGGCGCGGCAAAGCATCGTGGTAAAAGATTTTAACCCCTCCAAATAGGGGACCTTTAATCCGACTTACTAAGCCCACGCGCTCGATCGCATCATGCATAAACAAGTAACATGCGGAATTTAAATGACGAATAATAAATCAAAGCAACATAAAACAAAAGAAAGTGCCATTTACCCAAGCGGTACGTGAAGTTGTATCCTGAGTATAGATCAAACTACCGTCCATTCGGAATCGGCTATGAAATTTATGTCAGGGTTTCCTTCCGATATACCGCGAGAGTTGACACATCTTTCATTTTATTCCAAGGCCACAACATACAATATTTCGTAATACATGCATATTTATCTACTCAAGGGCCACAACATGCATTTTAGCATAATAATCATGCGAACAATACTCAATAGATAATAAAAATAAAATTGAAAATGAGTGTGAAAAATACCCCCAGGTCTAACCTTTATGTTGACTTTCGAACTCGCGTTTCACGGCCGTCGGAAGGGCTATCACACCGCAACTTTTCTGGTTTGCGCTTTACCTCGCTGTTTCGCTACTCAAGCTACTGTTTTGACTCCGTTTTGCTGCTGTTTCCTCGCGGTTTCGCTGCCGTACTGTTGCCGTATTTTGGTCAATATTTTTGGTGTTTTAGGCTACTGTTTTGGGTGATTTTGGAGGGCTGTTCGGGGGCAATTTTCGTTACTGTTTGGGGTTTATTGTTTGCTCTCGGCTGGTCAGTTTGTGGGGTTGATGCGTGGCTTTGAGGGCTGTGTGGCGTGGAGTGGCAGATAAGGTTGATGAAATTATGGGCAGTGGCGTGGAGTCTTGGCTGATTAGTGGGGTCAAATGCGTGGCTTTGAGGGCTGTGTGGCGTGGAGTTGTTTGGTCAGTACATGTGAGAGGCTGATAGAGTTAGGGACAGTGGCGTTAATGGTATTGTGTCGTTGAATGAAGGGGTAAAGGGCGTGATGGTGGCAGGCGGATTGAGTGAAGGGATCTAAGGCGTGAATGGCTGGTGTTGATGGTTGATTGAAGGTGCTATTGATGTGTGTGTGGCTTACGTTTTGTGAGGGGCAGGGGTTGTTGGCAGTGCGTGTGATTGCTTGGTGAGATGTTTGCTGTAAGGCTTAGGGTATTGTAGACAACAGAACCTGGGCGACGCGTTTCTAGGCTCGCGGTCTTGTTGGGAAGTACGAAATAACATGGAGTCGCCACTCGGTGTGAACCGGGACAAAGATTTAAGGCCGCACTCACCCCTCGCAAGGGAAGACCTCAAACCGTTGGGTTCAGAATGGTCCCTTACTCATGTCACTTGTAATGAAAGGATTTATGTAATAATTTAATCAAGCTTAAGTAACACTTATTTCCAAGAGTATCATGCTTCTAAATTCCCATACACAAAATAAAACTTATGCACACATTTCACATATATCTCACATCTAACATTGCATGCTTAAAAATATATCAAAGTAGGAACGAACATACAACTTCATTGGCATATTACATTCAAGAAAACACAAGCACACATATTAACCATACAAGCACACATATGTGCTCTTTTCCAAGTGGTACGTGGAATTGTATCCCAAGTACAGACCGCACTACCGTCCATTCGGAATCTGCTACGGAATTTACGTCTGGGTTTCCATCCGATATACCGCAAGAAATAATACTCAAATGTTATCATGACATAAGCATATGAATTGTAATACATTAAACACGTTCGTATTCATACATGTGGGGATAGCTATTAGGAAAACTATGTGTTAAATCTAATGAAGAGAACTCAATTCAGTGGGTGCACGTTCGCGTAGCGTTCGAGAACGCGTGCGAACGGTAAACAGAAGGTTCGCGTTCGTGTAGCGTCCGAGAACGCGTTCGAACGGAACCAGACCTGATACATTATGAAACTAAGAAAGTGCGTGTGCGTTCGTGTACCGTTCGTAAACGCGTTTGAACGGTAAACAGAAGGTTCGCGTTCGTATGGCGTTTGATAACGGGTTCGAACGTAAATGAAACAGAATGCTCTCGTTCGTATGGCGTTTGTTAACGCGTTCGAATGGAAATGAAACAGAATACTCACGTTCGTGTGGCGTTTGTGAACGCGTTCGAACAGAAATAAGACCTGATGTATGACAAGGCAAAATACATGCGCGTTCGAGTTGCGTTCGTAGATGCGTTCGAACGGGAACAGACCTGATGCATGAAATGGGACGCAATACATAAACGACAAAATAAAGGGGCGCGGCGAAGTACTGCCGTAAAGGTGGCCTTTTGGGGCTCTTGATCTCTCAAAAAGAAGACCTTTAGACCAACATACTAAGCCCATGCGCTCGACCGAATCATGCATACAAAGAATTAAAAGCAATAATATTAAACATAGTGTGCCCGATTGAACGTATCTTGTATCCAACCGAACACACATCAACCGGCGCGACAAAGCATCGTGGTAAAGGGCTTTAGCCCCTCCCCATAGGGGATCTCACATCACACTTACTAAGCCCATGCGCTCGGTTGAATCATGCATACGAAAATAAAGACAATCATATCAAACTAAGTATGCTCGATTGAACGTATCTCGCATTCAACTGAACACACATCAATCGGTGCGATAGAGCATCGTGGTGAATGATTTTAACCCCTCCAATTAGGGGACCTTTCATCGTACTTACTAAGCCCATGCACTCGATCGTATCATACGGGAATAAGCAACATACATAATTTAAACGACGAGAAATAAATAAACCAAAGCAACACAAAACAAGAGAAGGTGCCGTTTACTCAAGTGGTACGTGGAGTTGTGTCCCAAGTACAGACCGCACTACCGTCCATTCGGATTCGGCTACGGAATTTACGTATAGGTTTCCATCCTATATACCACAAGAGACAACACTCTTCCATTCATCCAATACCCACAACACACATCATACACACAACAAATGCCACAAATACAAAAAATATACTCAAAATAAATGACCATAAATTAAATAAGAATAAGTGTGAAAGATACCCTCAGGTCTAACCTTTTAAGCTGTCTCTCGGACTCGCGTTTCACGAAGATCGGAAGGGGGTAAAGCTCCGCAACTTTTCTGGTTCACTGGTTTGCCTCTTCCTTCGCTGTTCTGCCGCTCAAGCTACTATTCCGACTCCGTTTTGCTGCTGTTTCCTTGTGGTTTTGCTGCCATTTCCTCTGTGTCCTCTGCTTACTGTTTGTGGACCGTTTTGGTGTTCTTGATGGACTGTTCTGTGTTTCTTTTTGGTGTGGTTTTGTGTGGTTATTTCAAGGATTGTAAGTATATTTTATGTCAATGTTTTAAAGGATCTTAGGGACTGTTTTGGGAGTGGTTTAGGCTGCTGTGTCTGGTGTGATTTTCGGTGATGTGTGGAGGTTTAAAGGGGCTGATTTTCGGTGGTGGTTAGGGGTTGTTTTGGTGTTTGTAGTTTTAGTGATGTGAGGGTAAGGATGAAGGGGGTGGTTTGCTTGTGATGTCTAGTATTTCTTACTATGATTTTTGTGTGAATTCTATGTCTGAGCTAGAGAGATTTGAGAGGAGGGGTGGCTAGGTTAGGGGTTGTTTATATATAGAAGGGCTAGGGCTTCACCTTGTCTCACAAGGAATGGATTCTGTTTCCAAATTATGAGAGATGGGAAAGGTATATACAAGATTGAGGGGGGACAAAATATTTTAAATTAGGAAGTCAACTAATCTAAATTGGTGGATATCTTATTAGATTAGGAAGTCAAATATTTGATTAGCTTTGATTGGTTTAAGATTGATTTTAATTAGGCATATCTTATTTTAATTTAGTATGTGATTTGCTTAGTTAGGAATTTAATATATTTGATTTATCTTTGATTAGGTATGATTATATTTAGTGTTTTATTTAATTGGTAAATGATTTAAATATTTTATTTAATATTTAATGTCTAACTTAATTAAATTGGATGTGTTTTATGGGCTTTGGGGGGCCAAATGGGCTAGGGTGCGAGGCTAGCAGCAAAACCAGAAACACCGACTCCGTTCGAATGCCAATTAGAACGTGGCACGAACGTCCGCAATCTGCATGAGGTTCTAATGAAGTAACGAACGCAGCACCAACGAAGACAGTGAACTTGTGGAATGAACTTGATGACATACTTATTCCGAATTTCCCCTTCCGACCTCCGTTTCCCGCAATATCCTTAGCTAAAAAGGCAGTGCCTCCAATTGAGACTCATCATCGGGTTTCACATGCGAAAATGCAATGCCTACAGTCGTCCCCACTTTGATGGGACTTGTGCAGTGTGTGACTTTGAACAATCATATCAAAGTTATGCAATGCATTTTTACTTACCTGGCTCGGCTACCGCCTCGAGTTGAGTTGGTACTACAGCGGACCTCGATCCTGGGACGCATCCCAATAATTACAACTGACAACGGGGGCACCTCGACCCTGGGCACCTCGACCCAACACCGCTGACTATAGGGACCTCGCCCTAGAACTGATGATGTAGTGGGCACCTCGACTCTGGGCACCTCAACTCGGAACTACAACTGACAACGTGGGCACCTCGACCCTGGGCACCTCGACCCAACACCGCTGACTATAGGGACCTCGCCCTCGAACTGATGATGTAGTGGGCACCTCGACCCTGGGCACCTCGACCCGGAACTACAACTGACAATGGGGGCACCTCGACCCTGGGCTCCTCGACCCAACACCGCTGACTATAGGGACCTCGCCCTCGAACTGATGATGTGTCTCCATACCTGGAGATGACATAATATGGGCCTCGCCCCCATGCTGATATGGGCCTCGCCCCTTGGGACTCATCCCAAAAACTGAAATTGCGTTGACGTTGCTTGGCTCATTCATGCCGCTTTCTCCTTTCTTTGAACCTGCGAACACAAAACAGAAACAAACACAAAGAGAATGCAATGTTACGTGTATGTATGAATGATTTTCCTATCCCGTTGGGTTAGATCTTCTGCCAATTCTCATGGTGACTGCTTAGTCTCATCTCCCTCAGGCAAAGTATTGCTTCAATCTGTCTACGTTGATCAGCTCGGTGAACTCGTTTCCTTCCAAGTCTGACAGCTTTACTGCTTCATTTCCCATTACCTTCTGCACTATGTAAGGTCCTTCCCAGTTAGGTCTGAATTTTCCTCTCGGATCTGTAGTCGACGGCCTCGACTGCTTAAGTACCAAATCACCCTTTCTGATCTTGGTGGGGCGTACTTTCTTGTTGAATGCCCGAGCTAGTCTCTTCTGATACAACTGCATGTGATACAAAGACTTCGTTCTCTTCTCATCCAATAGTGCTAACTGATCAAACCTCTGTGCGGCCCATTCCTGTTCTGGTAACTTTGCCTCTGCTAATACCCTCATAGACTGTATTTCCACTTCTACCGGCAATACTGCTTCCATTCCGTAGACCAAAGAGTAAGGTGTGGCCTCTGTTGCTGTTCTTACTGATGTTCTGTACCCCCACAAAGCATACGGTAATTTCTCGGCCCAATCTCTGCAATTTTCTGTCATCTTGGCTAAAATTGTCTTTATAGTCTTGTTGGCTGCCTCAACTGCCCCATTTGCCTGCGGCCTGTACGGTGATGACTTGTGGTGGCCTATCCCATACCTCTGTAACATTGCCTTCGTCTCTCCTTGAAACTGGACCCCGTTGTCTGTCACTACATGATGCGGCATGCCATACCGACAAATGAGGTTCCGAGCTATAAACTTTGCCATCTGTTTTGCTGTAACATTACGGAATGATTCGGCTTCCACCCACTTTGAGAAGTAATCTACTGCCACTACTATGAAACGATGCCCATTTGATGCATTCGGTCGAATTTCCCCAATCATATCAATCCCCTATGCTGAGAAAGGCCACGGCTCTGACAACCCGTGCAACTCTGTGTGCGGTAAGTGATTCAAATTAGCGTGTGCTTGACAGTCAAGACAGTGCTTTACCATCTTCGCGCAATCTGTTTCCATGGTTGACCAATAAAAACCTTGTCTCACTATCTTGCGGGACAGATTCAACCCGTTCATGTGCGGACCACATACCCCGGTGTGTATTTCTTCTATTTCATGCTGAGCTTCTTCCTTTCCCAAACACTTCAACTGAATACCGTTTGCCTGCCTCTTGTACAGTTCCCCTTTCAAAGTCACATACTGGGAAGCTAACTTCTGAATGGCTATTCTGTCTTTTCTGCCCGCCCCCTCCGGGATTTCACCATGTTCCAGATACCTCTGAATGTCATAATACCAAGGTTTACCGTCGTCAACCTCAACTTCCAGAATTCTTTCTGTCTCATAAACATGTTTACTTGCTGTTGTCAGTATCAACGGTTTCATCACTAACTTCTCTGGATTTTCCCAAGTCGCTGCTAGTGTAGCCAATGCATCTGCCATCTGATTCTCTTCTCTCGGTAAGTGTTGAAACTTACACTCGGGGATAACCTGTGCCAATTTTCTGAGGTGAAAAAGATAAGGCTTCAACCGTTCCTCATTCAATTCCCATTCTCCTCGCATCTGCTGGACTACCAACATAGAATCTCCGTAGATTTCCACACTCCCGGCCTTCAAGGCTATCAATGCTGTCAAACCAAAAGCACATGCTTCATACTCGGCCATGTTGTTAGTCACTCTGAATGTCAACCTCTTGGCCAAAGGCAAAGTCTCTCCCTCAGGGGTCACTATCACGATCCCGATTCCGGCTCCCTTGTAATTCACTGCCCCGTCAAAATACATCTTCCATCTCTGAACTGTTATTGCTTGGATCTCTTCGTCTGGAAACTCAAACTTATACTGATCCCCCTCAACAGGTTGCAATGCCAGAAACTCCGCTACTGCTCGCCCCTTGATCACTTTGGAGGTGAGATACTCAATGTCAAACTCTGTCAACAATACCAACCATCGGCCCAGTTTTCCCACTAGTGAAGGCACTGAATGAAGATATTTCAGAGGATTCTCCTTTGCCACCACCTGGATCTTGTAAGACTGGAAGTAATGTCGCAACTTTCTGGAAGCCCATACCACTGCAAGACAGATCTCCTCAACCTCCTGATATCGAGCCTCATACGGGAGCATCTTCTTACTCAGATAATAAAACATGTTTCTGCCCCTGTCTCATCTACCTGTACCATCATAGCCCCCAATGCTTCTGATTCTATAGCCAAATACAATATCAAAGGTCTACCCGGCGTCGGAGGTTTCAATACAGGTGGCTTCACCAAGTACTCTCTGATTCTGTCGAAGGCGGCCTGACACTGTTCATTCCATCTCACTGGCTGATCTTTTCTCAACAGTTTGAAGATAGGCTAACATACCGATGTGAACTTGGCAATAAACCGACTGATGTACTGAATCTTCCCCAAAAATGCTCTGACTTCCTTTTCTGTCTTCGGTGCAGGCATTTCTGTGATTGCCTTGATCTTTTCGGAGTCTACCTCTATTCCGCCCATTCCCACTGTATGACCAAGCAATTTCCCTGATGTCACCCCAAACACACATTTCTTGGGGTTAAGCCGCAGGTTATATCCGTCAACTCTCTGAAGGAACCTTTCCAAT
This sequence comes from Zanthoxylum bungeanum, assembly GCA_019454045.1. Classification (NCBI taxonomy): domain Eukaryota; kingdom Viridiplantae; phylum Streptophyta; class Magnoliopsida; order Sapindales; family Rutaceae; genus Zanthoxylum; species Zanthoxylum bungeanum. The sequence goes on along the minus strand of SKCR01026362.1, from coordinate 895,700 downwards.
GCCTCAATATGCCCAACTCTGGTTTCTGATTTCACCATCATGTCATCCACATACACCTCAATCTCTTTGTGCATCAAGTCATGGAAAAGTGTAGTGGCCATCCGCTGATAAGTAGCTCCCGCATTCTTAAGCCCAAACGGCATTACCTTGTAACAATAAGTACCCCACTCGGTAACAAATGCTGTCTTGTGTTTATCTTCCTCAGCCATGAGAACTTGATTGTAACCTGAAAATCCATCTGCAAATGAATACATAGCGGATAAATCCGCGCTATCAACCAGAACATCTATATGCGGCAAAGGGAAAAATCTTTCGGACAAGCTTTATTGAGATCTCTGTAGTCTACACACATTCTGACCTTCCCATCTTTCTTCGGTACCGGTACTATGTTAGCCAACCATTCAGGATACTTTACTACTTCCAGGAACCCCACATCTATCTGTTTCTTAACTTCATCTCTGACTTTCTCAGCCCATTCTGGTCTCATCCGTCGGAGTTTCTGTTTTATTGGCCTCATATTCGGATAAGTTGGTATTGTGTGCTGGGCAATGTTTCTATCTACCCCAGGCATGTCTTCATAGGAACAAGCAAATACTCTGGCATATCTGACCAACACTTCTTCTAGTTTCTCCCTCTCTTCGGAGGTTACTTCACTTGTAATCAAAATTTCTTTGGGGTTCTCAAGTATACCCAAGTTAAATGCAATAGTTCTGGCTGAGCTGATGTCAAATATGCTTGATTCATGCAGAGTAAATGGAAATGACTCAGGCAAGTAAGCAAAAGAAATGTCTTTATTATTGGATAATGCGGAAGTAAATTCAAACAAATCAGGAAGGTAAATGTCTTCATCATCTATAGACACTTCTTCCTTTGCAATCAGGTCTTCCTCAGGCTTCTCATCCTCCCCCAGAGTCAGGCTCTCTAACTTCATCAATTCTTCTTCCCAAATCTCTGTTTCCACAGCTTCTTCAGTCAGTGGTTTCTTACCCAACAAATCCTGGAAGATCTCAAACCCAGGTACCACAATCCCATTGACTTCCACAGGTTCAGGCTCTCCTTGATATCCTGAAGCTTTCACAAAGCACTTCATCAGTCTCAGGCCCTTTTTCTTGACCTTTGGCTTTTCTTCGTCAGATTTGTACAAACCCTTCGAGTAGTCTGTCCTCTGAAATCCGACAATTTTGAACCTTTTCCCGGCTCAAACTCATCTTCTCCATAATCCTAGCCACCCTAGGATCCACCCATTCCTCGAAAGTAGCTGACACCTGAAACCTCGTGAAGGTTGTATCCCAAGGCAGCCACGCATTATAACTCAGCCCGGATGGTAACAACTTCTCCATCATACGGGAATTTGATCATTGATGCAAAGTGGAAGGCACGCCCCCAAGTTTGTGAAACCAAGGCCTTCCCAACAATAAGGAAAAAGTGGCTGGGATGTCCAACACTGTGAACTCAACCTCATCTTCAATCAGCCCTACCTTGACCATAGCCACAAAGGTACCCTCAACTCCCCTTTTACTGTCATCATAAGCTTTAATAGTCATACTGGAGGGGTCCAAGTCTGTTGCTTTCATACCCAATCTTTCCAGAATTTTCAACGGGCACACATTGATGGACGAACCATCATCCACCATCACACATGAAGTTTTCTTGCCCCTCACCTCGGCCCTGATAAATAGAGGCCTGTTATGATTTCTTCCCTCCACCGGGAGTTCATCCTCAGAAAAGGATATCTGCAAAGCTTCTTTCTGAACCGACCCAACAAACATTGCGGGGTTGGCATCCTCCGGTACCACAATCTTGCTCAAGGCCTTAACCATAGCCTGCCTATACTCCCGAGATGCACATAACAGTTCCCAGATACTCACTTGTGCTCTAGTCTTCCTCAATTGCCTCAGCACTACATCCCCTTCAGTATTTTCTGCAGTCTCAACCACTTCTCTACCATCTGTCAAAGCTTCCTTACCCTTTTCCGCCATATCATTGTAAAAACGACCGCTACGTGTCATTCCCCTTACTTCCTCCTCATCACTGCTAGAGAAATCAAGCCAAAAGTTTTTCTTCTGCTCAAACTCATCCTCACTAGTACTATCCCAGATTCCCAGGCAAAAGGCTTGAGGGTGAAAGGATTTCAGGACAAGGTCTTCTGGGAGGCCAGAATTGATCATGTAGGCTGGTGGTGGTACGGCACGGTAGTTGGGTAAGGGGTTTCTGTGTGTGTCAGGCTGTTCTGTTTCTGGGTTGGGTATTTTTTTGGAGTCTATCAGGTCTTGGATTTCATGGCGAAGTCGGGCGCAGTTGTCGGTGTCATGGCCCTTTTGTTGGTGGAAGTGGCAGTAAAGGCTTAGGTTATAATGTGAGGGTATGGGATTGGGTAATGGTTTGGTATCCAAGGGTTTTAAGAGCCCTTGCCTCTTCAATTTCTCTAGCACCTTAGACAGGGGCCTTCCCAAGTTGGAAAACTGCCTGTTCTGGATAGCAGCAATTTCAGCAGAAACGGGCTTTGTTCCCGATGTTCCCCCAATGGGCCTCCTGTTCAGACCATAGAATTTTCTATTCTCGGCCTCTTCTTCCTCAATATCCATGACAGTTTCCCTCAACTGCCGAAAGTCTGCAATCATGGAGGTCATCCTCCTCAACTTGCTGTAAATGGAGGGCTTGGTGCCCTTGATAATCATCTTAATCTGATCCTTCTCCGAAGTCCTAGTCTGCATTTTCAACAACTGACCCCTCCACCGGTCCACATACTCCTTAAAACTCTCCTCCGCTTTCTACTTAACATTCTCCAGATCACGGAGTGACAGATCGATCTCCAAGTCAGTGACATATTGCTTCAGGAAAGCATAGGCCAACTCCCTCCAATCTTCCTTTACTTTCTTCTCCAAATTGTGGTACCATACCACGGGAGCTCCTTCAAGCGACATTCCAAACATTTTATGTACCTGGCGCCGAGACAAGCCAACCGAACTCATGACTGATACAAACTGTCGGAGATGCACCCTCGGATCCCCATTCCCGTTGAACTTAGCCATATCCGGCATCTTGAACTGTGCCGGCAACTGTTCCTCGAAAGTCAGTGTGTCATAATCCAGCAAATCCTCATTCTTACCCCTTATCTTGCGGGTAACCGACTCAACCTGATCCCGAAGTTTCTGTAACTCTGCCTGAGACCCAGATACTCTGCCCGCTGCATACTCTGCCATATCATCATCAAAAGTGGGGGTATCATCCCCTAATCTGTTCGGAGGTTCCTCATGTCTTGCATCCCCAGAACTACCCCCAGCACGAGACCCGGCTATACCAGCCACAGCAGTAGTCAAAGCCTGCAACTGTTCAGTGACTTTAGCGAGACTGTTCTCTAACTGATCCATACGGGACACCTCATTATCGGATTCACTCATACTTGTTCTTTTAGTGAGCCTTGTCCCTTCTCTAACCCAAACGGTATCTATGTTGTCTTTTAAGACATAGATGGTGTTAACATGATATATGTATGCATGAGGTGCATGAGATGCATGTGACATATATAACATACTAAATCAATTTGAAATTTTCAAACAAATCGGCCCGCTACCATTTTAGAATCTTTCGGGCTAATTGTCATAGGAGCGAACCCATTCCAGTTTAAATGGCCCAACGAGTTCACATCTTATGACAAGAAGCCCAACTAAATCCAAATGGTAATGTTCCGAACACAAGCACAAGGTGGTCCATCAACACTTAGACATCTTTGGCCCAATAGTCATGGAATACGTCCTTGTCCCAGTTTAAATGGCCCAACAAGCCCATATCCCATGACAAATGGTCCAAATGGATCCAAACGATGATGTTCCCAAACACAAGCATAGAAGAGAGATAATTCAGACATAACATAATAATTTTTACATAATGGCCCATCAATATTTCAGAAGCCTTGGGCCTAATAGTCATACGGTACGAACTTGCCCCAGTTTAAATGGCCCAGCAAGCCCGCATTTCTGACAATAGTCCAACTGCATCCAAATGAGGATGGTCCATAAGCACATTCTCAAGGAAATAATTGTTACTTTAACCATACAAACCGGTCCATGGGTGGATTTGCAAGAGTATGGACAAAGGCTCTCACCGGCGAAGGATAACCCACAACTAGGTCTCCCCACTCAAGGGTTCAAGCGACCAAGTGAGCGCATCCTTTTTTATACACTAAGGTACGTGCCAATGAGTTATGGTGTGTGACGGACTGTCAAATGGATTTCCCATTGTAGATTCCCCAGAGGGAAGGTAGAGCGAGGCTCACTTAAGTACCCAAAGCCTCTTAGGCTCTTATCGCTTGGTGTCAGGAATAAACAACGAGTCCTCCAAATTAGTCCATCACAAAGGCTACGAGTAGATGGCCATATAGGTGTCCTCACAACTTTTCCTTCTAGAAAGGTAGTGAGTGAAGGAAGACATCAAACCATTACCTAGCCTCAAAGTGCCCTTGATTAAACCCCCACTTTACCCACGATAGACATGGTCAATTAAAACATAAATCCAAACATTACAAGACAATATTTCGGGGCCAACTCTATATCCCCAGTGGAGTCGCCAGACTGTAGACAACAGAACCTGGGCGACGTGTTTCTAGGATCGCGGCCTTGTTGGGAAGTACGAAATAACATGGAGTCGCCACCCGGTGTGAACCGGGACAAAGATTTAAGGCCGCACTCACCCCTCGCAAGGGAAGACCTCAAACCGTTGGGTTCGGAATGGTCCCTTACTCATGTCACTTGTAATGAAAGGATTTATGTAATAATTTAATCAAGCTTAAGTAACACTTATTTCCAAGAGTATCATGCTTCTAAAATCCCATACACAAAATAAAACTTATGCATACATTTCACATATATCTCACATCTAACATTGCACGCTTAAAAATATATCAAAGTAGCAACGAACATACAACTTCATTGGCATATTACATTCAAGAAAACACAAGCACACGTATTAACCATACAAGCACACATATGGGCAATTTTCCAAGTGGTACGTGGAATTGTATCCCAAGTACAGACCGCACTACCATCCATTCAGAATCGGCTACGAAATTTACGTCTGGGTTTCCATCCGATATATCGCAAGAAATAATACTCAAATGTTATCATGACATAAGCATATGAATTGTAATACATTAAACACGTTCGTATTCATACATGTGGGGATAGCTATTAGGAAAACTATGTGTTAAATTTAATGAAGAGAACTCAATTCAGTGGGTACACGTTCGCGTAGCGTTCAAGAACGCGTGCGAACGGTAAACAGAAGGTTCGCATTCGTGTAGCGTCCGAGAACGCGTTCGAACGGAACCAGACCTGATACATTATGAAACTAAGAAAGTGCGTGTGCGTTCGTGTACCGTTCGTAAACGCGTTCGAACGGTAAACAGAAGGTTCGCGTTCGTATGGCGTTTGATAACGCATTCGAACGTAAATGAAACAGAATGCTCTCGTTCGTATGGCGTTTGTTAACGCGTTCGAACGGAAATGAAACAGAATACTCACGTTCGTGTGGAGTTTGTGAACGCGTTCGAATAGAAATAAGACCTGATGCATGACAAGGCAAAATACATGCGCGTTCGAGTTGCGTTCGTAAACGCGTTCGAACGGGAACAGACCTGATGCATGAAATGGGACGCAATATATAAACGAGAAAATAAAGGGGCGCGGTGAAGTACTGCCGTAAAGGTGGCCTTTTGGGGCTCTTAATCTCTCAAAAAGATGACCTTTAGACCAACATACTAAGCCCATGCGCTCGACTGAATCATGCATACAAAGAATTAAAAGCAATAATATTAAACATAGTGTGCCCGATTGAACGTATCTTGTATCCAATCGAACACACATCAACCGGCGCGACAAAGCATCGTGGTAAAGGGCTTTAGCCCCTCCCCATATGGGATCTCACATCACACTTACTAAGCCAATGCGCTCGGTTGAATCATGCATACGAAAATAAAGACAATCATATCAAACTAAGTATGCTCGATTGAACGTATCTCGCATTCAACGGAACACACATCAATCGGTGCGGCATAGCATCATGGTGAAGGATTTGAACCCCTCCAATTAGGGGACCTTTCATCGCACTTACTAAGCCCATGCACTCGATCGTATCATACAGGAATAAGCAACATACAAAATTTAAACGACGAGAAATAAATAAACCAAAGCAACACAAAACACGAGAATGTGCCGTTTACTCAAGTGGTACGTGGAGTTGTGTCCCAAGTACAGACCGCACTACCGTCCATTCGGATTCGACTACGGAATTTACGTCTGGGTTTCCATCTTATATACCACAAGAGACAACACTCTTCCATTCATCCAATACCCACAACACACATCATACACACAACAAATGCCACAAATACAGAAAATATAATCAAAATAAATGACCAGAAATTAAATAAGAATAAGTGTGAAAGATACCCTCAGGTCTAACCTTTTAAGCTGTCTATCGGACTCGCGTTTCATGAAGATCGGAAGGGGGTAAAGCTCCGCAACTTTTCTGGTTCACTGGTTTGCCTCTTCCTTCGCTGTTCGGCCGCTCAAGCTACTATTCTGACTCCGTTTTGCTGCTGTTTCCTTGTGGTTTTGCTCCCGTTTCCTCTGTGTCATCTACTTACTGTTTGTGGACTGTTTTGGTGTTCTTGATGGACTGTTCTGTGTTTCTTTTTGGTGTGGTTTTGTGTGGTTATTTTAAGGATTGTAAGTGTATTTTATGTCAATGTTTTAAGGGATCTTAGGGACTCTTTTGGGAGTGGTTTAGGTTGCTGTGTTTGGTGTGATTTTCGGTGATGTGTGGAGGTTTAAAGGGGCTGATTTTCGGTGGTGGTTAGGGGTTGTTTTGGTGCTTGTAGTTTTAGTGATGTGAGGGTAAGGATGAAGGGGGTGGTTTGCTTGTGATGTCTAGTATTTCTTACTATGATTTTTGTGTGAATTCTATGTCTGAGCTAGAGAGATTCGAGAGGAGGGGTGGCTAGGTTAGGGGTTGTTTATATAGAGAAGGGCTAGGGCTTCACCTTGTCTCACAAGGAAGGGATTCTGTTTCCAAATTATGAGAGATGGGAAATGTATATACAAGATTGAGGGGGGACAAAATATTTTAAATTAGGAAGTCAACTAATCTAAATTGGTGGATATCTTATTAGATTAGGAAGTCAAATATTTGATTAGCTTTGATTGGTTTAAGATTGATTTTAATTAGGCATATCTTATTTTAATTTAGTATGTGATTTGCTTAGTTAGGAAGTTAATATATTTGATTTATCTTTGATTAGGTATGATTATATTTAGTGTTTTATTTAATTGGTAAATGATTTAAATATTTTATTTAATATTTAATGTCTAATTTAATTAAATTGGGATGTGTTTTATGGGCTTTGGGGGGCCAAATGGGCTAGGGTGCGAGGCTAGCAGCAAAACCAGAAACACCGACTCCGTTCGAACGCCAATTAGAACGTGGCACGAACGTCCGCAATCTGCATGAGGTTCGAACGAAGTAACGAACGCAGCACCAACGAAGACAGTGAACTTGTGGAATGAACTTGATGACATACTTATTCCAAATTTCCCCTTCCGACCTCCGTTTCCCGTAATATCCTTAGCTAAAAAGGCAGTGCCTCCAATTGAGACTCATCATCGGGTTTCACATGCGAAAATGCAATGCCTACAGGTATATTTCTTTTAGTTTACTGTTTTTATTATTTTTTGTTGAGGTGCCGTGTAGTTGAGAGGAATAGGGTTTTGGTTTTAGGTTGTTTATATAGATAAGGGCTAGGGCTTCTCATTGTCTCACAAGGAAGGGATTTTGGCATTAAAGAGAGGTTTTGATTTGGTGTTGGATAAGGAAATCAATGGATTGAGGGGGGGGACAAATTTTGGTGAATTAGGAAGGTTGAATATTTGATTGGCTTGGTTTAGGAATACAATTTTTTAGATTAGGAAGTCAATATTTTTAATTGGTTATGATTGATTTTAATTAGGCATAATATCTCTTTAATTTAGTATATAATATTTTAAGTTAGGAAGTTACAATATTTTAATTTGGTATAATTATATTTTATGTCTTATTTAATTTGGTAAATGGTTTAATTATTTTATTTAATTCAATTACATTATTTAATTAATATTTAATTTAATTTGGGTGTATTTTAGGGTGATGGGCGTGTGGGCCTAGGTGGTGGTGCTGTGGGCTTTGTCTTGGTGGGTTAGGTGTTGTGTTGGTTTGGTGAGTAGTTTTGGGCCAAGATGCTCTAAACGGAGGTCCAACAAGTGAGCTTGACGCTAAACAAGTGAATAAGGATCTAACGAAATACCGATTCCCTTCCGACGATCGTTTCCCGTAATATCCTTAACTAAAAAAGTAGTGCCTCCAACTGAGACTCATCATCGGGTTTCACATGCAAAAATGCAATGCCTACAGTCGCCCCTACTTTGATGGGACTTGTGCAGTGTGTGACTTTGAACAATCCTATCAAATTTATGCAATGCATTTTCACTTACCTAGCTCGCCAACTGCCTCCTGACTTGCCTGCTGCCTCTTCCTGAATTTGATGACGTGCCATTCTTGGCGTGCTAAACCCCATACTTAGGGTGTCGCGGAAGTCCACAATAGTCCATAATAGTCCACGATAATCCACGGAATCCACATAGTCCACGATAATCCACGGTAGTCCATGAAATCCACATAGTCCACGATAATCCACGGTAGTCCACGATAGTCCACGGTAGTCCACATAATCCATATAGTCCACATAGTCCACGGTAGTCCACATAATCCACAATAATCCACAATAGTCCACAGTAGTCCACAACATTTCACGATAGTCCACGGTAGTCCACATAATCCACAACACTTCAAGATAGTCCACGGTAGTCCATAATATTTCATGATAGTCCACGGTAGTCCACATAATCCACAACACTTCAAGATAGTCCACGGTAGTCCACAACACTTTACGATAGTCCATGATAGTCCATAATATTTCATGATAGTCCTCGGTTGTCCACATAATCCCCAACACTTCAAGATAGTCCACGATAATCCACAATATTTCATGATCGTCCACGGTAGTCCACATAATCCACAACACTTCAAGATAGTCCACGGTAGTCCACAAAACTTTACGATAGTCTACGATAGTCCATAACATTTCATGATAGTCCTCGGTTGTCCACATAATCCCCAACACTTCAAGATAGTCCACGATAATCCATAATATTTCATGATAGTCCACGGTAGTCCACATAATCCACAACACTTCAAGATAGTCCACGATAATCCACTTAATTCACATAGTCCACACACCGTACCTGGCAAAACTGTTCTGATGACGCAGTGGGCCTCGACCCTGAGACACATACCCAAACTACTAATGATGATGTGGGCCTCAACCCTGGACACATCCCCAAACTGCTGATGATGATGTGGGCCTCAACCTTGAGACTCATCCCTGAAACTGATATTGATGTGGGCCTCGCCCCCAGACTAATACTAATGTGGGCCTCGCCCCCAGACTGATACTGATGTGGGTCTCGCCCCCAGACTGATACTAATATGGGCCTCGCCCCCAGACTGATACTGATGTGGGCCTCGCCCCCAGACTGATACTAATGTGGGCCTCAACCCTCAGATTACTACCCGAATTTAACACCAATATGGGCCTCAGCCCCATGATTATTACCCAATTCCGACATTGTGCTTTTGTTATGCCTTATTGGCTTGTCTTCGCCGCTTTCTCTTTTTCTTCTTCAAAACCTGTGAACACAAAACAAAACAAACACAAAAGGGTGCAAAATGGGTTACGTGTATGCATGTATGCGTGAATGTTCCCATCCCGTTGGGTTAGGTCTTTTGCCAATTCTCTTGGTGACTGCCCGGTCTCAGGTAAAATACAGCTTCAATCTGTCAACATTGATCGGCTCGGTGAACTCATTCCCTTCCAAGTCTAACAGCCTCACTGTCCCTGTTTCCCAGTTTCTGAATGACTATCTTATCTTTCTGTTTGCTTCTTCCGAGGATTCCCCGTGTTCTAAGCATCGTTGTGTATCATAATACCAAGGTTGAATGCTTTTTTCAAATATACTCATGTTACATATTCAAGCGAGTACGGGAAATGAATGTCTTTATTATCATTAGAAAAAGGTTCGAACAAACAGGAAAAATCAATGTCTATATTAAAAATGCAGGATCAAACAAACTAGGAGGACCAACTTCATCATTCGCAGCACTGCCTTCTTCCTCGGCCTATGGTTCTTCATCGTTGTCACCCCATATCCCCATGTACGAAGCTTGGTGGTTGAGAGCTTGGAGGACGAAGGTTTCGGGCAAGCCAGAGTTGATCATGTAGGTGGGTGGGGGACAAAGTGATAATTTGGTAGAGGATTGGTGTGTGTGTTTGGCTGTTCTCTTTCAGGGTCAGGTATCTTGTGGGAGTCAATTAAGTCTTGGATCTCATGGCGGAGACGGGTACATCTATTGGTGTCATGGCCAGGTTGTTGGTGGAAGTGGCAGTAGCGGTTCATATTGAGGCTTGGTGGGGGAGGATTTGGGAGTGGTCTAGGTTCCAAGAGTTTTAAGAGTCCTTGTCTGGTCAGCTTCTCAAGCACTTTGGATAAGGGTCTCCCCAAGTTAGAAAAGCACCTATTCTTAATAGCAGAAATCTCGACAGTAGCGGGCTTGGTCTCAGAATGCCCTCTAAAATTCCTCATATTCTGGCCATAAAACTTCCTGTTTTCCGCCTCTTCTTCTTCAATATCCATGACAGTTTCCCTTAGCTGTCGGAAATCCACAATCATGGAGGTCATCCTCCTCAACTTGCCATAGATTGAGGGCTTGGTGCCCTTGATGATCATTTTAATCTGGTCCTTCTCAGAGGGCCGAGTCTGCATTTTCAGAAGCTGGCTTCTCCAGCGGTCTACATACTCCTTGAAGCTTTCTTCCGGCTTCTGCTTAGTGTTCTCCAAATCAAGGAGTGACAAGTCAATCTCTAAGACTGTAACATACTGCTTCAGAAAAACATCATCTAGTTCCCTTCAATCTTCCTTAACCTTCTTCTCAAGGCTATGATACCAAACCACAGGTGCCCCCTTGAGTGACATCCCAAACATCTTTTGGACTTGGCACTGTAATAGGCCCACTGAACTCATGACTGAGACATATTGCTACAGATGGACTCTCGGGTCTCTATTCCCATTAAACTTGGCCATGTCGGGCATTTTAAACTGAGCTGGCAGCTGTTCTCCGAAGGTCATTGCCTCATAATCTAACAACTCTTCATGTTTACCCCTCATTTTGCGGGTAACTGTTTCAACCTGATCCCGAAGCTTCTGAAATTCTACCTGAGACCCAATCACTTTGCCTGTTGCATACTCTGCCATGTCATCATCAAAAGTGGGGATATCATCCCCCAACCCATTCGGAGGCTCCTCGCGCCTCACATTCTCAGAATTTCCCCCAGCACGGGGTACAGCCATATTTGCCATGGCAGTGGTCAAGGCTTGCAACTGTTCGGTAATCTTGGCGAAACCATTTTCCAACTGATCTATCCGGGATACCTCATTATCGGATGTACTCATATCTGTTACCGGTCTTTTGGTTAGTCTTCCCTCTTCCCTAACCCAACGGGAATCTATGATGGCTTTCAGAACACAAGGGTTAGCATGATGTATGTATGCATGGGGTGCATGAGATGCATGTAACATATATAACATACTAAATCAACTAAAATTTTCTAACAAATCGGCCCGTTATCATTTTAGAAGCTTTTGGGCTAACTGTCATAGGAGTGAACTCGTCCCAGTTTAAATGGCCCAACGAGTTCACATCTCATGGCAAGGAGCCCAACTAAATCCAAATGGTAATGTTCCGAACACAAGCACAAAGTGGCCAATCAATCACTTAGAAGCCTTTGGCCCAATCGTCATAAAATATGTTCTTGTCCCAATTTAAATGGCCCAACAAGCCCATATCCCATGACAAATGGTCCAAATGGATCCAAACGACGATGTTCCCAAACACAAGCATAAAAGAAAGATAATGCAAACATAAAACAATGATTTCTATAGAATGACCCATCAATATTTCAGAAGCTTTGGGCCTAGTGGTCATAAGGTACGAACTCGCCCCAGTTTAAATGGCCCAGCAAGTTCGCATTTCCGACAATAGTCCAACTGCATCCAAATGAGGATGGTCCACAAGCACATACTCAAGGAAATAATTGTTACTTTAACCATACAACCCCGGTCTATGGGTGGGTTCGTAAGAGTGTAGACAAAGGCTCTCACCGGCGAAGGATGGCCCACAACTAGGTCTCCTCAATCAAGGGTTCGAGCGGCCAAGTGAGCGCACCCTTTTTATACACTAAGGTACGTGCCAATGAGCTATGGTGTGTGACTGACTGTCAAATGGATTTCCCGTTGTAGATTCCCCAGAGGGAGGGTGGAGCGAGGCTCACTTAAATACCCAAGCCTTTTAGGCTCTTATCGCTTGGTGTCAGGAATAAACAACGAGTCCTCCAAATTAGTCCATCACAATAGGCTACGAGTAGATGGCTATCTAGGTGCCTTCACAACTTTTCCTTCTAGAAAGGTAGTGAGTGAAGGAAGACACCAAACCATTACCTAGCCTCAAAATGCCTTTGATTAAACCCCTTTTAACCCACTTTAGACACGGTCAATTAAAGCACAAATCATAATATTACAAGACATTATTTCGTGGCCGATTCTCTATCCCCTATGAAGTCGCCAGACTGTGGGAACACAAACTTGGACGACGCATGCTGTTCTAGGCTCGCGGCCTAATCGGGAGTACGGAGTAGCCACGGGGGACTTAAATGGAGAATAATGGAGTCGCCACCCGGTGTGAACCGGGAAAATGAGATTTAAGGCCGCAGTCACCCCTCGCAAGAGAAGACCTCAAACCGTTGGGTTCGGAATGGTCCCTTACTTATGTCACTTGTAATGAAAGGATTTGTGTAATAATTTAATCAAGCTTAAGTAACACTTATTTCCAAGAGTATCATACTTCTATGTTCATATGCGCAAAAATAAAACTTACACCTAAATTTGCATATATCTTACATCTAAGATTGCATGCTTGAAAGTAAATCAAAGTAGCAACGAACATACAACTTCATTGGCATATTGTATTCATGGAAACACAAGCACACACTAACCACGCAAGCACACATAAAAGTGAATCAAATAATGGCGAACATGTGATTTCATAGACATATCATACTTATACGTGCGAAAGCATAAACAAATAGCCATTACATGTCCATGCGTAAATAAAAGGGTCAACTAAGTACATAATGCAAAAAGACACTTAAGGATGCAATTAGGCATTAAAGTAAGCATGCTATGACGTGGTGCAAAAGAAGATAACTAATATGGACACAAACACATATGTGAGCACTTTTCCAAGTGGTACGTGGAATTGTATCCCAAGTACAGACCGCACTACCGTCCATTCGGAATCGGCTACGGAATTTATGTCTGGTTTTCCATCCGATATACCACAAGAAATAATACTCAAATGCTATCATGACATGGATATATGAATTGTAATATGTTAAGCCAAGACTAAGGGATAGATGATGCAATCAATATATGAAAGACGCGGCAAATATCATGGTAAAGGTAGCCTTTTAGGATTTTCTTTCCCCAAATGGAGAACCTTTTTAGTCCAACACAATAAGCCCATGCGCTTTTCAGTACAATGCGTACAAAGATAAAGATAACTATATGAAACTTCGTATACCCGATTGAACACATCTTACATTCAACCGAATATACGTCAACCGGCGCGGCAAAGCATCGTGGTAAAGGGTTTTAACCCCTCCAAATAGGGGACCTTTAATCCGACTTACTAAGCCCATGCGCTCGATCGCATCATGCGTACAAAGAATAAAGACAATAATATCAAACTTAGTATGCCCGATTGAACATATCTTACATTCAACCGAACACACATCAATCGGCGCGGCAAAACATCATGGTAAAGGGTTTTAACCCCTCCAAATAGGGGACCTTTAATCTGACTTACTAAACCCATGCGCTCGATCGTATTATGCATACAAAGAATAAAGACAATAATATCAAACTTAGTATGCCCGATTGAACATATCTTACATTCAACCGAACACACATCAACCGACGCGGCAAAGCATCGTGGTAAAGGATTTTAACCCCTCCAAATAGGGGACATTTAATCCGACTTACTAAGCTCATGCGCTCGATCACATCATGCATAAACAAGTAACATGCGGAATTTAAATGACGTATAATAAATCAAAGCAACATAAAACAAAAGAAAGTGTCGTTTACTCAAGCGGTACGTGGAGTTGTATCCCGAGTACAGATCATACTACCATCCATTCGGAATCGGCTATGAAATTTATGTCCAGGTTTCCATCCGATATACCGCGAGAGTTGACACATCTTTCATTTTATTCCAAGGCCACAACATACAATATTTCGTAATACATGCATATTTATCTACTCATGGGCCACAACATGCATTTTAACATAATAATCATGCGAACAATACTCAATAGATAATAAAAATAAAACTGAAAATGAGTGTGAAAAATACCCTCAGGTCTAACTTTTTATGTTGACTTTCGAACTCGCGTTTCACGGCCGTCAGAAGGGCTATCACACCGCAACTTTTCTGGTTCACTGGTTTGCGTTTTACCTCGCTGTTTCACTACTCAAGCTACTATTTTGACTCCGTTTTACTGCTGTTTCCTCGCGGTTTCACTGCTGTATTGTTGCCGTATTTTGGTCATTGTTTTTGGTGTTTTAGGCTACTATTTTGGGTGATTTTGGAGGGCTGTTCGGGGGCAGTTTTCGTTACTGTTTGGGGTTTATGGTTTACTCTCGGCTGGTCAGTTTGTGGGGTTGATGCATGGCTTTGAGGGATGTGTGGCGTGGAGTGGCAGATAGGGTTGATGAAATTATGAGCAGTGGCATGGAGTCTTGGCTGATGAGTGGGGTCAAATGCGTGGCTTTGAGGGCTGTGTGGCGTGGAGTTGTTTGGTCAGTACATGTGAGGGGCTGATAGAGTTAGGGGCAGTGGCGTTAATGGTATTGTGTCGTTGAATGAAGGGGTAAAGAGCGTGATGGTGGCAGGCGGATTGAGTGAAGGGATCTAAGGCGTGAATGGCTGGTGTTGATGGTTGATTGAAGGTGCTATTGATGTGTGTGTGGCTTACGTTTTGTGAGGGGCAGGGGTTGTTGGCAGTGCGTGTGATTGCTTGGTGAGATGTTTGCTGTGTAAGGCTTAGAGTATATTTCTTTTAGTTTACTGTTTTTATTAATTTTTGTTGAGGTGCCGTGTAGTTGAGAGGAATAGGGTTTTGGTTTTGGGTTGTTTATATAGAGAAGGGCTAGGGCTTCTTCTTGTCTCACAAGGAAGGGATTTTGGCATTAAAGAGAGGATTTAAATGACGTATAATAAATCAAAGCAACATAAAACAAAAGAAAGTGCCGTTTACTCAAGCGGTACGTGGAGTTGTATCCCGAGTACAGATCATACTACCGTCCATTCGGAATCGGCTATGAAATTTATGTCCAGGTTTCCATCCGATATACCGCGAGAGTTGACACATCTTTCATTTTATTCCAAGGCCACAACATACAATATTTCGTAATACATGCATATTTTTCTACTCATGGGCCACAACATGCATTTTAACATAATAATCATGCGAACAATACTCAATAGATAATAAAAATAAAACTGAAAATGAGTGTGAAAAATACCCTCAGGTCTAACCTTTTATGTTGACTTTCGAACTCGCGTTTCACGGCCGTCGGAAGGGCTATCACACCGCAACTTTTCTGGTTCACTGGTTTGCGTTTTACCTCACTGTTTCGCTACTCAAGCTACTATTTTGACTCCGTTTTACTGCTGTTTCCTCGCGGTTTCACTGCTGTATTGTTGCCGTATTTTGGTCATTGTTTTTGGTGTTTTAGGCTACTATTTTGGGTGATTTTGGAGGGCTGTTCGGGGGCAGTTTTCGTTACTGTTTGGGGTTTATGGTTTACTCTCGGCTGGTCAGTTTGTGGGGTTGATGCATGGCTTTGAGGGATGTGTGGCGTGGAGTGGCAGATAGGGTTGATGAAATTATGGGCAGTGGCATGGAGTCTTGGCTGATGAGTGGGGTCAAATGCGTGGCTTTGAGGGCTGTGTGGCGTGGAGTTGTTTGGTCAGTACATGTGAGGGGCTGATAGAGTTAGGGGCAGTGGCGTTAATGGTATTGTGTCGTTGAATGAAGGGGTAAAGGGCGTGATGGTGGCAGGCGGATTGAGTGAGGGGATCTAAGGCGTGAATGGCTGGTGTTGATGGTTGATTGAAGGTGCTATTGATGTGTGTGTGGCTTACGTTTTGTGAGGGGTAGGGGTTGTTGGCAGTGCGTGTGATTGCTTGGTGAGATGTTTGCTGTGTAAGGCTTAGAGTATATTTCTTTTAGTTTACTGTTTTTATTAATTTTTGTTGAGGTGCCGTGTAGTTGAGAGGAATAGGGTTTTGGTTTTGGGTTGTTTATATAGAGAAGGGCTAGGGCTTCTTCTTGTCTCATAAGGAAGGGATTTTGGCATTAAAGAGAGGATTTGATTTGGTGTTGGATAAGGAAATCAATGGATTGAGGGGGGGACAAATTTTGGTGAATTAGGAAGGTTGAATATTTGATTGGCTTGGTTTAGGAATACAATTTGTTAGATTTGGTGTTCGGCACAATGTTGGATAAATGGCTTCGAACCTCCACGGTGGTTAAAACGCAAGTGACTTCGATTTTCCGTTTTTGCGTGACATTTATCCTGCATTTAACAACACTCTAAGTACCAAAAACAAAGACAATTATAAATTTCCATTTATTTCAAAATTTACGTCGTGTTTTTTGCTAGACCAAAGCTCACATAAGAATGTCCAGTCTTACTCCTCTATAAAATCAGGCTTATGTTGTGGAGCATCTGAAGGTCCATGTTCGTCGAATATTGGTTTCAGGACTTTTGTCCTATAATCCTTATAACTTTTCCCCATGTGGTAGTCAATATACTGTTGGACATTCACTTTGGTCAGATCGAAGTCGAACCACTCCAACATGAATAACAACCGAGTAAAAATAAGTATAAAATAAAAATGTTAACTAACAAACAATATCGAAAACTTAATACAGTAAAGAAACTCACAAGTAGCGAAGAGAATAGCTGGTTGATTTTCGTCTCCCACGGTATCTTTCTCCAAGAAACGTAGTTTTGGGGAGCTTCAAACCGAGCTGTAGCACCTATGGCTGTAGTAAATGCTGAATTATGTTGTCCGACTTGACTTTGTCCATCATCTGATATCTCAATCCGGATATGACCGTGAGCCTTAACGTGCTTAGCCAACCCCAGGCCACGGGTGCGTCCTCGACCCTTTGTTGTACTCGACTCACATGTGCTAGCAGAGACTCCGCCTGCGATTGCCCGGTGCCATCTGCAAACACATAAAAAGTTTCAGGTTTCCATCACAATATATTATTCGGAACATTAATTAAGAAACAAGCACAGCATTTAATTATGAAATCAACATCAAAACATGATACAGTCCCTCCATTTATCAAGCATTACAATTTCTCTCCAAAAGCCCCTCAAGACCGAAACTACCATCTAAACATAAGCCATACATCAAATTTATATCATTATCAAACCATACTGCTATGCTTCCCTCTATTCCTTTATGCTCGGTCAAACACATGCACTGCCCAACCATTTGCTCTCTCAAGCTACACTTCAACACTACAACTAAACCCACATACAAAGTATAAACCACTCAGATAAAATCAAAATAATCATATGTAACAAGTTCAAACTGCATATCTAACATCATACTGAACAAGAAAATACAATTAACATACTTCTATATCTACTCCCACACTGCAATAACCAGAACCTTATCCAATCATATTATGAATAAAAAAAAATTCAAGAACCACAGGGAAATTTATGTTGCCGAGAACAGCAGCAAATGCTACTGTTCTCGCCCACAGACATTCTGCTTTGAAGTTCTTGGTGGCAGCAGTAAGCTCCCGGAATGTAAACGTTTGGGCGGTAATATGTGCAGTTAGCTCTTTTGGAATAGCTGGTTCCTTTTCAGGGTCATAACCATTCCGAGAATTTGATTTATCTATACAAACAGTGATAGAACAAGTTCAAAATATAATAACCTTAGGTATTAATAATAATAATAATAATAATAATTGTCATATGGGCGTAAAACTCATATGAGAGGTTACACAAGAGACTCCATGTTTCTACATTGCAACTTTACTCGGCAACCATTATAGAAACCAAAAAACAAAGATCACTCTATAAGACCTGAAAATCATGCAGCAGGGGGGGAATACTTTGTGGACTTCCTATGGAGGGAGTAACCTGAACCCGTCTTTCTCGAAAAATATGTTTTCTATATAACATGCTTGTACAACCACGCAAAACTTGAAATTTAAATGCACATATTGGCATTTACTTGAATTGAACATGAACAAAATTAGATAATGAAATTGTTAAGAAACAATTCAAATTGAGCCCGAAAACTGGGAGCAGATCTCCAACATAAATTTTAGGCACCACTCCACTAACATAAAAATCAAACCGTAAAAGCTAAATTGAAATTCCATAAATCAAAATTCATCAAATTATCAACACACTCAAAGCTTGAAACCCTCCAATTCAGCAAACCACAAAAAATAAAAAAATAAATAAATACACAATAAAACAATATGCATCAGATCAAAGTAACAACAAACTCTAACAACAGCACATCACCAAAACACTCGAAAAGAAAACCAAAAAACATAAAATTCAACACAGTCAGCAATCAGTCCAATCCAAAACAACAAACCCATTAACAGTTTGCTTCAAAAGCAGCTGAAAATTATTTTTTTTTTTAAAAAAAACTTTAACCTGAACTAATTCTATTCACATGGTGAGACTGAGAAATTGAACCGTCTTTAGCTGAAGTTCTTGAGACTGAGCAATTTGCTGCTGTTCTCGGCAACATAACCCCAAAATTCAATACCTTTAAACCCAAAATTCTCCCTTAAGCTTCAATTCCTTTCAAGCATTTCATCGAACACCCTCCATTGCACCCAATAAATTTCCCCAACTCAAATACCAAAACTATACACATAAAGATTAAAATGGTTGATCAATCATATTACAGAGAGTTTGATTTGAAAACTTACCTGTAAAGTCGTCTGGAGCTTGCTGAGGATTATCTTCGGTATTTCTCTGTTTTTTGTCGTTTGAGCCGAGAAAGAATATGACACTAGTTTCATGGATTTAAGGGACATTTAGCGTCGAAATTATTTGCTTTTAGCGTCGAATTCTTCGACTCTAAAAAGTTGGCGGCTAATTAAAAAATTAGGGGAATTATTTTGGGGGAAATTAATTTTTTCAGTTAGCGTCGAATTATCTGAAATCGACGCTAAATGTCTAACATTTAGCGTCGATAAGAGTATTTGACGCTAACTGTCTAACATTTAGTGTCGATAAGAGTATTCGACGCTAATTGTCTAACATTTAGCGTTGATAAGAGTATTCGACGCAAACTGTCTAACATTTAGCGTCGATAAGAGTATTCGACGCTAACTGTCGACATTTTTTGTGTCTTCCATCAACGTTATGGTCACCACCACATTGTAGCATTGTAATATGTTGCCTACAAAAAATGAGTTAGGTTAATGTATGGCAAAAAAAAATATAGTTATGCACCAAAAAGACTTACGTTAAATACGGTTGCACTTCATCGTAATTACTCAATATAAACCAATGCGCACGTTGAACTTCCTCAAATGTTAGTAATTTGACACCTACTGGTCCAAATGGTCTGCAATTTTGACGGAACAATGTGATATCTTGCTTATTACTTGCATCTCCATCATAGTTTCGTGGCCGACGATTAAAATGAGTTTCAATATTCTGCATGTACATCGAACAAAATATTATTGCTTCACTAATTACAACAGCTTCTGCTATTGACCCTTCAGGTCGCGCATTGTTTTTCACATATTGTTTGTAATGTCCCAAAGCCATGCACATATGACAACAAGTTTGCATTAATAATAAATTTAATGAACAGAAAAAATTTAAGAATGTAATATTTAAAACTATATATATAATACCTCTCAATGGGATACATCCATCTGTAATGGACAGGACCTCCCTTCCTAACTTCAGCAGGTAAATGCACGGCCAGATGTACCATCACATAAAAAAAAGCGGGTGGAAATATTCGCTCCAGCTTGCATAGGATTATCACGATTCCTCGCTCAAGTTCGTCAATAACAGATGTGGTTAATGTCATCTGACATAATTGTTTAAAGAAGCCACATAGATCAAGTACGACGTCGCATACATTCGGAGACAGATAAGGTCGAATGCCAACAGGAAGGAGAATCTCGAGAAGCACATGACAATCGTGACTCTTTCACCCCGTTATTGTATCATCTTTGACCCAGTGACCAATATTCTATGCATAATCATCAGGAAATTTAACCATTTTCAGCCAATCATAGAATGATTTTCTCTTTAATTGAGTTAGCACGTAACTAGCAGGTGTTTGTTTTTCTAGGTTATCCCAAGATCAAATTAAGCAATGAAAACATGTGATACATCAAAGTAAAGTTGCGGAAATACTCACTTTGATCGGATTTGCGATGCGAAGAAAACAAAACGCTTGCTCCTCCATTGAAGCTCAAGGCCAAGCCCTCTTTGTGCTCTATGTTTCGGTCAACCCTCCATGTGTATGCTCCAAGCTCCAAGCTTTGTGATTCCATGCTCATGAATGGGTTTCCCTATCACCTTTGTTTGACCCATTGGATGTGCTAGCACCTTGGAAAAATTTGCCACAAATCTTCCTTTTTCCTTCTTGTTATTCTCGGCCAAGCCAAGAAAATTATATAGAAAATGGCCCTTGGCCGAGAGTTGAGGGAGAAGAGATGGAGAGAAGATGTCAAGTGTGGTATGTTTTGATTTTCAAAAATAAAATAACCATTTTCCAAAAATCCCACTTTCCAAAAATGGTACAAGGCTTTTAAAGTCTTCCAACCACCACCATCAATCACAAGTGACAACCATCACATCACTCAAAGTGATGTGACTTCCATCATAAGAATGACTAATGATGTGACGCGTGTGTTGGACAAAATGACCCATAGCGTCACTATTTGCACAGATCATTGTGTTGTTGTAGCAAATCAACTATGTGACAAGGAAATTGCACTCTCATCATTTGTGATTAAATCACCATAGATATATAAATGAAGAGAGGTCCCTATGATTAGTTCCTGGACTCAGAATGATGTGAGACAGTATCAGTCCCCGAAGGATTAATCATTAAATATCCCTAGCCGGAGTATTATCGAGACAGGACATCGATAATGCGGAATAGGCTAGTATTGCACTTGTGCGCGTTGTGAGGGCACAACGGCATAGTTCTCATATATATAAGTATTGGATACTTATGCAAGTGCGATAGGAGGTCGTGTTTCACCGATGGTACGGGAAACAGCTTCGCTCTGGATAGACCCCTCGGAATCCCATTGGTATTATGACTATGTGTCTATGGGAGGCCGAAATCAGGGTAGGTGTCTATGGTCTTAACCTGAGACTTACATCGCTAATACTTACGATAATCGATAGACTTTGGTCTTGGTGGTACAGGGCTTTAACCGGTTCTGCGTACACCACTTCTGGGTTTATCAGAGAGTCGTAGTGTATTGGGTGTGATGTCAAGATGGAAGTATCACTTCAGTCATATTGGAGATGATGTCACACAGGATATGGTATTAGTGCTCTTAAGTGTTGCGCAACCAATCAGGATATTGTGACCAGGTCATGAATATCCGATTATAGAGACTAGTTACCAGACATCCGACATGTGCTTCGGACGGGGCAGACACTTATCCAGCCCCAGCCCTAGCACGTGACTATCCGATACTGGGCCGATATACATAATACTATGGTATACTACGCTTGATACAGATCTATATATTCCTGTAAGAATATTTCTGGAGAATTGGGTAGGCATGGCGCTTTGCTAGAAGCCAACCTTGTCTTGTAAATCGGTATAAACGTAGTACGAGGTGCTTACGTGTTCGGATAATCCGACGACCATATTTACTGCCAACATATCCGGAGATCTAATGGGTCACTTCCTGAAGATTCACCGATGATGTATAACTCGCACTTTAATTAATCTGGGATTAATTAGAAGAGAGAAAATTAATCTGGGATTAATTGCGGAGATATTTTATCTGGGATAAAATATTAATTAAAGAGAGAGAACGATTAATTTGGAATTAATCGATAAAATAATATGTTCGATATATTATAAGAAATTGGATTTCGACGCGGAATTAAAATTAGATTTTAATTCGGGCGAACGAATTAATTAAGAATTAATTCGTTAGCGACGTAAATAGTGATTTCGCTAGGCGTAATCATTTAATTACGACGCGACGGAAAATTCGTTAATTTGGAATTAGCGAACCCGAGCCCGGGATTATTTGCGAGCGCATTCCCATTCGAATTCGAGTGCGGCACGCAAGTCAAATCGTGCGTCATATCGCTAGTCGCATCAATCATCAAATCAAATGTCACTTTGAGTGATATGACATGTTGTCACTTGATTTGAGTGATTGATGTAGAAGTTGAAAAAGCAACTTTTGCTTTTTGCTTTTTGATTTTAGCATTTAAGGAAAAGTAAAAAGAAATGGTAAATGGTGTTATTAATTTTAGAAATTATTAAAACCTATTACATTTTATTTTACTTTTACTTTTCTCTCTCTCTTTTTACACATCTCTTCCTCTCCCTCTCTTTTTTCTTCTCCCTCTCATTCACGGCTTAGAGCCATTTTCATCTTCTTCTCATTTTTGGTCACTGCCGAATTGAAAGAGAAGCAAGTGAGAGTGTTTTGTTGCAAAACATGAGTGCTAGCACACACATGGGTTATATTATGGTGATAGGGAAACGAATTTGTGAGCTTGGAAAGCTTGAAGCTTGGAGCTTCAATGGTGTTCATCCATGGCCGAATTTTTAAGGTTCAAAGAGGAGCAAAACCGAGCAGTCCACTGCATGAGGAAGCCACTGCCGAGCTTGGAGGGAGGCAGAAAACACAACTTGTTCTTCCTAGCATCAAACCCATCAATGTGTGTATGTATTCCGCCTTACTCCTTGGTTGTATTCAACTAGTTTTTATGCATGATTGATGATTCTTGGGACTTGATTGAAACTCTACAATGGTATCTTGAGCTATTGGTTGCATAAAACGAATTAGGATTCTTGAGCAAAATTTGGGGCTTTTTGATTTAAGCATGATTTTAACAAATTGTTTGTTTAAGAATGCTTGTATATGAATAAATTAGAGTTATATGAAATCAATTTGATGAAAAATTAATTGGATTGATTTTCCCCAATTTGCTTAATGTTGGCCAAAACTTTAATTTGGGTAAACTCAATTTGAGCATCAAATGATTAAATTGTTTAGTATAGTATGCTTGAATGAGGTTGAATTGATGTTGTGCATAATCAATTTCATGAAATTTGGTTGGATCCATTTTTCCCTAAATTTTGGGCATGATAAATTTGGGTAAACTTGATTTTGAGCATGTTTAATGAAATTGGATGATTTAGAATGCTTGAATGTTGTTTAATTGATGATTGATTAGATCAATTTGATGAAAAGTGTTTGGAACATTTTTTCCCCAATTTGCTTGTGATGGTCGAATTTGGCAAGTGCCCTAATGTCTTGGTTTTTGATTTTTTGTTCATTGGATGACTTAGAAATCATTTGGGGATGTTGAATTTATGTTTGATTGGGTTCAATTGGATTGAATTTGATTTGGGCATAATTTCCCTCTTTGGCCGAGACACTTGAAGCATGAAATTGGGTTTGATTTTGATTTAATTATGTTGGACATGATTAATTGATGTTAAGCATGATTAATTGGACAAATTTTATGTTTTGGAAACTTTAATTTGGGCAATTAATAATGCTATACACTTTAGGTAATTTAATTGGAAAATTTGGAATTTTTGGAATTAAATTATTGGGCTTAAAATTGGATTTGGGCTTTCAAAGTTGTTATTGGGTTTATTGGACTTTGTTGTACAAAGTTGGTTTAGGCCAAAATTGGTTGGATCCAATTAGGCCCAAAACCGCTTCCAAAAGGCCCAAATGCGACTAATGAACCTTTAACGTTTAATTGGGCCTAATGGGCCTAAATTAATTTATGGGCTTATGGGGTAACTACCGGATTGGACTTTGGTTGCGGGTTTGACCCGAGTTGACCAAAAGTCCACGCCTCAAGAAATTAATTAAAAGCCCATTGGACTTTAATTAAATTAATATTGGATATTAATCGGACTTTGAGACTTGTAACGATTAAATTTGGAATTTAAGTCGTAAAGGTTTATTTTATAAAGTGTAATATTTAATTTGGAATTAAATAATGAATTAGAATTAAATACGTATTAAATTGGATTTAATCATGTAATTTAATTTAATTCGTAGAAATCGTACTTTAAGTACGTGTTCGCAATACGAGTTTGACTCGAACAAAATCAAATCTTTGTTTGAACATTGGATGATCACTAATTATCAAGATTAATTAATTTGATTGATTGATTGATAACATGCTTGTATGAATACATGGTTGTGATGTTTGAATAATGTATATCGGATGGATATTAGAAGGGTGGGGCAATTTTAGAAATTGTTGTAATAAATTTGATTTATTAATTGGACCTGCGAGTCCAGCCTTATCTCCTATTTCTTTGTATTCTCTTCTCACCTATTCCCCTCCATGTAAATGAGGTTTCTTTAGAAGTATAGTGTAACGGGTAGAAGTAATTACATGTGCTAGCTTTGGAGAGAGAAAATGAGAGATTTGATCTAGGATCAATGTAAAATATCCATCCGCATATCATTATTATTTTACATATGCGCTTTATTATGTGTTTAGAATGCATGTTTAAGGGTGTATGATGATGAGACCTTAACAAAGATAATTAAAATTGGTAGCCAATTTGCACGCGAAAAACCCTCGTTAAATATCAAGCGTTTATTTTCCTTCCATTGAGTGATTCTTACTCAAGATCCGAGATTGGCAGGGGTTGTTGGCCAAAGTCAAGCCCTTGTCCGTCGAAGATGTGTTTTAATCACGAAGCTTTGTTCCATATCGGTGTCGTGTCCAAGTTGTGGTTTGTTGGCCAAAGTCAAGACCACTTCTTGTCCATTGACATTGATTACGAAGCTTCCATGTCAATGGGTCCGAGCTTGACTGGGATCACTAGGTTTGTTGTGCCAAAGCCAGGCCTAGTTGATTCAGAGGAAAAAGGTTAGGGTATACATTCGATGTATAGGCATATATAAGATATATGTTTGGGACTTGGATGTCCACCTACTGGATCTAGGAGTTGGATAAGATCCAATTGATCTTCGAGATCTACCTAGTTAATTATCATACAATTTGTTGGCCAAAGTCAAGATTGTGTGATATTTAACGGGATCCTAGCCCACTAGGAAACACGTTTCCCCGAGTACTCGACAGAGGGTTAGAGGCTCGACGAAAAATAGTGGGAGGTAAGAATTGAATTTGCAATACTCGTTCAATTACTCGTCATACGCGCTCATTTAAATTATTTCGTCATTAGATTAAATGTTAGTTGGACTAATATTTAAATTGTTGTTTTAATAAACAGTTGGACTGTATTATACTTGATTATATATAATTGGATTATATTAATCAATATATTTGAATTAATTAATTTCAGTTTACAGTTGATTTTATATTTGGATTATAGTAATCAATGTAATTGAGGTTAATTAATTTGGATTATATATTGATTATAGTTGGACTATTATAATCATTATAATATATATAGTACCACTAATCGTTGATTAAATAGTTGGACTATTGTAATCAAGATAAAATTGAAAAGTTGGATATTTAAAATATAATCTGGGATTGAAATATTTTAAATGATTTAATTTTCAAATTGGGATAAAAAATAGGTTACTTTATTTGATAAAATAACTTATTATACCTTAAGCCCAAAATTAAGCAAAATAAGTAGAGCGTAAAATCTTTGGAAGATTTATGTGATGATGACTTTAATGCTTAATTTAATATACTTGTCATAAATCTAATTTTAGATTTAAGAAGTATTAAAATTGTAATTTATAATTCTTGGAAAATTAATTGACTATTCTAGAGGAGATAAAGTCAAAGTTTTCAATTGGGGATGTAGCACGAGGTGCACATCGTTTCGATATTCTAAAAACCCAAGGCTTGGCCTAAGGTTCCTAAAATATTGAAAATGATAATTGACATATACCAAAGTGACTACCATTTGGATATGGCAGACACGAAGGAATTAAAGAAAGGGCAAGGCTCTTACTTTAAAAATGTTTGTCTTAGTTATGTTCACAGCTAGTATTGAAATTAGATTTTAAATACTTAGTGTGGTACATAAAATATATGTATTGATGTTCAGAATCTGCTTTGAGCAGGATACTGACTTCAAGTCGAGATTTCTCTGCGAATCGGAAACGGGACGAAAGTCGCTGTTTCGACCGTAGATACCTAAGTTTAGGAACTACCCTTCGGGTGTGTACTTAAATTAGGAACTGTTATAATGTAACTAGTTTGACTAGAGACATTATCTCTATATCAGTGTTTAATCCATTGTGGATAAACCTTTATATTCTAGAACACTAAGTGTTTTATTATATAAAGATGATACTGAGATAAATACATTAGATGTAAATAACAGAATTTATATTTTGAATATAATTAAAATCTCAAACATATAAAAAGATAAATAAATAGCTCAAATTGATTTGATCAATAGAGACTTATTTGTGGCATTGTTGTCTAGGACACAATTTAACGAGACTCGTATATCCACACTTTTGAAGAGTGGGTACTAGGACTGATTTGACTATTCAAATAATGTCTACGAATCTAGTTTATTAGGTAAAGTACCTAAAATACTATTTACTTGGTAATAGTAAAAGGGCTACCGATCTGTTAGCCCTATTCATGGTGAAGTAAGTGGGCCCATATCTAGCTAGGCTAGATGTGAACATGAATATTTCGTGACCCTAAAACGGATGTGGCATCACGTTATGGTTATGTGTTTCTTTTGAAGAACACAAATCGGAAACTTTTAGAGTTTCGACACGAAATAGACAAACAGATCGGCTATAGTATTATGCCGCCACGGTAAGACCGTATTGGAAAATACTTAAGCAGTAAGTTTCATATGTACTTGAAAGAGTATAGTATTCTTTCAAATGAGGACTCCTCCCGGAACACGTCAAAGTGACGGTGTGTCCGAACGGATTAACCGAATCATGTTAGACATGATAAGATTAATCAAGAGTTGCTCTGAGCTACCGTTTCCTTCAATAGGATATGTATTAACAGTGCAAAACTTATTTAGAATAAGGTTCCATATAAATCTGTTTGACAGATGTCATATAGGATATGAACAAGGAAGAAACGAGGTTTCTCATTCCTGATAATTTGGGTATGCCAGGCATAACGTTTGGATGATACCAAACTAAAAGACCCAAATTGGATAAGTGCCAATATAGGTTATCCTAAGGGAAACCATAAGTATAGTACTTATAAATCTCACATGAGAACAATGTGATTGTTGCTCACCATGCGGTTTTTCCTGAGAGGAATACCGATATGCAGTGGTCAGTGGGAGGATAGTGATACTCGATGAAAATCGGAGTAATACTGTTCAAGGCACGAAGTCCTTAATGGAACACAAATAGTTCATCTATGATGAATCTATACCATTAATCTTCGAGTACACAAGAACCGCGTAGATCAGAGAGAGTCAGAAAACAACCTGGGGTATGGGTTTCTGATCTCACCTTATAAAGATGTTAATCTTTTAAGGTATACCAACCGACTACGTTTTGAGGAAGTGATACGAGGTATCGACTCCCTATTATGGCAAAGTGCCATGAATCCGAAATGGATTCCATGTATAACAACTATTTTGGATACTAGTTGTTGTACCACAAGGCATTGTGCCTATTGGTACATTAAACGTCTTCAAGGAAGACATACATGAATGGCAACATACCAACGTACAAAGCTGGGCTTTTGACGGAAAGGTATCGTTATCAACATTGTGTTAATAACGGTTCAACCTTTTACCTGTTGCCATGGTAAATCCATTTTGAAGATGCTTGTTGATAACTGCATATTTCATTTATGAAATGTGTCAGTTGCAGATCAAAATCGCTTTCCTGAAAAGGAAACCTTTTGGAGGATGCTTACAACATCATGACGATTTTATATAACCGACAAATAAGCTTTGCGGGTTATTCGATCCATGTTTGGATTGAAGCAAGCATAAGGTTCTTGGAACTGGCGTTTTGAAATAATCATAATAGTTTATGATTTGACTCAAAACGAAATAATTCTTGTGTATATAAGGAGGTTAGTGGGAGGGCACTGACAATGAAATTCCCATAAAGCAATCGTTGAAAGCTTGGCTTTCATAAGAAATTCTCCGTAGAATTCTGGGGAGTAACAACCTTTATTCAAGGAATAAAGATCTACTGGGATAGATTTGGAGTTGTTAACACTCTCTGGGAAATTGTACATTTAAAATGTACTTGATATGGTGTCTCATACGCTTTGAGCATATGGAGTCACAATCAAGACAATCCAAGTGATAGTCACTGGATTGAGTTAAGAACATCTGTTAGTATCTCAGAGAACTAAAGATGTTATCTTAAACTATGGAGAAGGAGAACTTGAAGTGATTGGGATCAATGCTGCAAGTTTCCAAACGAAATAAATAATACGGTACTATAAAGTTTGAACACTGGGACAGTGAGCTGGAAATATTCCGAGCAAATAACTGTTGCCGAATAAACAACAAATGCGGATTATTGCTGCAGCGCTGAGGCAGCAATAGAAGCCATTTGGATCGATAATAAATCTAATTAGATTAGATATAGTTCTTTTAGCAGCTGAGCTAGGCGTCAGCACAGGCTAAAGAATTAATGGTCTCATCGACGATCCAGATTTATACTTCTATATTCATCTGATTCGTTCGGATCATACATCGTGGCGATGTGATGATCGTATAAATCGCGTCAGAAGATAATTACGCAAATCCGCTGACGAAAACCTTTCCTCAGCAATTTGAGCGAACCGTTCATAGTTCGGGTGTGGGACACTTGAGTGACTAGCTATGTGCCAAGTGGGAGATTGTTGGACAAAATGACCCATAGCGTCACTATTTGCACAGATCATTGTGTTGTTGTCGCAAATCAACTATGTGACAAGGAAATTGCACTCTCATCATTTGTGATTAAATCACCATAGATATATAAATGAAGAGAGGTCCCTATGATTAGTTCCTGGACTGAGAATGATGTGAGATAGTATCAGTCCCCGAAGGATTAATCATTAAATATCCCTAGCCGGAGTATTATCGAGACAGGACATCGATAATGCGGAATAGGCTAGTATTGCACTTGTGCGCGTTGTGAGGGCACAACGACATAGTTCTCATATATATAAGTATTGGATACTTATGCAAGTGCGATAGGAGGTCGTGTTTCACCGATGGTACGGGAAACAGCTTCGCTCTGGATAGACCCCTCGGAATCCCATTGGTATTATGACTATGTGTCTATGGGAGGCCGAAATCAGGGTAGGTGTGTATGGTCTTAACCTGAGACTTACATCGCTAATACTTACGATAATCGATAGACTTTGGTCTTGGTGGTACAGGGCTTTAACCGGTTCTGCGTACACCACTTCTGGGTTTATCAGAGATTCGTAGTGTATTGGGTGTGATGTCAAGACGGAAGTATCACTTCAGTCATATTGGAGATGATGTCACGCAGGATATGGTATTAGTGCTCTTAAGTGTTGCGCAACCAATCAGGATATTGTGACCAGGTCATGAATATCCGATTATAGAGACTAGTTACCAGACATCCGACATGTGCTTCGGACGGGGCAGACACTTATCCAGCCCCAGCCCTAGCACGTGACTATCCGATACTGGGCCGATATACATAATACTATGGTATACTACGCTTGATACAGATCTATATATTCCTGTAAGAATATTTCTGGAGAATTGGGTAGGCATGGCGCTTTGCTAGAAGCCAACCTTGTCTTGTAAATCGGTATAAACGTAGTACGAGGTGCTTACGTGTTCGGATAATCCGACGACCATATTTATGCCAACATATCCGGAGATCTAATGGGTCACTTCCTGAAGATTCACCGATGATGTATAACTCGCACTTTAATTAATCTGGGATTAATTAGAAGAGAGAAAATTAATCTGGGATTAATTGCGGAGATATTTTATCTGGGATAAAATATTAATTAAAGAGAGAGAACGATTAATTTGGAATTAATCGATAAAATAATATGTTCGATATATTATAAGAAATTGGATTTCGACGCGGAATTAAAATTAGATTTTAATTCGGGCGAACGAATTAATTAAGAATTAATTCGTTAGCGACGTAAATAGTGATTTCGCTAGGCGTAATCATTTAATTACGAC
The DNA here is from genome assembly GCA_019454045.1 of Zanthoxylum bungeanum. Classification (NCBI taxonomy): domain Eukaryota; kingdom Viridiplantae; phylum Streptophyta; class Magnoliopsida; order Sapindales; family Rutaceae; genus Zanthoxylum; species Zanthoxylum bungeanum. Next base: position 865,061 of record SKCR01026362.1, on the reverse strand, counting down.
GCGACGGAAAATTCGTTAATTTGGAATTAGCGAACCCGAGCCCGGGATTATTTGCGAGCGCATTCGCATTTCGAATTCGAGTGCGGCACGCAAGTCAAATCGTGCGTCATATCGCTAGTCACATCAATCGTCAAATCAAATGTCACTTTGAGTGATATGACATGTTGTCACTTGATTTGAGTGATTGATGTAGAAGTTGAAAAAGCAACTTTTGCTTTTTGCTTTTTGATTTTAGCATTTAATGAAAATTAAAAAGAAATGGTAAATGGTTTTATTAATTTTAGAAATTATAAAAACCTATTACATTTTATTTTACTTTTACTTTCTCTCTCTCTTTTTACGCATCTCTTCCTCTCCCTCTCTTTTTTCTTCTCCCTCTCATTCACGGCTTAGAGCCATTTTCATCTTCTCTCATTTTTGGTCACTGCCGAATTGAAAGAGAGCAAGTGAGAGTGTTTTGTTGCAAAACATGAGTGCTAGCACACACATGGGTTATATTATGGTGATAGGAAACGAATTTGTGAGCTTGGAAAGCTTGAAGCTTGGAGCTTCAATGGTGTTCATCCATGGCCGAATTTTTGAGGTTCAAAGAGGAGCAAAACCGAGCAGTCCACTGCATGAGGAAGCCACTGCCGAGCTTGGAGGGAGGCAGAAAACGCAACTTGTTCTTCCTAGCATCAAACCCATCAATGTGAGTATGTATTCCGCCTTACTCCTTGGTTGTATTCAACTCGTTTTTATGCATGATTGATGATTCTTGGGACTTGATTGAAACTCTACAGCGTTATGTGACTTGTGTGCCCCACTTGATTCGAAATCCGAGTGGGCCTGCAAACACTCCCGGGCTCGGGTTCGCTAATTCCGAATTAACGAATTTTCCATTCCGACGTAATTAAATCAAATTTAATTAAATAATTATGCCTAGCAAAATTACTATTAATGTTGATAGCGAATTAATTCTAAATTAACTCGTTTGCCCGAATTAAAATCTAATTTTAATTCCGCGTCGAAATCTAATTTCGTTTAATATATCGAATATATTATTTTATCGATTAATTCCAAATTAATCGTTCTCTCTCTTTAAATAGTATTTTATGCCAGATAAAATATCTCCATAATTAATCCCAGATTAATCTTCTCTCTCTACTAATTAATCCCAAATTAATTATGTGCGAGTCATACGTCATCGGTGAATCTTCGGGAAGCGACCCATGAGATCCCTGGATATGTTGGCAGTAAATTCGGTCGTCGGACTATCCGAATACGTACGTACCTAGTACTACATTTTTACCGATTTACAAGACATGGTTGGCTTCTAGTAAAGCATCGTGCCTACCCAATTCTCCAGAAATATTCTTAAAAGAATATGTAATCTATATCTGGCGTAGTATACGTAGTATTGCGTATTGCGATCCAGTATCGGATGTCACGTGCAAGGCCTAGGGCTGGAATTATGTCTGCCCCGTACGAAGCACATATCGAATCTCTAGTAACTAGTCTCTATAATCGGATAAACATGGCATAATCATATTATCCCGATAGCTGCAGCATATAAGAGTACCAGTTCCATATCCTACGTGACCATCATCTCCATATGACTGAAGTGATACTTTCATCTTGACATCACACCAAATATACTACGATTCTCAATATACCCAGAAGAGGCGTACTCAGAACCTGTTAAAGCCCTGGACGACCAAAACCAAAGTATATTGATTGTCGCAAGTATTAGCGGTGCAAGTCTCAGGTTAAAACAAATACACCTACCCTGATTCGGACTTCCATAGACACATAGTCATACTACCGATGTAATTCTGAGGGGTCTATCCAGAGCGAAGATGTTTCCGTACCATCGGTAAACACAACCTCCTATTACACTTGCATGAGTATCCAATACCCAAATATATGAAAACTATGTCGTTATTCTTCCATAACACGCACAAGTGCAATACTAGTCTATTTCGTATTATCGATGTCCAATCTCGATAATAATCCAACTAGGGATGTTTGAATGATTAAACCTTCATGGATTGATACTGTCTCATATCTTATCAATCCGGAACTAATTATGGACTTTTATCATTTATATATCATGGTAATCTAATTACAAATGATAAAAGAGCAATTTCCTTTGTCACATAGTTAATTAGTACAACAACACAATGTTCTGTATAAATAGTGATGCTATGGGTCATAATTGTCCAACAATCTCCCACTTGGCCTATAGCCAATCACTCAAGTGTCATACACTTAAACTATGTACGGTTCGCTCAGACTTCTGCTGAGAAACTGCTTTTATCAGCGGATTTGAAAAGTTATCATCTAATGCGATTTATTCGATCATCACATCGCCACGATGTATGATCTGAACGAATCAGATGAATAGTTGAAGTATATACTTGGATCGTTGATGAGACCATTAATTCTTTAGCCTATGTTGTAGCCTAGCTCATCTACTAACAGAACTACTCCTAATCCAATTAGGATTATTTAGATCCAAAGTACTTCTATTACTGCCTCAGCTGCAGCAATATTCTGCTTTTGTTGTTTATTCGGTAACAGTATCTTGTTAGGAAGATTTCCAGCTCACTGTTTCGTTATTCAAACTATATAGTACCTCTTTATTACGACTTATAGTCATCATTGTCGGTTTGGAAACTTGCAACGGTGAACCCAGTCACTTCAAGCTTTCCTTCTCCATAGCTTAAGAAGGCATCCTTAGTTCATCTAAGATACTTAAGGATGTTCTTAACATCAATTCAGTGACTATCACTTGGATTGGCCTGATTGTGACTCCATATGCTCAAAGCAAATGAGACATCAGGTCGTGTACATGTCTTTCAATGTACGAGTTCTTGGAGAGTGTCAACAACTTTTAGATCTATCCCAATAGATCTTTATTCCTAGAATAAAGGTTGTCTCTCCCAAGTATTCTACGAAGAATTTTCATGAAAGCCAAGCTTTCACCGATTAAATTATGGGAATATCATTTCCAAGAAATGACATATCATCATTATGTATGACAATCACTATCAGTGCACTCCCACTAACCCTCTTATATACACAAGAATCATTTTCGTTTTGAATTAAATCATATACCATTATGATTCGTCAAAATTATGGTTCCAATAACGCAATGCTCGCTACAATCCATCAATGGATCGAATTAACTTGCAAACCTTGTTTGCTTGTTTTGGTACAACAAAACCGTTAGGATGTTGTAAACATCCTCCAAAAGGTTTCCGTTTAAGGAAAGAGATTTTGACGTTCAGCTGCCATATTTCATAAATGAAACATGCAGCATAAGCAAGCATTATCCAAATGGATTGACCATGGCAACAAGTAAAAGGTTTCGTCATAATCGACACAATGTTGATAACGATACCTTTTCGCTACAAGCCTAGCTTTATACGTTGGTATGTTGCCATCCATGTATGTCTTCCTTGAAGACTTATATAGTACCAATAGGCACAATGCCTTCCGGTATATCAACCAGTGTCCAAACTTGGTTGGTATACATAGAATCCATTTCGGACTTCTTGGCACTTTGCCATAATAGGGAGTCGATACCTTGTATCACTTCCTCATATGTAGTCGGTTTGTCTTCCTCAATAAGATTGACATCTTTACGAGGTGAGATCAGAAACTCATACCTCCCAGGTTGTTTCCTGATTCTCTCCGACTTACGTGGTTCTTGTGTATTCAAAGATTATGGTACAGTTTCATCCTTGATGAACTGTTTGTGTTCCATTAAAGAATCGGTGTCTGGAATAGTATTACTCCGATTTTTATTGAGTTTTACTTTCCTCCCACTTACCACTACATATAGGTATTCCTCTGAGGAAAACCGCATGGCGAGCAATAATTATATTGTTCTCTTGTGAGTTGTATAAGTATTATACTTTAGTTACCCAAGGATAACCTACAAATAGGCACTTATCTGATTTGGGTTCTAGTTTGGTATTATCCAAACATATGCCCATCATTCCCAAATCTACAGGATGAGAAAACCCATTTTTTTTCCTTTTCATATCTAATATGAAGTTTGTCCAACAGATTTTCATGGAACCTTATTCAAAATAAGTATTGCACTGTTTAATACGTATCCCTATAAGGAAAATGGTAGCTCAGAGCGACTCATAATTAACATTACTATGTCCAACAAGGTTCGGTTTCTCCGTTCGGACACACCGCTCAATTGATGTGTTCCGAGAGGATTCCAAATTGAAAGAATACTATATTCTTTCAAGTAATTGAGAAACTTATTGCTTAAGTATTTTCCACCATGGTCTAACCGTGACAGTTTAATACTTTAGCTGATCTGTCTGTCTACTTCGTGCCGAAACTCTTTGAATTTATCAAAAGTTTCTGATTCGTCTTTCAAAAGAAACACATAACCATAACGCGATGCCACATCCGTAAAGGTTACGAAGTATTTATATCCATCTCTAGCCTAGCAAGATATGGGCCCACTTTCATCACTATGAACGAGGGCTAACATATCAGTGGCACTTACACTTTTACCAAGTAAAAGGTGTTTTAGGCACTTTGCCTAATTAAACTAGATTCGTAGACATCATTTGAATAGGATCAAATCCGTCCTAGTATCCACTCTTCAAAAGTGTGGATATACGAGTCTTGTTTAATGTGTCCCAGACAACAATGCCACAAATAAGTCTCATCTGATTAATTCATTTTGAGCTATTTGTTTGTCATGTTATACATTTGAGATTCATTTATTTTCTAAATATAAATACTGTTATTCACATCTAATGTGTTTATCTCAATATCATCTTTATAAAATGAAACACTTTAGTGTTCTAGAATATAAAGGTATATCCGCAACGGATTAAACTCTGATATAGAGATAATGTTTCTAGTCAAACTTGTTGGACAATTATGACCCATAACGTCACTATTTGTACAGATCATGGTGTTGTTGTACAAATTAACTATGTGACAAATGAGATTGCACTCTTATCATTTGTGATTAGATCACCTAGATGTATAAATGATGAGAGGTCCCTATGATTTGTTCCTGGACGGAGAATGATATGAGACAGTATCAGTCCATGAAGAATAAATCATTAAATATCCCTAGTCAGAGTATTATCGAGATTGGACATCGATAAATACGTAAAAGACTAGTTTTACACTTGTGCGTATTGTGAGGGCATAACGACATAGTTCTTATATATTTGGGTATAGGATACTCATGCAAGTGTAATAGGAGGTTGTGTTTTACCGATGGTATGGGAAACAGCTTCGCTCTGGATAGACCCCCTCGGAATTCCATTGGTAGTATGACTATGTGTCTATGGAAGTCCGAAATCAAGGTAGATGTATTTGGTCTTAACTTGAGACTTGCACCGCTAATACTTGCGACAATCAATATACTTTATTTGCGGTCGTCCAGGGCTTTAACAGGTTCCGTGTACGCCAATACTGGGTATATTGAGAATCGTAGTGTGTTGGGTGTGATGTCAAGACGGAAGTGTCACTCCAGTCATATGGAGATGATGGTCGCGTAGGATACGGGACTGGTTCTCTTAAATGCTGCAGCTATTGGGATAAAATGACAAGGTCAGGTTTCTCCGATTATAGAGACTAGTCACAAGACATCTGACATGTGCTTCGTACGGGGCAGACATAATTCCAGCCCCAGGCCTAGCACGTGATCATCCGATACTGGAAAAAAATACGCAATACTACGTATACTACGCCTAATATAGATCCTTTATTCCTGTAAGGATGTTTTCAAAGAATTGGGTAGGCATGGCGCTTTGCTAGAGGCCAACCTTGTCTTGTAAATCGGTATAAACGTAGTACGAGGTACTTACGTGTTCGGATAGTCCGACGACCGACTTTACTGCTAATATATCCGGGGATCTCATGGGTCACTTCCCAAAGATTCGCCGATGACGTATGACTCACACTCTAAATTAATCTGGGATTAATTAGAAGAGAGAGAAAATTAATCTGGGATTAATTGCGGAGATATTTTATCTGGGATAAAATATTATTTAAAGAGAGAGAACGATTAATTTGGAATTAATCGGTAAATTAATATATTCGATATATTAAACGAAATTGGATTTCGACGCGGAATTAAAATTAGATTTTAATTCGGACGAACGAATTAATTTAGAATTAATTTGTTAGCGACTTAAATAGTGACTTCGCTAGGCGTAATCATTTAATTACGACGCAACGGAAAATTCGTTAATTTGGAATTAGCGAACCCAAGCCCGGGATTGTTTGCGAGCGCATTCTCATTTCGAATTCGAGTGCGGCACGCAAGTCAAATCAAGCGTCAAATCATTAGTCACATCAAGCGTCAAATCACTTGTCACTTTGAGTGATGTGACTTGACAACTTGATTGATAAATGTGACTTGATGGGAGTTGTTGAAAAGCCTTTTGAAAGCTTGAAAGACATTTACTATTATTATAATAAGTGTTTGAATTTTGATTTTGGTATTAGATACACAAAATTAAGACAACAACTTCACTTCTTCTCTCCTTCACTCACGCCCAAATGGGCATTTTTCTCTCCTCTGGTTTGCTCACTGCCGAGCAGTGAAGGGAAGCAAAGAGTGGGATTTTATGGCAAAATCACAAGTGCTAGCACACGTACGAGACATGCGAATGTGATAGGGAAGTCCACCCATGAGCCGGGAATCGTTTGACAAAGCTTGAAGCTCAAAAATTGAAGACAAATGGGCAAAAACCGAAACCTGTGGGCTGTGATCTGCTCACTGCCGAATGCAGTCCAAGATAAAAAATGGAGTTTCGTTGCTTGCCGCGTCGCTCAACCGATCGATGTGAGTATTCCGCAACTTCTTCGATTTGTATTCGCACATATTTCATGCTTATAATTGATCTTGGGACCTTAATAGAAACCAACAATGGCATCTAGAGCAAGGTTTGAGCATGAAATGTTTAGGGCTTAAAATTTGGGTAAAATTGATTTTGAGCATGAATTATGAAATTGGATAATTAAGTATGCTTGAATGTGTTTTATATGATGATTGATTGGATCAATTTATTGAAAAATTGTTTGGAACATTTTTCCGCAAATATTTGGGCTTGGCTGAATGTAGTGCCCTAATGTGTTCTTGGTGATTTTGATTTTTTAATTCATTGGATGAGTTAGAATCAATTAGGATGTTGATTTAAAGTCGATTGTGGGATTAATTGGATTAAAACCAAATCGGATATAAAATCCCCTCTTTGGCCGAGACTTTGGAAGCATGTATTGGATTTGATTTTAATCAAAATGTGTTGGACATGTGATGATGAAAATGAGCATGATTAATTATGTATATTGATGTTTTAGAAATGTTAATTTGTGTAATTAATCATGTTATACACTTTAGTAATTAAATTGGGAAAATTGGATTTTTGTATTTAATTAATTGGGCCTTAAAATTGGATTTGGGCTATAAGTGTTGTAATTGGGCTTTTTGGGCTTTGTTGTACAAAGTTGGGTTTAGGCAAATTGGATTGGATCCAATTGGGCCCAAAACCGCCTCCATAAAGGCCAAATGCGACTTAATTGACCTTTAAAGTTTAATTGGGCCTAATGGGCCAAGATTGATTTCTAGGCTTATAGGGTAACTCCCGGATTGGATTTTGGTTATTCGGTTTGACCTGAGTTGACCAAAAGTCCACGCCTTAAGAAATTAATTAAAAGCCCATTGGACTTTAATTAAATTGACGTTGGACGTTAATCGGGCTTTGAGACCCGTTGCGATTAAATTTGGAATTTAAGTCGTAAAAGTTCATTATTAAAGTGTAGTATTTAATTTGGAATTAAATATGCGAATTAGAATTGAATGCATATTAAATTGTATTTAATGATGTAGTTTAATTTAATTCGAGAATATGTACTTTGAGTACTTATTCGCAAAACGAGTTTGACTCGAACAAAATCAAATCGTTGTTTGAACATTGGATGATCATTAATTATCAGATTAATTAATTTGATTAGATTGATTGATAACATGCTTGTGTGAATACATGGTTGCGATGCATGAATAATGTATATCGGATGGATATTAGATGGGTGGGACAATTTTAGAAATTATTGTAATAAACTTGATTTATTAATTGGACCTGCGTGTCTAGCCTTTTTACCTCTCATTTCTTTGTATTCTCTTCTCACCTATTCCCCTCAATGTAAATGAGGTTTCTTTAGAAGTGTAGTGTAACGGGTAGAAGAAATATTTGTGCTAGCGGGAGAGAGAAAGGGAGAGATTTGATCTAGGATCAATTGTGTAAAGTATCCATCCGCATATCCTTATTATTTTTCATATGCGCTTTATTTTGTGTTTAGAATGCATGTTTAAGGGTGTATGATGATGAGACCTTAACAAAGATAATAAATTGGTTGCCAATTTGCACTCGAAAAACCCTCGCAAAATATTAAGCGTTTTTCCTTCCATTGAGTGATTCTTACTCAAGATCCGACACTGGCATTGGCTTGTTGGCCAAAGTCAAGGCCTTTGTCCGTCGAGGATGTGTTTGAATCACGAGAGCTTTGTTACATGTCAGTGTCTTGTCCAAGTTGTGGTTTTTTGGCCAAAGTCAAGACAACTTCTTGTCCATCGACATTGATTACGAAGCTTTCCATGGTCAATGGGTCGCGCTTAATTCGGATCACTAAGTTTGTTTTGCCAAAGCCAAGGCTTAGTTGATTCAGGGGAAAAAAGGTTAGGTAATACATTGGATGTATTGGCATATATAAGATATATGTTTCGGACTTGGATGTCCCCCTACCGGATCTAGGAATTGGATTGGATCCAATCGATCTTAGAGATCTACCTAGTTAATTATCATACAATTTTTTGGCCAAAGTTAAGATTGTGTGATATTTAACGGGATCCAAGCCCACTAGGAAACGCGGTTTCTCGAGTACTCGATAGAGGGTTAGAGGCTCGCCGAAAAATAGTGGGAGGCAAGAATTGAATTTGCAATACTCTTTCAATTACTCGCCATACGCGCTCAATCACAAATATCATTCGTCGTTATAAATTAAATGTTAGTTGGACTAATATTTAAATGTTGTTTTAATAAATAGTTGGACTATATATTCAAACTATTCATTTATAGTTGATTTTATAATTGGATTATAGTAATAAATATAATTGATTTTAATCTATTAAAATTATAGTTGATTAAATAGTTAGACTATTGTAATCATTATAATAAATAGTACCTAAATCGTTGATTAAATAGTTGGACTATTAAAATCAAGATAAATTGAAAGATTGACATTTAAAACATAATCCTGGGGAAAATGTATTTAAATGGTTTAATTTTCAAATTGGGAATAAATTTCAGGATGGTCCTCGAAAAATAATAAGTTACTTTATTTGATAAAATAACATATTATGCCTAAGCTCGGAGTTAAGCAAATAGTAGAGCATAATCTTTGGAAGATTTATATGATGATAACTTTAGTGCTTAATCCATTAAGCTTGTCGCAGTAGACTCCTTAATTTCTGAATCAAAACTAAGGATTAGATCCTTAAAGTATGATAATGAAATTGAAGGATCTTCAAAGAATCTATTCTTAGAATTTTAGAAGTACTAAATTGCAATAACAATTCTTGGAGAATTAATGACTATTCTCAAGGAGATAAAGTCAAATTTTGCAATTAGGCAAGTAGCGCAAGGCGCACCTTACTTCGATATTCTAGAAGGCCAAGGCTTGGCCAAAGGCTTCTGGAGTGTTGAAACTGGCAAAGGCAAAATCATTATAATCTTCTGGGAAGATAAAGGACATATCCCAAAATGTCTGCCTAAATTGTGGCTAACGGGATCGCGGAAGTGTGACTGCCGTTTGAACAAAGCAGACATGAATAAATTGAAGACGAGCAAGGCTCTGACTTCAAATATATTTGTCAACGATATGTTCATTACTAGTATTAAAATTGGATTTTAAATACTTAATGTGGTACATAAATATATATTGATGTTCATAATCTGTTTTGAATAGGATACTGACTTCAATTGAGATTTAATCTGCGAATTAGAAACGGGACGAAAGTCGCTGTTTTAACCGTAGATACCTAAATTTAGGAACTACCCTCGGGTTTGTACCTAAGTTAGGATACTGTTATGATGTAACTAGTTTGACTAGATACATTATCTCTATATCAGTGTATAACTCGTTGCGAGAGTACCTTTATATTCTAGAACACTAAAGTGTTTTATTATATATAGATGATATTGAGATAAACACATTAGATGTGAATTACAGAATTTATATTTTGAATATAAATAAATCTCAAATATATAATATGAAAAACAATAGCTCAAATTGATTTGATCAGAAGAGAAACATATTGTGGCATTGTTGTCGGGGACACAATTAAACAAGAATCGTATATCCACACTTTTGAAGAGTGGGTACTCGGACTGATTTGATTCTATTCAAATGAAGTCTGTGAATCTAGTTTATTGGGCAAAGTGCCTAAAACACTATTAACTTGGTAAAAGTGAAAATGCCACATATATGTTAGCCCTAGTTCATAGTGAAGCAAGTGGGCCCATGTCTAGCTAGGCTAGATGTGGATATGAATATTTCGTGACCTTTACGGATGTGGCATCGCGTTATGGTTATGTGTTTCTTTTGAAGAACACAAATAAGAAACTTTTAAAGTTTCGACACGAAATAGACGAACAGATCAGCTAAAGTATTAAACCGTCACGGTAAGACCGTAATGGAAAATACTTAATCAATAAGTTTCTAACATACTTGAAAGAGTATAGTATTCTTTCAAATGAGGACTCCTCCCGGAACACGTCAAGTTGACAGTGTGTCTGAACTGAGTAACCGAATTATGTTAGACAAGATAAGGCTAATCATGAGTCACTCTGAGCTACCATTTCCTTCAACGGATAAGCTTTAAAAAGTGCAAGAACTTATTTAGAATAAGGTTCCATAAAATCTGTTTGACATATATCATATTAGATATGAACGGGAAAGAAACCGGGTTCTTATTCCTGATATTTGGGTATGCTAGGCATATGTTTGGATGATACCAAACTAAAACCCAAATTGGATAAGTGACTATTGTATGTTATCCTATGGATATCAATGTATAGTACTTATACAACTCGCAAGAGAACAATTAGATTGTTGCTCGCCATATGGTTTTCCTAAGAGGAATACCGATATGCAGTGGTAAGTGGGAGGATAGTAAGACTCGATGAAAATCGAAGTAATACTATTCCAGGCACCGAATCTTAATGGAACACAAATAGTTCATCAAAGATGAAACTATTCCAATAATCTTCGAATACACAAGAACCACTTAGTTCGGAGAGAGTCAGAAAATAACCTGGGGTATGGGTTTCTGATCTCTCCTTATAAATATGTTAATCTTATTGAGGTATACCAACTAACTACGTATGAGGAAGTGATACAAGGTATCAACTCCCTATTATGACAAAGTGTCATGAATCTGAAATGGATTCCATGTATATTAACTATGTTTGGATACTAGTTGATGTACCACAAGGCATTGTGCCTATTGGTACTTTATAAGTCTTCAAGAAGACATACATGGAAGGCAACATCCCAACGTATAGGCTTTTAGCGTAAAGGTATCGTTATCAACATTGTGTTGATTACGATTCAACCTTTAACCTGTTGTCACGGTAAATCCATTTGGATAATGATTGCTAATGCTGCATGTTTCATGTATGAAATATGACAGCTGAACAAAAAAATCGCTTTCCTGAAACGGAAACATTTCGAAGGATATTTACAACATCCTGTCGGTTTTGTCGCACCAAAACCTGCAAACAAGGTTTGTGGGTTATTCGATCCATGTTTGGATTGAAGCAAGTATTAGGTTCTTGGAATTGTTGTTTTGATGTAATCATAATGCTTTATGATTTAATTCAAAACGAAATGATTCTTGTGTATATAAGAAGGTTAGTGGGAGCGCACTGACAGTGGATGTCCTATAAATAATGATAATATATCATTTCTTGGAAATGATATTCCCATATAATAATAATCGGTGAAAGCTTGGCTTTCGAGAAAACTCTCCGAGAAATCGTACATTGAAAAGTGTACGCGACCTGGTGTCTCATACGCTTTGAGCATATGGATTCACAAACAGGCCAATCCGAGTGATAATCACTGGATTGATGTTAAGAACATCCGTTAGTATCTTAGAGATCTAAGGATGCTGTCTTAATCTGTGGAGAAGGAGAACTTGAAGTGACTGGGATCAGTGTAGCAAGTTTCCTTATCGATAAGACGACTAAAAGTCTCAAACGGTACTATACAGTTTAAATAACGGAACAGTGAGCTGGAAATCTTCCAAGTAAGATACTGTTACCGTATAAACAACAAATACGGGTTAATTGCTACAGCTGAGGCGGCAATAGAAGCCTTCTAGGTCGATAACAAATCTAATTAGATTAGATTTAGTTCTGTTAGCTGCTGAGCTAGGAGTCGGCACAGGCTAAAGAATTAATGGTCTCATCAACGATCCAGATACATACTTCGATATTCATCTGATTCGTTCAGATCATACATCATGGCGATGTGATGTTCGAATAAATCTCATCAGACGATAACCATGCAAATCCACTTACGAAAGCATTTTCTCAGTAGTTTGAGCCAACCATACATAGTTCGGGTGTCAGACACTCGAGTGACTGGCTATAGGCCAAGTGGGAGATTGTTGGACAATTATGACCCATAGTGTCACTATTTGTACAGATCATGGTGTTGTTGTACAAATTAACTATGTGACAAAGGAGATTGCACTCTTATCACTTGTGATTAGATCACCTAGATGTATAAATGATGAGAGGTCCCTATGATTTGTTCCTGGATGGAGAATGATATGAGACAGTATTAGTCCACGAAGGATAAATCTTTAAATATCCCTAGTCAGAGTATTATCGAGATTGGACATCGATAAATACGTAAAAGACTAGTATTACACTTGTGCGCGTTGTGAGGGCACAACGGCATAGTTCTCATATATTTGGGTATAGGATACTCATGCAAGTGTAATAGGAGGTTGTGTTTTACCGATGGTATGGGAAACAGCTTCGCTCTGGATAGACCCCCTCGGAATTCCATTGGTAGTATGACTATGTGTCTATGGAAGTCCGAAATCAGGGTAGGTGTATTTGGTCTTAACCTGAGACTTGCACCGCTAATACTTGCGACAATCAATATACTTTGGTTACTGTCATCCAGGGCTTTAACAGGTTTTGTGTACGCCAATACTGGGTATATTGAGAATCATAGTATGTTGGGTGTGATGTCAAGATAGAAGTGTCACTCCAGTCATATGGAGATGATGGTCACGTAGGATACGGGACTGGTTCTCTTAAATGCTGCAGCTATCGGGATAAAATGACAAGGTCAGGTTTATCCGATTATAGAGACTAGTCACCAGACATCCGACATGTGCTTCGTACAGGACAGACACAATTCCAGCCCCAGGCCTAGCAAGTGATCATCCGATACTGGACAGAAATACGCAATAATACGTATACTACGCCTGATATAGATCTTTTATTCCTATAAGGATGTTTCCGGAGAATTGGGTAGGCATGGCTATTTGCTAGATGCCAACATTGTCTTGTAAATCGGTATAAACGTAGTACGAGGTACTTACGTGTTCGGATAGTCTGACGACCGACTTTACTGCCAATATATCCGGGGACCTCATGGGTCGCTTCCCAAAGATTCACCGATGATGTATGACTCGCACACGAAATTAATCTGGGATTAAATAGAAGAGAGAGAAAATTAATCTGGGATTAATTTCGGAGATATTTTATCTAGGATAAAATATTATTTAAAGAGAGAGAACGATTAATTTGGAATTAATCGGTAAATTAATATATTCGATATATTAAACGAAATTGGATTTCGACGAAGAATTAAAATTAGATTTTAATTCAGGCGAACAAATTAATTTAGAATTAATTCGTTAGCGACGTAAATAATGACTTCGCTAGGCGTAATCATTTAATTACGACGCAACGGAAAATTCGTTAATTAGGAATTAGCGAACCCGAGCCTGGGATTGTTTGCGAGCGCATTCGCATTTTGAATTCGAGTGCGGCACGCAAGTCAAATCAAGCGTCAAATCATTAGTCGCATCAAGCGTCAAATGATTTGTCACTTTGAGTGATGTGACTTGACAACTTGATTGATAGATGTGACTTGATGGAAGTTGTTGAAAATCCTTTTGAAAGCTTGAAAGACATTTACTATTATTATAATAAGTGTTTGACTTTTGATTTTGGTATTAGATACACAAAATTAAAACAACAACTTCACTTCTTCTCTCCTTCACTCACGCCCAAATGGGCATTTTTCTCTCCTCTGGTTTGCTCACTGCCGAGCAGTGAAGGGAAGCAAAAAGTGGGATTTTGTGGCAAAATCACAAGTGCTAGCACACTTACGAGACATGCGAAGGTGATAGGGAAGTCCACCCATGAGCCGGGAATCGTTTGACGAAGCTTGAAGCTCAAAAATTGAAGACAAATGGGCAAAAACCAAAACCAGTGGGCTGTGATCTGCTCACTGCCGAATGTAGTCCAAGGCAGAAAATAGAGTTTCGTTGCTTGCCGTGTCGCTCAACCGATCGATATGAGTATTCCGCAACTTCTTCGATTTGTATTCGCACATATTTCATGCTTATAATTGATCTTGGGACCTTAACAGAAACCAACAAAACTAGGTACATTTTAACAGTTTCCTAATTTAAGTACACACCAGAAGGGTAGTTCCTAAACTTAGGTTTCTATGGTTAAAACAGCGATTGTTGTCCCATTTTCGATTCACAGATAAATCTCGACTGAAGTCAGTATCCTGCTCATCAGCAGATTCTGCACAACAGTACATATTTATGTACAATAATTAGTATCAAAATCCAATTTTGAAACTAATAGTGAACATGTTTATGACAAACATACTTGAAGCCGGAGCCTTGCCCCTCTTCACTTCCTTCATGTCTGCCTTGTCCATACGGCAGTCACGCTTTAGTGACCCCGTTTGCCAAAGTTTAGGCAGACATCTTGGGATATGTCAATTGTCTTCCCAGAAGACTTTGATGATTTTTCCTTTGCCCCTTTTAGAAGCTCTGGCTCTGCCTCCTTGAGCATAGCCAACAATTCTCCAAGAATTTACTCTTGATTCACAATGAACCTGCCTTATCTTTCGGGTAGAGACTATAAGATCAAATCTTTGGTAGTCTCGGCCACGTTAGTAACGCCCAGCTAAACTAGCTGATCGATGTTAGTAATCATGTGTGACACCTAGTGCTCGACAGATGTACCCTCTGACATACACGAGCGAAAAAGCTTCTTATGCAATTTGTACTTCTAAGATCTAAGAATAGATCTATGAAGATCTTTAATTTCATCATCATGGTATAAGGATCTAATCCTTAATTCTGACGATGGAATTAAAGTATCATTGCGGTAAGTATAAAGGATTGAGCACTAAAGTTATCATCACATGAATCTTCCAAAGATCATGTTCTACTATTTGCTCAACTCCGGGCTTAGGCCCAAGAGGTTGTTCTATCAAATAGAATAACTTCTTAGTTCCCAGGACTATCCTGAGGTTTTATTCTCAATTTGAAAATTAAAGCCGTTTAAAAAACATTTTCACCCAGGTCTATGTTTTAAACACAAATCTCTCAGTTATCTTGATTGCTATAGTCTAACTATCCAATCAACGATTTTAGGTACTATTGAATATAATGATTGCTATAGTCTAACTATATAATCAACTATAATTTAATTATTTAAATTCATATATATTGATTTCTATAATCCAATTATATAATCAACTATTATTTGAAGTAGTTTGAATACAGTCCAACTGTTTAATTAAAACAACGATTAAATATTAGTCCAACTAATATATATTTATTCGAGTAATGACGAAAAATTTGAAATGAGCGCGTATTGGCAAGTATCTAAACGAAATTAAAAATTTAATACTTGCCTCCCACTATTTTTCGGCGAGCCTCTAACCCTCTGTTGAGTACTCGGCAAACCTTGTTTCCTAATGGGTTAGGATCCCGTTAAATAACACACAACCTTGACTTTGGCCAACAAATTGTATGATATTTAACTAGGTAGATTTCTAAGATCAATTTGATCTCATCCAATTCCTAGATCCAGTAGGTGGACATCCAATTCCAAAACATATATCTTATATATGCCGCCAATATATCCAATATATTCCCTAACATTTTTCCTCTGAATCAATTAAGCCTTGGCTTTGGCACAACAAACTTAATGATTCCAGTTAAGCGGGACCCATTGACTTTGGAAAGCTTCGTAATCGATGTCGATAGACAAGAAGTGATCTTGACTTTGGCCAACAAATCACAACTTGGACAAGACATGCGATATGGAACAAGGCCTTGACTTCGGCCAACAAACCAGTGCCAATCTTGGATATTGAGAATGAATCATTCAATGGAAGGAAAACGCTTAATATATTTTGAGGGTTTTTCGCATAATTGGCAACAATTAATTATCTTTGTTAAGGTCTCATCATACACCCTTAAACATGCATTCTAAATGCATAATAAGGCGCAATAAATAAATTAATAATGATATGCGGATTGATATTTAAAACAACTTGTTCTTATAACAAATCTCTCCATTTCCTCTCTCCCGCTAGCACAAATCTTACTTCTACCCAATTACATAACACTTCTAAAGAAACCTCATTTACATTGAGGGGAATAGGTGAGAAGAGATATACAAAGAGTCAAGAGGTAATAGGCTGGACACGCAGGTCCAATTTAATAAATTCTAAATTTATTACAACAATTTCCAAAATTGCCCTCACCCATCTAATATTTATCTGATATACATTATTCATACATCACATCCATGTATTCACACAAAGCATTTTATCAATCAATCTAATCCAATTAATTAATCTGAAATTAATGACCATCCAATGTTCAAACAACGATTTGATTTGCGCGAGCCAAACTCGTTTTAAGAATAAGAATTCAAAATATTTAATTCTTGAATTATATCAAACTACAATATTAAATCCAATTTAATTTCTATTCAATACTAATTCTTTATTTAATTCCAAATTAAATAATTACACTTTTTAATGAGCCTTTGCGACTTAGATTCTAAATCTAATCTTTACGGGTCTCAAAGCCCAATTAACATCCAATGTCAATTTAATTAAAGTCCAATGGGCTTTCAATTAATTTATAAGGCATGGACTTTGGCAACCAAAGCCCAATAAGGAATCACCCATTTGCCAAAAATCAATTTAGGCCCATTAGGCCCAATTAAAATTTGACAGGTCCATTTAATCATATTTGGACTTTATGTAAATGGTTTTGGGCCCAATTGGATCCAACCAATTAACCTAAACCAAACTTGGCCCAACCAAATTTAAGCCCAATTAATTTAATTATAATATTCCAACTATCACAATTAAATCAATTAAAGTGTATAGCCATAATTAATTAACCAAATTAACATTTCCAAAATACCAATTTACTCAATTAATCATGCTAATCATCATCAACACATGTGTAACATTATTGAATCAAAAATCAACTCATTTCCATACTAATTGGTAAAGGCAATTTGGGGTATTTATGTCCGATTTCGATTTCAAACCAATTAAATCCTAAATCAACATTTCCCAAGTCTTTCAATTCATCCAATGATCAAAAGAACAAAATTACCATGACATTTAGGGCATGTCCAACTTTCGGCCAAGCCTAACATTTGGGGAAAATTTGTTCCAATTAAATTTTCATCAAATTGATCATGCATAACACTATGTTATCATCATTCAAGCATATTCAAATAAACAATTTCATCAAAACATGCTCAAATCATTTTTACCTAAATTTTACCCTAAATCAATTTCATGCTTAATCAAGGCTCTTGATACCATTGTTTGTTTTTCTAGGTTATCCCAAGATCAAATTAAGTAATGAAAACATGTGAATACATCAAAGGAAAGTTACGAAAATACTAACTTTGATCGGATTTGCGATGCGAAGAACACAAAACTTTTGCTCCTCCATTGAAGCTCACGGCCAAGCCCTCTTTGTGCTCTATGTTTCGGTCAACCCTCCATGTATATTCTCCAAGCTCCAAGCTTTGTTATTCCATGCTCATGAATGGGTTTCCCTATCACCTTCGTTTGACCCCTTAGATGTGCTAACACCTTGGAAAAATTTGCCACAAATCTTCCTTTTTGCTTCTTGTTATTCTCGGCCAAGCCAAGAAAATTAGAGATAAAATGGCCCTTGGCCGAGAGTTGAGGGAGAAGAGATGGAGAGAAGATGTCAAGTGTGGTGTGTTTTGATTTTCAAAAATCAGATAACCATTTTCCAAAAATCCCACTTTCCAAAAATGGTACAAGGCTTTTAAAGTCTTCCAACCACCACCATCAATCACAAGTGACAACCATCACATCACTCAAAGTGATGTGACTTCCATCACAAGAATGACTAATGATGTGACGCGTGATGTGACTTGTGGGCTCCACTTGATTCGAAATGCGAGTGGGCCTGCAAACAATCTCGGGCTCGGGTTCGCTAATTCCGAATTAACGAATTTTCCGTTGGCGACGTAATTAAATCAAATTTAATTAAATAATTATGCCTAGCAAAATTACTATTCACGTCGCTAGCGAATTAATTCTAAATTAACTCGTTCGCCCGAATTAAAATCTAATTTTAATTCCGCGTCGAAATCTAATTTTATTTAATATATCAAATATATTATTTTATCGATTAATTCCAAATTAATCGTTCTCTCACTTTAAATAGTATTTTATCCCAGATAAAATATCTCTGTAATTAATCCCAGATTAATCTTCTCTCTCTACTAATTAATCCCAGATTAATTATGTGCGAGTCATACGTCATCGGTGAATCATCGGGAAGCGACCCATGAGATCTCTGGATATATTGGCATTAAATCCGGTCGTCGGATTATCCGAATACGTACGTACCTAGTACTACGTTTTTACCGATTTACAAGACATGGTTGGCTTCTAGCAAAGCACCGTGCCTACCCAATTCTCCAGAAATATTCTTAAAGGAATATGTAATCTATATCAAGCATAGTATACGTAGTATTGCGTATTGCGATCCAGTATCGGATGTCACGTGCAAGCCATGGGGCTGGAATTGTGTCTGCCCCGTACGAAGCACATATCGGATCTCTGGTAACTAGTCTCTATAATCAGATAAACATGACCTAGTCATATTATCCCGATAGATGCAGCATATAAGAGTACCAATTCCGTATCCTACGTGACCATCATCTCCATATGAATGGAGTGATACTTCTATCTTGACATCACACCCAATACACTAAGATTCTCAATATACCCAGAAGAGGCGTACTCAGAACCTGTTAAAGCCCTGGATGACCAAAACCAAAGTATATTGATTGTCGCAAGTATTAGCGGTGCAAGTCTCAGGTTAAGACCAAATACACCTACCCTGATTCGGACTTTCATAGACACATAGTCATACTACCAATGGAATTCCGAGGGGTCTATCCAGAACGAAGCTATTTCCGTACCATCGGTACACACGACCTCCTATTACACTTGCATAAGTATCCAATACTTAAATATATGAGAACTATACCATTATGCTCCCACAACGCACACAAGTGCAATACTAGTCTATTCTGTATTATCGATGTCCAATCTCGATAATACTACGACTAGGGATGTTTTAATGATTAAACCTGTTGGAGTTTTCTAAACTTCCCAAGATCATTAAACAAACATGAAACAATTTTGAATACAACGAGGGAGTTGCGGAATACTCACATCCATCGGTTGAGCGACGCGGGAGGCAACAAAATCAGATTTTCTGCTCAGCAGTGGACTGTCACAGCTCACTGTTTTTGGCGTCCTTCATTCGGCTTTGGATCATCTTCGTCAAGCTCCAAGCTTCGTCAAACAATTCCAAGCTCATGGGTGGACTTCCCTATCACCTTCACATGTCTCTCGGAGTGATAGCTCTCGATGATTTTGCCGCAAAATCATCGTACAGTGGACTGCCAAACCAGTGAAGAAATTTGCCCACCATGGGCGTGAGATGAAGAGAGAAAGAGAGAAGAGAAATTATGAGTGTTGGTTGCCAAAAGTGTATCTAATACACATTTGTTAATTTCAAATTCATTTAGAATGAATTTGGCTTTCAAAAAGTCAAACCTTAATGGCTCCAACCACACACATCACTCCATCAATTCATCAATCAATGAATAGTGAATGGCGTCAATCACTCAAAGTGAAAGACATCTATCACTTGATTGACGAATGATGTGACGCTAGAAGCGACTAGCGATTTCACGCTTGATTTGACTTGCATGCCGCACTCGAATTCGAAATGCGAATGCTCTCGCAAATAATCTCGGGCTCGGGTTCGCTAATTCCAAATTAACGAATTTTCCGTTGCGTCGTAATTAAATCTAATTTAATTAAATAATCATGTCTATCATAATTACTATTCACATCGCTAACGAATTAATTCTAAATTAATTCGTCTGCCCGAAATAAAATCTTATTTTAATTCCGCGTCGAAATCCAATTTCGTTCAATATATTGAATATATTAAATTTATCGATTAATTCCAAATTTATCGATTAATTCGGAATTAATCGTTATCTCTCTTTAATTGATATTTTATCCCAGATAAAATATCTCCGCAATTAATCCCAGATTAATTTTCTCTATCATCTAATTAATCCCAGATTAATTAAAAGTGCGAGTCATACGTCATCGGTGAATCTTCGGGAAGCGACCCATGAGATCCTCGGATATGTTGGAAGTAAATTCGGTCCTCGGACTATCCGAACACGTAAGTACCTAGTACTTCGTTTATACCGATTTACAAGATAAGGTTGGCTTCTAGCATAGCGCCATGCCTACCCAATTCTCCAGAAATATCCTTACAGGAATATAAGGATCTATATCAGGCGCAGTATACGTAGTATTGCGTATGTCGATCCAGTATTGAATGATCACGTGCTAAGCCTGGGGCTGGAATTGTGTCTACCCCGTACGAAGCACATATCGGATGTCTGGTAACTAGTCTCTATAATCGGATAAACTTGACCTTGTCATTTTATCCCGATGACTGTAGTGCATAAGAGAACCAGTACCGTATCTTACGTGACCATCATCTCCATATGACTGGAGTGACACTTCCGTCTTGACATCACACCCAACACACTACGATTCTCGATATACCCAGAAGAGGAGTACATAGAAACCGGTTAAAGCCTTGGACGACCAAAACCAAAGTATATTGATTGTCGTAAGTATTAGCGGTGCAAGTCTCAGGTTAAGACCAAGTACACCTACCCTGATTTCGGACTTCCATAGACACATAGGCATACTACCAATGGAATTCCGAGGGGGTCTATCCAGAGCGACGCTGTTTCCCGTACCATCGGTAAAACACAACCTCCTATTACACTTGCATGAGTATCTTATACCAAAATATATGAGAACTATCCCGTTGTAACCTCACAACGAGCACAAGTGTAATACTAGTCTTTTACGCATTTATCGATGTCCAATCTCGACAAAGCTGTGACTAGGGATATTTAATGATTAATCCTTCGTTGACTGATAATGTCTCATATCATTCTCAATCCAGGAACTAATCATAGGGACCTCCTATCATTTATACATCTAGGTGATCTAATCATAAATGATAATAGAGCAATCTCCTTTGTCACATAGTTAATTTGTACAACAACACCATGATCTGTACAAATAGTGACACTATGAGTCATAATTGTACAACAATCTCCCACTTGGCCTATAGCCAGTCACTCGAGTGTCTTACACCCGAACTATGTACGGTTGGCTCAAACTGCAAATAAATGCTTTTGTCAGTGGATTTGCATGATTATCATCTGATGTGATTTATTCGATCATCACATCGCCACGATGTATGATCCGAACGAATCAGATGAATATCGAAGTATATATCTGGATCGTTGATGAGACCATTAATTCTTTAGCCTGCGCTGCAGCCTAGCTCAGCTGCTAACAGAATTATATCTAATCTAATTAGATTTTTTGTCGACCCAGAAGGCTTCTATTATTGCCTCAGCTGCAGCAATAACCCGCATTTGTTGTTTGTTCGGTAACAGTATCTTGCTTGGATGATTTCCAGCTCACTGTACCGTTATTCAAACAGTATAATACCTTTGTGTGACTTATAGTCGTTTTATCGGTTTAGGAAACTTGCAGTAGTGATCCCAGTCACTTCAAGTTCTCATTCTCCACAGATTAAGACAACATCCTTAGTTCTCTAAGATACTAACAGATGTTCTTAACATCAATCCAGTGACTATCACTTGGATTGGCCTGTTTGTGAATCCATATGCTCAAAGCGTATGAGACACCAGGTCGCGTACATTTTTCAATGTACGATTTCTCGGAGAGTTTTATCGAAAGCCAAGCTTTCACCGATTTTATTATTTTGGGAATATCATTTCCAAGAAATGACATATATTATCATTATTTTTATAGGACATTTACTGTCAGTGCGCTCCCACTAATCTCCTTATATACACAAGAATCAATTTCCCTTTTGAATTAAATCATATACCATTATGATTACATCAAGACGGTAATTCCAAGAATCTAATGCTTGCTTCAATCCAAACATGGATCGGTTAACCTGCAAACCTTGTTTGCTAGTTATAGTACGAAAAAATCGACAGGATATTGTAAACATCCTCCGAAAGGTTTCCTTTTCAGGAAAGCAATTTTCCCGTTCAGCTGTCATATTTCATAAATGAGATATGCAGCTTTAGCAAGCATTATCCAAATGGATTTACCGTGGCAACAAGTAAAAGGTTAAATCGTAATCAACATAATGTTGATAACGATACATTTCCGCTAAAATCCTAGCTTTATACGTTGGTATGTTGCCATCCATGTATGTCTTCCTTGAAGACTTATAAAGTACCAATAGGCACAATGCCTTGCGGCACATCAACGAGTATCTGATTTTCATCGAGTTTTACTATCCTCCCACTTACAACTGCATATCGGTATTCCTCTTAGGAAAACCGCATGGCGAGCAACAATCTAATTGTTCTCATGTGAGTTGTTTAAGTACTATACTTGAACCTACAATTGGCACTTATCCAAATTTGGGTTTTAGTTTGGTATCATCCAAACATATGCCTAGCATACCCAAATATTCAGGAATGAGAAACCCGGTTTCGTTCCTGTTCATATCTAATATGAAGTCTATCAAACATATTTTTATGGAACCTTATTCAAAATAAGTTCTGCACTGTTAATGCTTATCCGTGGAAGGAAATGGTAGCTCAGAGCGACTCATGATTAACCTTATCATGTCTAACAAAATTCGGTTACTCAGTTCAGACACACCGTCAAACTGACGTGTTCCGGGAGGAGTCCTCATTTGAAATAATACTATACTCTTTCAAGTATATTAGAAATTTATTGCTTAAGTATTTTCCATTACGGTCTTACTGTGATGGTTTAATACTTTAGCCGATCTGTTTGTCTATTTCGTGTCGAAACTTTAAAAGTTTCTGATTTGTGTTCTTCAAAAGAAACACATAACCATAACGCAATGCCACATCCGTATAGGTAACGAAATATTCATATCCACTTCTAGCCTAGCTAGACATGGGCCCACTTGCTTCACTATGAACTAGGGCTAACAGATCGGTGGCACTTGCACTTTTACCAAGTAAAGGCGTTTTAGGCACTTTGCCCAATAAACTAGATTCGTAGACTTTATTTGAATGGAATCAAATCGGTCCTAGTACCCACTCTTCAAAAGTGTGGATATACGAGTCTTGTTTGATTGTGTCCCAGACAACAATGCCACAATTAAGTTTCATCTGATCAAATCAGTTTGAGCTATTTATTTGTCATATTATACGTTTGAGATATTTTATATTCAAAATATAAATGCTGTTATTCACATCTAATGTGTTTATCTCAATATCATCTCTATATAATAAAACACTTTAGTGTTCAAGAATATAAAGGTTCACCCGCAGTGGGTTAAACACTGATACATAGATAATGTTTCTAGTCAAACTAGTTACATTATAAAGTTTCCTAATTTAGGTATACACCTGAAGGTAGTTCCTAAACTTAGGTATCTACGGTTGAAACAGCGACTTTCGTCCCGTTTCCAATTCGCAGATTAATCTCAACTGAAGTCAGTATCCTGCTCATAGCAGATTCTGAACATCAGTATATATATTTTATGTACCACACTAAGTATTTAAAATCCAATTTTAATACCAGTAGTGAACATAATGTTGACAAACATATTTGAAGTCAGAGCCTTACCCAGTCTTCAATTCCTTCATGTCTGCTTTATCCAAATGGCAGTCACGCTTCCGCGATCCCGTTTGCCATAATTTAGGCAGACATTTTGGGATATGTCCTTTTTCTTCCTAAAAGATTATAATGATTTTGCCTTTGACCATTTCAGATTCCAGAAGCCTTTGGCCAAGCCTTGGCCTTCTAGAATATCGAAGTAAGGTGCGCCTTGCGCTACTTGCCTTATTGCAAATTTTGACTTTATCTCATTGAGAATAGTCATTAACTCTCCAAGAGTTATTTATTGCAATTTCGTACTTCTAAAATCTAAGTATAGATTTATGAAGATCCTTCAATTTCATTATCATACTTTAAGGATCTAACCCTTAGTTCTGACAAAGAAATCAAGGAGTCTACTGCGGTAAGTATAATGGATTAATCACTAAAGTTATCATCACATAAATCTTCCAAAGATTATGGTCTACTATTTGCTTAACTCCGGGCTTAGGCATAATATGTTATTTTATCAAATAAAGTAACTTATTATTTTCCAGGACCATCCTCAAATTTATTCCCAATTTGAAAATTAAACCATTTAAATACATTTTCTTTAGGATTATGTTTTAAATGTCAATCTTTCAATTTTTTCTTGATTTTAATAGTTCAACTATTTAATCAACGATTTTGGTACTATTTATTATAATGATTACAACAGTCCAACTATTTAATCAACTATAATTTAATAGATTAAAATCAATTATATTGATTACTATAATCCAGTTATAAAATCAACTATAAATGAATAGTTTGAATATAGTCCAACTGTTTATTAAAACAACATTTAAATATTAGTCCAACTAAAATTTAATTCATTTGACGAATGATATTTGTTTGAGCGCGTATGGCAAGTAATTAAACGAATATTGCAAATTTAATTCTTGCCTCCCACTATTTTTCAGCGAGCCTCTAACCCTCTGTCGAGTACTCGGGAAACCGTGTTTCCTAGTGGGCTAGGATCCCGTTAAATATCACACAATCTTGACTTTGGCCAACAAATTGTATGATAATTAACTAGGTAGATCTCTAAGATCAATTGGATCCAATCCAATTCCTAGATCCAGTAGGGGGACATCCAAGTCCGAAACATATATCTTATATATGCCAATACATCCAATGTATTACCTAACCTTTTTCCTCTGAATCAACTAAGCCTTGGCACAACAAACTTAGTGATCCCAGTTAAGCGCGACCCATTGACCATGGAAAGCTTCGTAATCAATGTCGATGGACAAGAAGTGGTCTTGACTTTGGCCAACAAACCACAACTTGGACAAGACACCAATATGGAATAAAGCTCTCATGATTCAAACACATCCTCGACGGACAAAGGCCTTGACTTTGGCCAACAAACCAATGCCAGTCTTAAATCTTGAGTAAGAATCTCTCAATGGAAGGAAAAAAACGCTTAATATTGTTTGAGGGTTTTTCGAATGCAAATTGGCAACCAATTTATTATCTTTGTTAAGGTTTCATCATCATACACCTTTAAACATCCATTCTAAACACATAATAAAGCGCGTATAAATAAATAATAATAATGTACGGATGGATACTTTACACATTGATCATAGATCAAATCTCTCCATTTCTCTCTCCTGCTAGCATAAATATCGCTTCTACCCGTTACACTACATTTCTAAAGAAACCTCATTTACATTGATGGGAATAGGTGAGAAGAGAAATATACAGAGTTGAGAGGTAATAGGCTGGACACGCAGGTCCAATTAAATAAATTCCAAATTTATTACAACAATTTCTAAAATTGCCCCACCCATCTAATATCCATCCGATATACATTATTCATGCATCGCAACCATGTATTCACACAAGCATATTATCAATCAATCTAATCAAATTAATTAATCTGATAATTAGTGATCATCCAATGTTTAAACAACGATTTGATTTTTCTCGAGTCAAACTCGTTTTGCGAATAAGTACTCAAAGTACGAATTCTCGAATTAAATTAAAGTACAAAATTAAATCCAATTCAATTTTTATTTAATACCAACTCGCTATTTAATTCCAAATTAAATATTACACTTTATTAATGAACCTTTACGACTTAAATTCCAAATTTAATCACTACGGGTCTCAAAGCCCGATTAATGTCCAATGTCAATTTAATTAAAGTCCAATGGGCTTTTAATGAATTCCTTGAGGCATGGACTTTTGGTCAACTCGGGTCAAACCCAATAACCAAAGTCCAATCCGGGAGTTACCCCATAAGCCCAGAAATCAATTTAGGCCCATTAGGCCAAATTAAACTTTAAAGGTCCATTAGTCGCATTTGGGCTTTATTGAGGCGGTTTTGGGCCCAATTGGATCCAACCAATTTTCCCTAAACCCAACTTAGTACAACCAAGCCCAATAAGCCAAATAACAACATTAAAAGCCCAAATCCAATTTTAAGGCCCAATATAATTAAATTACAAATTCCAAATTCCCAATTTAATTACCAAAGTGTATTACATTATTAATCACCCAAATTAACATTTCTAAAACAACAATTTACACAATTAATCATGCTCATTTACATTAAATCATGTCCAACACAATTTAACAAAAATCAAACCCAATTACATGCATATAACTCTCGGCTTTTGAGGGGATTTTGTGTCCGATTTGGTTTCAATCCAATTAATTCGACAATCGACATTAAATCAACATCCACAATCGTTCCCAACTCATCCAATGAATCAAAAAACAAAAATCACCAAGAATTTAGGGCATAGTGACATTCGGTCAACACCAAAATTTTGGGCAAATTTGTTCCAGATAATTTTTCAACAAATGGATCCAATCAATCCTCAATTAAACATGTATTTAGCATACTCAAACATCCAATTTATTCAAATCATGCTCAAATACATTTCACCCAAATTTTAAGCCCTAATACATTTTCATGCTCAACCTTGCTCTGATACCATTGTTGGAGTTTTCTAAACATCCCAAGATCATTAAACAAGAATGAAACAATTGCGAATACAACGAGGGAGTTGCGGAATACTCACATCGATCGGTTGAACGACGCGGGAGGCAACAAAATCTGATTTTCTGCTCGGCAGTGGACTGTCACAGCTCACTGTTTTTGGCGTCCTTCATTCGACTTTGGATCATATTCGTCAAGCTCCAAGCTTCGTCAAACGATTCCAAGCTCATGGGTGGACTTCCCTATCACCTTCACATGTCTCTCGGAGTGCTAGCTCTCGATGATTTTGCAGCAAAATCATCGCACTTTGCTTCCCATTTTCTCCTTGGCTCACGGCAGTGGACTGCCAAACCAGTGAAGAAATTTGCCCACCATGGGCGTGAGATGAAGGGAGAAAGAGAGAAGATAAATTATGAGTGTTGGTTGCCAAAAGTGTATCTAATACACATTTGTTAATTTCAAATTCATTTAGCATGAATTTGGCTTTCAAAAATTCAAGCCTTAATGGCTCCAACCACACACATCACTCCATCAATCAATGAATAGTGACTGGCGTCAATCACTCAAAGTGAAAGACATCTATCACTTGATTGACGAATGATGTGACGCTAGAAGCGACTAGTGATTTCACGCTTGATTTGACTTGCGTGTCGCACTCGAATTCAAAATGCGAATGCTCTCGCAAATAACCCCGGGCTCGGGTTCGCTAATTCCCAATTAACGAATTTTCCGTTGCGTCGTAATTAAATCTAATTTAATTAAATAATCATGCCTAGCATAATTACTATTCACATCGCTAACGAATTAATTCTAAATTAATTCGTTCGCCCGAATTAAAATCTAATTTTAATTCCGCGTCGAAATCAAATTTTGATTAATATATCGAATATATTAAATTTATCGATTAATTCCAAATTAATTATTTTCTCTCTTTAATTGATATTTTATCCCATATAAAATATCTCCGCAATTAATCCCAGATTAATTTTCTCTATCATCTAATTAATCCCAGATTAATTAAAAGTGCGAGTCATACGTCATCGGTGAATCTTCGGGAAGCGACCCATGAGATCCCCAGTTATGTTGGCAGTAAATTCGGTCGTCGGACTATCCGAACACGTAAGTACCTAGTACTACGTTTATACCGATTTACAAGACAAGGTTGGCTTCTAGCAAAGCGCCATGCCTACCCAATTCTCCAGAAATATCCTTACAGGAATATAAGGATCTATATCAGGCGCAGTATACGTAGTATTGCGTATGTCGATCCAATATCGAATGATCACGTGCTAGGCCTGGGGCTGAAATTGTGTCTGCCCCTTACGAAGCACATGTCGGATGTCTGGTAACTAGTCTCTATAATCGGTTAAACCTAACCTTGTCATTTTATCCCGATGACTGCAGTACATAAGAGAACCAGTACCGTAGCCTTTGTGACCATCATCTCCATATGACTGGAGTGACACTTCCGTCTTGACATCACACCCAACACACTACGATTCTCGATATACCCAGAAGAGGCGTACACAGAAACCGGTTAAAGCCCTGGACGACCAAAACCAAAGTATATTGATTGTCGTAAGTATTAGCGGTGCAAGTCTCAGGTTAAGACCAAATACACCTACACTGATTTCGGACTTCCATATACACATAGGCATACTACCAATGGAATTCCGAGGGGGTCTATCCAGAGCGAAGCTTTTTCCCGTACCATCGGTAAAACACAACCTCCTATTACACTTGCATGAGTATTTTATACCCAAATATATGAGAACTATGCCGTTGTGCCCTCACAACGCGCACAAGTGTAATACTAGTCTTTTACGCATTTATCGATGTCCAATCTCGACAAAGCTCTGACTAGGGATATTTAATGATTAATCCTTCGTTGACTGATATTGTCTCATATCATTCTCAATCCAGGAACTAACCATAGGGACCTCCTATCATTTATACATCTTTGTGATCTAATCACAAATGATAAGAGAGTAATCTCCTTTGTCACATAGTTAATTTGTACAACAACACCATGATCTGTACAAATAGTGACGCTATGGGTCATAATTGTCCAACAATCTCCCACTTGGCCTATAGCCAGTCACTCGAGTGTCTTACACCCGAACTATGTACGGTTGGCTCAAACTGTAGAGAAATGCTTTCATCGGTGGATTTACATGATTATCATCTGATGCGATTTATTCGATCATCACATCGCCATGATGTATGATCCGAATGAATCAGATGAATATCGAAGTATATCTCTGGATCGTTGATGAGACCATTAATTCTTTAGCCTGCGCTGCAGCCTAGCTCAGCTGCTAACAGAATTATATCTAATCTAATTAGATTTTTTGTCGACCCAGAAGGCTTCTATTGCTGCCTCTGCTACAGCAATAACCCGCATTTGTTGTTTGTTCGGTAACAGTATCTTGCTTGAAAGATTTCCAGCTCACTGTATCGTTATTCAAACTGTATAGTACCGTTATGCGAATCCATATGCTCAAAGCGTATGTGACACCAGGATTAGTGATCCTAATACACATTTGTTAATTTCAAATTCATTTAGCATGAATTTGGCTCTAAAAAAGTCAAGCCTTAATGGCTCCAACCACACACATCACTCCATCAATCCATCAATCAATGAATAGTGACTGGCGTCAATCACTCAAAGTGAAAGATATCTATCACTTGATTGACGAATGATGTGACGCTAGAAGCGACTAGCGATTTCATGCTTGATTTGACTTGCGTGCCGCACTCGAATTCGAAAAGCGAATGCGCTCGCAAATAATCCCGGGCTCGGGTTCGCTAATTCCAAATTAATGAATTTTCCATTGCGTCGTAATTAAATCTAATTTAATTAAATAATCATGCCTCGCATAATTACTATTCACGTCGCTAACGAATTAATTGATAACTCGATTAGAAAGTGAGCTGAGGAACATATTCTGAATCGAATCGAGTCTATCTAACCGAGTACTTTTATTATTATCGCAAAACATATCGCACTTATATCATGATGTTTATATATACACAAACTGATACGAGACCCTTAGGTGGCCTCTAACGCACTGGGGTGGAACTGGAATGAATTGAAATTATTTTGGGAAAATTTTGTCTTCGCGTCGCGAATGATTCCAGAAACGTGTTCTTCAAATTTCCAGTTTGCGTCACAACACAACTCTGTACGCGTCACGACGCGTGCATTCCAGAATCAAATATTCACTAATTTCCCAGTACTCGTCGCGATGCGAGGCCAAATTCAAGCCTTGACTCCAATTCTCCAAGCCTAGTTTACTCAACAATCATTCCATACTTCCATATTAGAACATCTACTCATCAATCCTATAAAATTCAATGTAAATACTTACTAAACCAACACTCTTTAATTCAATTTAACCATTTAATCTCAAAGTCCTAATTATCTCAATTCCCAGGGTTCCCATGTATTTAATTATTACTCAACAAAATCTATTCATGCTCATATGTCACTAAATGCTATGTTTATTGTTCTCTTAACATTCTTACACCATTATATCAACAAAACTACTCAATCCAAGATTTGGGTCAAATGACCTTACCTCAATCCACTTGATTTCTTCACATTCCAAATTCTCTATTGTTGCTCATCTTCTTTCGTGCTTCATCTTCTCCTTCTTGTCTCTTTTCTTTCTTTTCTTCTCTTCTCCTTCTTCTTTTTCTTCTCTTCTCCTTCTTCTTTTTCTTCTCTTCTCCTTCTTCTTTTTCTTCTCTTCTTCTTCCTCTTCCTCCATTTCATTTTTCCTTCATTCTTTCTTTTTTCTAAATTTTGTGAAATGCTAATAGTAACCCACTTTTTTTATACTAGGTCTTGTTTGAAATTGTCAAAAATAGTGAAAAGTTGAGAGATTTGTAGAAACTTTGAGAATTCTCTAGAACGACCCTCGGGTAATATTCATCTAAATTATAGATTTGTATTTGTAGCCCATTTCTGATTCGAATTTATAAAAGCGTGCAACGTAAAAGTTATAGATCTCGATCTTAGGTTTCCGACGACATAAAATTCATAATAATCGGAGTTCGTATGAGAACGTTACGGCTCAAATACCATGGGCTTTCCGGAGTGGAACATCGTGGCATCTAATATCGAATTCTCGAAGAATTTACCGATTGTTCCCAAAATCATCTCACGAGGGTATATGTTTCCAAACATGATTTATATTATGTGACACTCGTCCTACAATGTAACAGTAGTTGAAATTCCCGGTCGTTATAAATTCTCCCCCTTAAATAGGATTCATCCTCGAATCCTCTTTAAACTTGGGATCTTACCATAGATCACATGATTCATGGGTTCCTTATAAACCACCAGCTTTAATTGACTATATACCTATCACCTTAGTCTCATCTACCATATTATACCACTTCCCGATGACTTTTTGTGTGCTGTCATTACACCACATGATAATAAGATGATCATGCTGAACCTAGAATGCCATTACTTGGAAGTCGTAAATAGGGTTGTACACTAATTTTTCTGTTTGAACACTTACTTTGCTATAACTATTTCGTATCATCGGGAATTCTATTTGACTTAACAATGAATGTCTTTGCCCGACTGATCATTTACCACTTGGCTAGTAAGCATAAAATAATTTTCATCTTTCTTAATATCTAATTAATGCATCGTACCTCTTGTAATACTTGGGTAAACTGCTTCAAAGTTCGTGACTTCAGTGAATATCCCCTAAGTTCTTTACTGAGAGATACTTCTGTATTATCGTTACATAAGATCTCCCGAGACTCATGGTTCATTGGGATAAACCATCGAACCAAGTCACGATATACGACATGTACTGGTCTCAGCGGATTTTGCTAACTGACCCGTGTTAGTAAATCTTGACCAGGAACTTTATTTAAGGATATACAACTTATAGTGACGCATCCCAATGTCAATTACAAACTACGTTGTAACTGTGCACTACGTTGTAAATCATAGGGTCTTTGTCTAATATACATGTATCATTAAATCATATTGAGTTTCAATCTAATCATAATTAGATATCTAATCGCAATTAGATTGAATATGTGTATAAAGGACAAGTGGTGCTACCATTAAATAAGAAATATTATAGGAAAATGAATTATTCGTATTTATGAATCGGACATAAATATGATCCGGATTGGCACTCTGAGCACCAACCCTAACACACAGTGGTACCTCAAGTCGAAGGATCACTGTAGGCACTGCATTTTTGCATATAAGTCCCGATGATGAGTCTCACATGGAGACACTACCTCTTTAAATTGTGGAAGTCGCGGGAAACATGTTGGACAATTATGACCCATAGCGTCACTATTTGTACAGATCATGGTGTTGTTGTACAAATTAACTATGTGACAAAGGAGATTGCACTCTTATCATTTGTGATTAGATCACCTAGATGTATAAATGATGAGTGGTCCTTGTGATTTGTTCCTGGACGGAGAATGATATGAGACAGTATCAGTCCACGTAGGATAAATCATTAAACATCCCTAGTTAGAGCATTATCGAGATTGGACATCGATGAATGCGTAAAAGACTAGTATTACACTTGTGCGCGTTGCGAGGGCACAACGTCATAGCTCTCATATATTTGGGTATAGGATACTCATGCAAGTGTAATAAGAGGTTGTGTTTCACCGATGGTATGGGAAACAGCTTCGCTCTGGATAAGACCCCCTCGGAATTCCATTGGTAGTATGACTATGTGTCTATGGAAATCTGAAATCAGGGTAGGTGTATTTGGTCTTAACCTGAGACTTGCACCGCTAATACTTGCGACAATCAATGTACTTTGGTTGCGGTCGTCCAGGGCTTTAACCGGTTCTGTGTACGCCAATGCTGGGTATATTGAGAATCGTAGTGTGTTGGGTGTGATGTCAAGACGGAAGTGTCACTCCAGTCATATGGAGTTGATGATCGCGCAAGGATACAGAACTGGTTCTCTACAAAGGTTGCAACCGTCGGGATAATATGACTTGGTCATGATTATCCGATATTAAAGAGACTAGTTGCTCGTTATTCGATATATGCTTCGTACAGGGCAGACACTGTACCAGCCCCAGGCCTCGCATGTGATCATCTAATACAGGACAGAAATACACAATACTACGTATACTACGCCTGATATAGATCATTTATTCCTGTAAGGATATTTCTGGAGAATTGGGTAGGCATGGCGCTTTGCTAGAAGCCAACCTTGTCTTGTAATTCGGTATAAACGTAGTACGAGGTACTTACGTGTTCGGATAGTCCGACGACCGAATTTACTGCCAACATATCCGGGGATCTCATGGGTCGCTTCCCAAAGATTCACCGACGACGTATGACTCGCACTTTTAATTAATCTGGGATTAATAAGATGAGAGAGAAAATTAATCTGGGATTAATTGCGGTGATATTTTATCTGGGATAATATATCATTTAAAGAGAGAGAACGATTAATTTGGAATTAATCGAGAAATTAATATATTCGATATATTAAACGAAATTGGATTTCGACGCGGAATTAAAATTATATTTTAATTCGGGCGAACGAATTAATTTAGAATTAATTCGTTAACGACATGAATAGTGATTTCGCTAGGCGTAATCATTTAATTACGACGCAACGAAAAATTCACTAATTTGGAATTAGCAAACCCGAGCTCGGGATTATTTGCCAGCGCATTCGCATTTCGAATTCGAGTGCGGCACGCAAGTCAAATCAAGCGTCAAATCATTAGTCGCATCAAGCGTCAAATCATGTCACTTTGAGTGATGTGACAAGTGACTGATTGATTGATGTGATTGATTGATGTGGTGGTTGTTGGCATTAAGAGTTTGACTTTTTATTAGCCAAATTTTTAGTATATGATTTAATAAAATCAAATACAAAATTAGACAACACACATTTTTTTTACTCTTCTCTCTCTCCACTCTTCTTCATCTTCACGCCCTTTGGGCTGCTGTTTCTTGCTTCTGGTTTGGCAGTTCTGTCATGAACCAATGGAGAAAAATGGGAAGAAATTCGCAATTTTGTGGCAAAATCGGGAGTGCTAGCACACTACGGGATCATGTGAAGATGATAAGGAAGTCCACCCATGAGCCGGGAATCGTTCGACGAAGCTGGGAGCTTGACGAAGGACCCAAATCGAGCCAAACCAGTGAGCTTCACACAGCTCACTGCCGAACCAGTGAAGAGGCAGAAAGTTGAGTTTTTGTTGCCTCCGCGTCGCTCAACCGCTCGATGTAAGTATTCCGCAACTTCCTCGAATGTATTCACACATGTTCATGCTTGATTTGTGATCCTTGGGACCCTTAGAATCTCCAACAAAACAGACGTCGGAAGGGAAGAGTCAGAAATCAGTACCTTGTTGGATCTAATTCGTTTGCTTCGGGTTTGCTCATTGGACCTCTGTTTTAAAACACATCCCTAGCCCAAAACCAAAGCCTCCCGACCACCTTGCCCAAGCCCATTAAATCACATCCAAAAATAATTAAAACATTTAAAACACATGTCACAAATTAAATTAAATTAAATCCAATTAAATTAAATTAAATTAAATCTCATTCCAAAATTAAATAATTCACCTTCCTAATTACTAAAGATCTAGATTCAATTAAATAATTCACTCACCAAATTTAAATATATTCCACCACCAAAATACAATTATTCTTTCCCTTTTTTTTAATTAAATACATCCATATTTGCTTGATTTGTTTCCAAACATAGAAAAATCCCATGCACAAAGAAAACCCTAATAGCCTCACACGTCCCCTCTCTTTCTTTTCTCACTCTCACGCACGGCTTCCTTCTCTCTCTATATATATAAACAACAACAAACCCTAAGCTCGGGGTCTCTCCTTCATCACTCACAGCCCCTTCAAACAAAACCAAAGCAACCTCACCCCTTAAACAGACCACGCAGCCTCCACCAAAAGCACAAACCTAACACCCCTCCAACCTTCAACCAGTAAACGAACACCAAACACACAAATAAACCCTAGCAATCCTCTCTTCTCTTCATTCTCTCTTCGCACGTACCTCTGGCCTTCTCTCTCAACAAGAAACCCTAACTGCCCACAACAAGACACCGACTAAACACAAGCCACTCGCCCATTACTCAAACATCAACAAATACCCTAGAGATCAACTAATTCAGCACAAAACGACGTCAAAACCACCAAAGCAACCCTCACCGATTCAACAAACAATAAACTAAAACCAACCATCACCGACATGACCAAACAACACCTACAGCCCAGTACGTGAAACAAGACACAAGAACACTCAAAAACCCTAAGCCGAACTGCTCTCCACGTACTGGAACCATCCAAACAAAACAACACATGCACCTAAGGTTTGACACTTGACACTCACGCAAAACACGTCTCTTAAGCCATGCAGATATTCGTTGACTAAACACAAATCACGGCCCCTTCACCTCATGACCGACGCACTTAATAACGCACACTAGCCATCCATAACTCCTTCACGTAACAAGCCCCTCACATAGTCCCCAACTTCACATAACAAGCCCCTCCATAAACTGCCTCAGTTCACGCCCACAAACAGCCGCACAGACTGTCCCGAAACCGCGGCCCCAATATCCCTAAAAATCACAAAAACAGTCCCTTAATACAGCAAAAATAGTGACCATAGAATACATCAAAAATAGCAGCAAAACGGAGTAAAAATAGCAGCCCAAATAGCGAAACAACGAAGAGAAACAACGAACCGGTGAACCAGAGGAGTTGCGGAGCATCAACCCTTCCGACAATCGCGTAGCGCACTTCCGAGAGACGACTTAAGAGGTTAGACCTGAGGGCACCCCTTTTTATTCATTCTCCTTTGTTTTTTTTATTTATTTTCTTACTTTATTTCGCATGAGTATTGTTGGTTAATGTATGTTATGGCTATTGGATGAATGGAATATGTGTTGTCTCTTATGGTATATCGGATGGAAACCCAGACATAAATTTCGTAGCCGAATCCGAATGGACGATAGTGCGGTCTTTAATTGGGAAACAACTTCACGTACCACTTAAGCAAATAGCACATATTTCACTTTATTTTATCTTGTTCGTCTATTATTCGCATTCTTACATTCTGCCATTTACTTTCCGTACGTTATTTGTTTGTGTATTGATGATATAATGAGCATGGGCTAGCCAGGGTGGATTAAAGGTCCTCTATTCGAGGGAAATGCCTAAAGGCTACATTTATTGAGATGGCGCCTGTTGCACATCATCTTGTCCAGACTCTATACTGTACCCTGTTGAAATCTAAATCTAAAAAATTAATAATCCTTCAAGATTATGAAAAAAATATCCACATCAAGACTCTATACTACATCTACGACAACACCAAAATACTAAAATAAAATGGTATAAAAAAATACTTAAGAAAATCGTAAGTGTGGAAAATGAAGTATACCTCAATTTACTTTCTTTAAAGTTCCGATGAGAGAAATAATTACGTGAGAATGAAAATAGTATTTTATGGATTATTTTGATGAAATAAATAGCAAAAGTTATGGTTTGTATTTATGTCATGAGGGTATTTTAATCTCATTAGGGTGTTATTGGCTATAATAGATAGAAAAACTTAACAATAGCTAATCGGGAAAAAAGTTCCTAAAATTTTCATAGTTTGGCTAATTTTCCAAGAAAATATTGGATGTATCGGCGTATAAATCTCATCCATCAGATTCTTATTACGTGCACCTCTAACTAATTATGTAAAAGTTAATATACACGTGAGAAGAATCCAAAGGGTGAAGATGTATACACCTAGAATATATAAAAATTCTGTGAATGACTGATAATTCTCGCAATCAATACTCTCTACCAAACGGTGTCAGTCATGTAATTAGAAATACTGCAACATGGAAATGACTAGATTTGACTAGAACATAAACTTATTGCAGAAATTAGATATACTCATAAGCAAATAGATAAATGAAGAAGAAGGGATTGCGAGCGATCTATATCTACACATTTACAGATAAGTATTTAAACTACCATATATATATATATATATATAATATTTATCTGACATAGATTTTAAATGCAGTATCTGTGACATAATTTCTAGTTTTATGTATTTCATTGTTCTTTCCATATTCGGCCTGCTACTTTGAGCTTCAACTCCTGTCTATCTCGACCAGAAAAGAAAAGTGCTAAATTCCTTTGAATGATTAATCCATCTTGGCTATCTCTAACCTTTTTATGGCTATCGCGGATGCTTCTGGGAATTCCTTGCCACGTGAGTTTTCTGCCATTTCCGCCAACTTCCAGACTGTAACTGAATTGTCTGGCTTCTTCTTCGTCACCCATGAATCGGAGGAAGGCCATGTAAACAGGTGCCATTCCGATGTGAAATGCCTCAAAATGCAGGCAAAATTGTTGGCCAAAGCAATTGAAAACCTGCACCAAATAAGAAAATTTATGCTGGTTATGTTGGGCCAGCTGACCAATAAAGTGGAATTTAAGGAAACAGTTTCTGGTCACACGACCATCTTTTATTTATTTATTCAGAATGCATGTGTGAAACCAGAAAGGATGCATGAATGCAATATGACAGCATCATTTATGAGCATCTTATTTTCCTACTTTTCTTGAAACAACCAGAGTCTAGTAGTACCTTGTTTCCATATCAGGGAATTTAGAGCTTAGAATCATCTCTCAAAATTCGGAACTCAATTATATGTAAGCAAGTATTTAGCGATTTTGTCTATGTTTAGCAATAGCAAAGCATGACTTAATTCTGCCCACAAACAATTACATTTTTAGTCTTACTGGAGAAAAAGATCAAACTAAATCCTTATCTAATATTCATACGGACTTGAAAGTTCCATCCCTTGATGTGAAGAAATGAAATTCCTGGAACCATCTTCTGCAAATTAACTAAGCTGACATCTATAAGGTGATGGCTGTCACAACTTTAAAGCTTGATAAAAGGTGAGAATTTATGAACAAGATTTGAGAGATGAAGAGATAGAGAAGTATTACAGTTAACATCCATGTAGCATTTTCAACTTCTTGCGGATTGGCTTTCACATATCGGTGGTTGAATGTACTCCCACCATGCATGTCAACTTTGTGATCATTCTGAAGATGCCTGACAAGGAGTGGGATATCACCAGTAATAGAACATTCAGCTCCGGCATAGGGACAATTGTACGGACGATATTTACAGTTTTTTTCATGCTTTAGCTTGCTGTAATACGGGAATATATCTTGACAACCCATAATCTGGTATCTGCAAGGGATTTCCAGTGACTCAGCTACTTTCTCCAATGCCAAGCACCTTATATTTCCAAGTTCGTGGCGGCAAGTTGGGCAAAAGTTGTGTACTCTAGCCTTGCAATTTGAGCACAAGGTGTGACCATTTGGACACTATTCATAGAAAATTAGAGAATTGTCAATAAAAGAATATCAATTTAGATACTTTCGAGTTACAATTACTATGTTCACATGTATGATGAAGTTTCTTAATTCATTAATTTTGGCAGTCGGGAAAGATGGGAAATGGAACTTCTTCGTTCATTGGAACACAATACCAGGAAAAGTGAGTATCATCTTGTTGGGAAAAGCATCTACAACTACAAGGCTAAACAGTGAATCATAGTGTAAGATGAACAAGCATATCCATAAAATGACGTATACAGCTCACCTGTTTCTGCAATCTGATTAACTAAATTTTGCAAATTAACTGAAATCAATTTCTAGAATAATTTTCCAATTCATATCATGTCCCTTTCTATTTGAGAGTCGAGTTAATATTGCTAATATCTTTCATCCACTACAGAAGCAAAAGATGCTTTTCTATTATAGTTCTAGTTTTGAGTTTTGATATGTGAAAGAAAATACCTGGTAAATTGGAGGGTACATTAAATTCAAGCAAACGGGACACTCAAGCAGCTCGTGCACATCATTATTTGATGTTGTTCCAAGATTTCCACTGAAACCAGTTGTAGCTTTTCTACAAGGGGAAACCCTCAACTCCACACTAGAAGTTGCCATTTCATAATCCGCAAATGCAATGCTAGACTCAGTCACTTCCTTGCATATTCCTCCTCCAGGAGTCATACTTCCTTCCCTTAAAACAACGATACTAATACACTTCTATTTGTCCCCAAATCAAAATCAGTATCATAATCTTCACTGCATGTACACCACTTTCTTATTTTTATCTGGGTTTAACCTGAGAAATGTTAGCTAATGAACATTAGAGAAATGAAGGAGATGCCATGAAGAGTGATAATTTTTTCATGGTCCAAAAAATGAGACAGAACTTGCTAATGGTCCCCTTTATAAGCACTGTGACAATTGAAAGAGCCTCCATGATATACAATCGACTTAATCGAAAAACAAGCAATTGAAATCCTCAACCAGTGTGGATAGTACATAATTTATTGCCTTTTAGCTACAAATATTTTAATTCAACTAATCAAAGCAGTGTGGGGTAATCAATTCTGAATATGAATGAACTACTCATATTTAATATTTATCTCAAAACTCAGAACACGATAAATGAAATCTCACTTCAAATTCAATGGAAACCAATTAGTATGAAACAAAAATAGCATGACAATATCATAAGATTCTATAGCATATCAACAAAATTGCAAACACCAAATAGAGTGAATGTGATAAAGCTTTGAATAATTTTATCACTCTCACAGCTCTCACAAGCATCAGTGAAGTTTATATTTGCAACTAAAATCACATCAATAACCATAAGCACCAATCAAAAGCACAAGTACCCGGATGAAAGTTGGAGCCAATATTAATATTAATCAAACAAAATAACCAAAAGAATAACAAAATTTGGCAAAAAGATTCTATACCCAGATGAGAAAAACAAGAAAAGAATCAAAGAAAAAGCAGAACAAAGCTTTCAACTTACCTTAAGAAACAAACCCAGATGAGAAATGCAGCACAGAAACAATAAATCAATAAACTTTAGGTCTCAATAATTGCATTCTTCATGACCGAAAAAAAAAAACATAAAAAACAAAAAACGCAACAAAATAAAGCTACTAACGTGGAGAAATGTCCGGAAAAGCTGGCTCCGCAAATTGCGTGTCCAAGATTGATTATAGATGACACCTAAACAAAACTCTCACTGAGGATGAGCAAGAGTCAAAGAATTGGGATATAAATATTTTATATTTTATTAATTTAATTAATTTATATTTTGTTATAAGTGACAAGTACTACGTGTTATGTTTTGCTCCAGCTTGCATCTTTGAGAAGTATAAGATTTCTTCTTTTCTTATTTGTGGGGTCATGTTGATTTGGTATTAATGTTGTGACTGTGTGACTCAGTAATGTTTTTTAGATTTGTTTATTTTAATTTATTTGTTGAGGTTACGGCTTTGGGATTTTCAGTATGTGAAGGTGCCATTTCCGGCACGCGAAGTTTTTGAAGAATTAGATTTGATTTGATTTGATTTTGGGCTTTGCTAATGGCCAATATGACCGTTAAAAGGTTTGAAATTTCTTTGTTTTTTTTCAAAAGGTCGTTGTGATTGCATGTTATAAGGCCCATGGGAGCATGAGGAGGTGTTTAATTTCAGTTCGCTGATGAAATAAATGTAAGGGAAATTATAATTTCAGTTCTCACCCGAAGATTGGTCTTAAATAAAATTACTCGAAAACTTTAAATAAATTCAATGTTATATCCCAATTTAAAATAGTTTTTGGCTGCTCTTACCATATATGTGAAAAAAAATTTAAGAAACTACTTGACGGTAATTTTTCTTTCCAAGGGTAACTCGGGAAATCAACTTCTCGAACAAACATCCCACAAGCAGTGAATTTATTTGGTTAATTGGGAATCAAAGCAAACTTAACAAGTATACAGAAAATCACAGAGAAAACACAGGTTTAACGTAGTTCGGCGAAAAGTGACTCCAACTTATGTCAACGGGAACAAAGAAAGTAGATTTTATTACCATTTCAGGTCAAGACTCACCAACTTTCTCTCTCTATCACTAAGCTTTTTAGAGCTCTTTTACAAGTAGTGCAATGTAAAAAAAAAAATTCTAATCCTTAAATTTGAGCTTTCAACCCCCTTAAATAAGCTTCTAAATCTACTGTTACACCAACTCGTGAGGTCGGCTCGTGTCAGCCTGTCACTGTCGTCCATGTTGGATAATTATGACTCATAGCATCACTATTTGTACAGATCATGGTGTTGTACAAATTAACTATGTGACAAAGGAAATTGCTCTTTTATCATTTGTAATTAGATTAACAAGATGTATAAATGATAAAAGGTCCATATGATTAGTTCCGGATTGAGATGATATGAGACAGTATCAATCCACAAAGGTTTAATCATTAAATATCTCTAGTCAAAGTATTATCGAGATTGGACATCGATAATGCGTAAAAGACTAGTATTACACTTGTGCGCGTTGTGGGAGCATAACATCATAGTTCTCATATATTTGGGTATAGGATACTCATGCAAGTGTAATAGGAGGTTGTGTTTACCGATGGTACGGGAACAACTTCGCTCTGGATAGACCCCTCGGAATTCCATTGGTAGTATGACTATGTGTCTATGGAAGTCTGAATCAGGGTAGGTGTATTTTGTCTTAACCTGAGACTTGCACCGCTAATACTTGCGACAATCAATGTACTTTGGTTTTGGTTGTCCAGGGCTTTAACAGGTTCTGTGTACGCCTCTTCTGGGTATATTGAGAGTCGTAGTGTATTGGGTGTGATGTCAAGACGGAAGTATCACTACCGTCATAGTGGAGATGATGATCACGTAGGATACGGAACTGGTGCTCTTATGTACTGCAGTCATCGGGATAATATGACTAGGTCATGATTATCCGATTATAGAGACTAGTTACTAGAGATCCGATATGTGTTTCGTACGGGCAGACACAATACGATGATGGATCGTAATACGCAATACTACGTATACTACGCCTAATATAGATCACATATTCCTATAAGAATATTTCTGGAGAATTGGGTAGGCACGATGCTTTGCTAGCAGCCAACCATGTCTTGTAAATCGGTAAAAACGTAGTACTAGGTACGTACGTGTTCGGATAGTCCGACGACCAGATTTACTGCCAACATATCCGAGGATCTCATGGGTCGCTTCCCGAAGATTCACCGATGACGTATGACTCGTACTTTATTAATCTGAGATTAATTATAAGAGAGAGAAAATTAATCTGGGATTAATTA
Source organism: Zanthoxylum bungeanum (assembly GCA_019454045.1). Classification (NCBI taxonomy): domain Eukaryota; kingdom Viridiplantae; phylum Streptophyta; class Magnoliopsida; order Sapindales; family Rutaceae; genus Zanthoxylum; species Zanthoxylum bungeanum. The sequence goes on along the minus strand of SKCR01026362.1, from coordinate 822,477 downwards.
CGGAGATATTTTATCTGGGATAAGAATTATTTAAAGAGAGAGAACGATTAATTTGGAATTAATCGATAAAATAATATATTCGATATATTAAACTAAATTGGATTTCGACGCGGAATTAAAATTATATTTTAATTTGGGCGAAAGAGTTAAATTAGAATTAATTCGGTAGCGACGTGAATAGTAATTTTGCTAGGCAGAATTATTTAATTAAATTTGATTTAATTACGTCGTAACGGAAAAATCGTTAATTCGGAATTAGCGAACCCGAGCCCGGGAGTGTTTGCGGGCTCACTCATATTTCGAATCGAGTGGGGCCCACAAGTCACATCACGCGTCACATCACTTGTCAACTTTAGTCACTTTGATTGATGGAAGTTGATGAGAAATGATGCTTGAGTGTGAAACACTCTAAAGTGATGTTTGAAAGACATTTACCATTTAATATTTTAGTATTTTACTTTTTCATTTAGTGTATTAGATACATTACTCACAAAATACACAATCTCTCTCACTCTCTTCAACCTCTCGGCCTTGGGCCATTTTCTTCTTAAAAATTTCTGCAATTGCCCAGAATGAGGAGAAGCAAAGGGAAAGATTTGCGGTAAATTTTTCCGAGGTGCTAGCACACTTTAGGAGTCTTCCAAATGTGATAGGGAAACTCACCCGTGGGGCATGGAATGCACACCAAGCTTGGAGCTTGAAGGACTGAAAATTGGAGCACAAAATGGAGTCAATGCCGAGAACCTTGGAGGAAAAAGCTTGAAGATTTTTGTTGTTCCTCGCATTGCAAAAGCCGATCAATGTAAGTATGATTCCGCCATGCTTCTTTGTTGTATTCACACATGTTTCTATGCTTGAATTGATCTTGGGACTAATCTAGAAACCCAACAATGGTATCAGAGCCATTTTGAGCATGAAATGAATTTAGGGTAAAATTGGGCAAAATTGATTTGAGCATGTTTGAGTGAAATTGATTGTTTGGATATGCTTAAATTATGATAACAAAGTGTTATGCATTGTCAATTTGATGAAAATTGGATTGGATAAATTTTCCCTAATATGCTTGGCTTGGCCGAATGTATGGACTGCTCTAATATCATGGTATTTTTCTTGATTTTGATCATTGGATGAGTGAAATCATTTGGGAATGTTGATTTACGATTGAATTGGATTGAATTCGGAATCGGACATGAAAAACCCTAAATTGCTGTGAGTGTTGTATCATGGAAAATGATTGATTTTTTATTCAAATGTGTTGGACATATGTTGATGATAATGAGTATAATTAATTGAGTGAATTAGTGTTTTGGAAATATTAATTTGGTTAATTAATTATGGCATACACTTTGGTTAATTTAATTATGAAATTTGGAATTTTGAAATTAAATTAATTGGGCTTAAATTTGGAATTGTGCTTTTAAAGTTGTAATTGGGCTTAAATGGGCTTGGTTGGGCCAAGTTTGGTTTAGGCTAAATTTGTTGGATCCAATTGGGACCAAAACCATATCCATAAAGTCCAATTATGACTTAATGGACCTTTAATTTTAATTGGGCCTAATGGGCCTAAATTGGTTTCTTGGCAAATAAGGGTGATTCCTTAAATGGGCTTTGGTATTTGGGTTTGACCCATATTGACCAAAAGTTCATGCCTTAAGAAATTAATTAAAAGCCCATTGGACTTTAATTAAATTAACATTGGATGTTAATCGGACTTTGAGACCCGTAACGATTAAATTTAGAATCTAAGTCGTAGAGGTTCATTACTAAATTGTAAGAATTTAATTTAGAATTAAATATAGAATTAGTATTAAATACAAATTAAATTGGATTTAATGTTGTAGTTTAATATAATTCAAGAATTCGTACTTTGAGTACTTATTCTTAAAAACGAGTTTGACTCGCGCAAAATCAAATCGTTGTTTGAACATTGGATGGTCATTAATATTCAGATTAATTAATTGGATTAGATTGATTGATAACATGATTGTGTGAATACATGGATGCGATATATGAATAATGTATATCAGATGGATATTAGATGGGTGAGGGCAATTTTGGAAATTGTTGTAATAAATTTAGAATTTATTAATTGGACCTGCGTGTCCAGCCTATTACCTCTTGTCTCTGTGTATTTCTCTTCTCACCCATTCCCCTCAATGTAAATGAGGTTTCTTTAGAAGTGTTATGTAATTGGGTAGAAGTAATACCTGTACTAGCGGGAGAGAGGAAAGTGAGAGATTTGTTCTAGGAACAATGTGTTTAAATATCCATCCGCATATCATTATTATATTTTATTTACTTATGCGCCTTGTTATGTGTTTAGAATGCATGTTTAAGGGTGTATGATGATGAGACCTTAACAAAGATAATAAATTGGTTGCCAATTTACGCGAAAAAACCCTCACTACATATTAAGCGTTTTTCCTTCCATTGAATGATTCTTACTCAAGATCCAAGACTGGCACTGGTTTGTTGGCCAAAGTCGAGACCTTTGTCCATCGCGAATGTGTTTGAATCATGAAGGCTTTGTTCCATATCGGTGTCTTGTCCAAGTTGTGATTTGTTGGCCAAAGTCAAGATCACTTCTTGTCCATCGACATTGATTACGAAGCTTTCCAAGGTCAATGGGTTCCATTTAACTGGGATCATTAAGTTTGTTGTGCCAAAGCCAAAGCTTAATTGATTCAGAGGAAAAAGGTTAGGGAATATATTGGATATATTGGCATATATAAGATATATGTTTCGGACTTGAATGTCCACCTACTGGATCTAGGAATTGGATAAGATCCAATTGATCTTAGAGATCTTCCTAGTTAATTATCATACAATTTGTTGGCCAAAGTCAAGATTGTGTGTTATTTAACGGGATCCTAGCCCACTAGGAAACAAGGTTTCCCGAGTACTCCACAGAGGGTTAGAGGCTCGCCGAAAATAGTGGGAGGCAAGTATTAAATTTGCAATATTCATTTAGTTACTTGCCATACGTGCTCATTTCAATTTTTCGTCAAATACGTAATTAATATATTAGTTGGACTAATATTTAATCGTTGTTTTTATTTGAACAGTTGGACTGTATTCAAACTACTTCAATTAATAGTTGATTTTATAATTGGATTATAGTAATCAATATAATTGAATTTAACCAATTAAATTATAGTTGTTTATATAGTTAGACTATAGTAATCATTATAATCAATAGTACCTAAAATCGTTGATTGGATAGTTGGACTATGGCAATCAAGATAATTGAAAAATTAGTGTTTAAAACATAATCCTGGGTGAAAAATGTATTTAAACGACTTTAATTTTCAAATTGGGAATAAAATCTCAGGATAGTCCTGAGTAACCGAGAAGTTACTTTATTTGATATAGCGACATCTCGAGCCTAAGCCCGGAGTTGAGCAAATAGTAGAACAGGATATTTGGAATATTCATGTGATGATAACTTTAGTGCTTAATCCATTATGCTTGCCAAATAGACTCCTTAATTTCTTAACAGAACTAAGGATTAGATCCTTATAGTATGATAATGAAATTGAAGGATCTTTATAAATCTATCCTTAGATCTTAGAAGTACTAATTGCAATAGAAAACCCTTGGAGAGTTAATGGCTATACTCAATGAGACAAAACTAGAGTTTGCAATAAGGCAAGAAGCGCAAGGCGCATCTTTCTTCGACATTCCAAAAGGCCAAGGCTTGGCCAAAGGCTTCTGGAGTATGGAAAAGGGGCAAAGGCAAAATCATTATAATATTCTAGGAAGATAAATGACATATCCCAAAATGTCTGCCTAAACTGTGGCAAACAGGGTCACTGGAAGCTTGACTGCCGTATGGACAAGGCAGACATAAAGGAAGTGAAGACGGTGCAAGGCTCCGATTTCAAATATATTTGTCATAAACATGTTCACTACTAGTATTAAAATTGGATTTTAGATACTGATTGTGATACCTAAATATGAATTGATGTGCAGAATCTGCTGATTAGCAGGATACTAGCTTCAGTTGAGAATGATCTACGAATCGGAAATGGGACTACAGTCGCTGTTTTGACCGTAGAAACCTAAGTTTAGGAACTACCCTTCGGGTGTGTACTTAAATTAGGAAACTGTTACAATGTAACTAGTTTGACTAGATACATTATCTATATATCAGGGTTTAATCCGTTGCGGATATACCTTTATATTCTAGAACACTAAAGTGTTTTATTTTATAAAGATGATATTGAGATAAACACATTAGATGTGAATAACAATATTTATATTTTGAATATAAATAAATCTCAAACCTATAACATGACAAACAAATAGCTCGAACTGAATTAATCAGTTGAGACTTAAATATGGCATTGTTGTCTGGGACACAATTAAATAAGACTCATATATCCATACTTTCGAAGAGTGGGTACCAGGACAAATTTGATTCGATTCAAATAATGTCTACGAATCTAGTTTATTAGGCAATGTGCCTAAAACACCTTTACCTGGTAAAAGTGCATGTGCCACCGATTTGTTAGCCCTCGTTCATAGTGACGTAAGTAGGCCCATATCTAGCTAGACTAGAGGTGGATATGAATGTTTCATGACCTTTACGGATGTGGCATCGCGTTATGGTTATGTGTTTCTTGTGAAACACGAATCGGAAACTTTTGATGAAATTCAAAGAGTTTCGACACGAAGTAGACAAACAAATCGACTAAAGTATTAAAACATCGTGATTGGACCATGATGAAAATACTTAAGTAATAAGTTTCTAATATACTTGAAAGAGTATAGTATTCTTTCAAAGAGGACTCCTCTCGGAACACGTCAATTTGACGGTGTGTCCGAACAGAGAAACCGAATTTTGTTAGACATGAAAAGGTTAATCATGAGTAGCTCTGAGCTACCATTTTCTTCACGGGATAAGCATTAAACAGTGCAAAACTGACTTCGATTAAGAAAGTGATACAAGGTATCGACTCCCTAATATGGCAAAGTGTCATGATGTCCGAAATGGATTCCATGTATACCAACTATGTTTAGACACTAGTTGATGTACCGCAAGGCATTGTGCCTATTGGTACTATATAAGTCTTCAAGGAAGACATGCATGGAAGGCAACATACCAACGTACTAAGCTGGGCTTGTAGTGAAAATGTATCGTTATCAATATTTTGTCGATTACGACGAAACCTTTTACCTGTTGCCATGGATAAATCCATTTGGATAATGCTTGCTAATGCTGCCTGTTTCATTTATGAAATATGGCAGCTGAACGCCAAAACCGCTTTCCTTAACGAAAATCTTTCGCAGGATGTTTACAACATCCTGACGGTTTTGTCGTACAAAAATGAGCAAACAAGGTTTGCGAGTTAATTCGATCCATGGATGGATTGAAGCAAGCATTGTGTTCTTGGAACTATCGTTTTGATGTAATCATAATGGTGTATGATTTAATTCAAAACAGAAATGATTCTTGTGTATATAAGGAGGTTAGTGGGAGCGCACTGACAATGAATGTCCTATGTAATGATGACATATCATTTCTTGGAAATGATATTCCTATAATACAATCGGTGAAAGCTTGGCTTTCATGAAAATTCTCCGTAGAATTCTTGGGAGAAACAACATTTATTCTAGGAATAAAGATCTACTGGGATAGATTTAAAGATGTTAATACTCTCCGAGAACTCGTACATTGAAATAAATGTACGCGACCTGGTGTCTCATATGCTTTGAGCAAATGGAGTCACAATCGGGCCAATCCAAGTGATAGTCATTGGATTGATGTAAAGACCATCCTTGAGTATCTTAGAGGAACTAATGATGTTTTCTTATACTATGGAGAAGCAGAACTTGAAGTGACTGGGATCACTGCTGCAAGTTTCCAAACCGATAAAACGACTATAAGTCGTAAGAACGATACTATACAGTTTGAATAAAGGAACAGTGAGTTGGAAATCTTCCAAGCAAGATACTGTTACCGAATAAACAACAAAAGCGAAATATTGCTGCAGCTGAGGCAGCAATAGAAGCCTTTTGGATCGATAATAATCTAATTAGATTAGATATAGTTCTGTTAGCAGCTGAGATAGGCTACAACGCAGGCTAAAGAATTAATGGTCTCATCAACGATCCAGATATATACTTCAAATATTCATCTGATTCGTTTGGATCATACATCGTGGCGATGTGATGATCGTATAAATCACATCAGATGATAATCATGCAAATCCGCCGACGAAAGCCTTTCCTCAGCAGAAGTTTGAGCGAACCGTACATAGTTCGGGTGTAGGACACTTGAGTGATTGGCTATAGGCCAAGTGCGAGATTGTTGGACAATTATGACACGTAGCATCACTATTTGTACAGATCATGGTGTTGTTGTACAAATTAACTATGTGACAAAAGAAATTGCTCTTTTATCATTTGTAATTAGATTACCAAGATGTATAAATGATAAAAGGTCCATATGATTAGTTTCGGATTGAGATGATATGAGACAGTATAAATCCACAAAGGTTTCATCAATAAATATCAATAGTCAGAGTATTATCGAGATTGGACATCAATAATGCGTAAAAGACTAGTATTACACTTGTGCGCGTTGTGGGAGCATAACGACATAGTTCTCATATATTTGGGTATATGATACTCATGCAAGTGTAATAGGAGGTTGTGTTTACCGATGGTACGGGAACAACTTCGCTCTTGATAGACCCCTCGGAATTCCATTGGTAGTATGACTATGTGTCTTTGGAAGTCCGAATCAGGGTTGGTGTATTTGGTCTTAACCTGAGACTTGCACCGCTAATACTTGCGACAATCAATGTACTTTGGTTTTGGTCATCCAGGGCTTTAACAGGTTCTGTGTACACCTCTTCTGGGTATATTGAGAATCGTAGTGTATTGGGTGTGATGTCAAGACGGAAGTATCACTCCAGTCATAGTGGAGATGATGATCACGTAGGATACGGAACTGGGGCTCTTATGTACTGCAGTCATCGGGATAATATGACTAGGTCATGATTATCCGATTATAGAGACTAGTTACCAGAGATCTGATATGTGCTTCGTACGGGGCAGACACAATTCCAGCCTCAGGCCTTGCACCTGACATCCGATGCTGGATCGTAATACGCAATACTACGTATACTACGCCTGATATAGATCACATATTCATATAAGAATATTTCTGGGGAATTGGGTAGGCACGGTGCTTTGCTAGAAGCCAACCATGTCTTGTAAATCGGTAAAAACGTTGTACTAGGTACGTACGTGTTCGGATAGTCTGACGACTAGATTTACTGCCAACATATCCGGGGATCTCATGGGTCGCTTCCCGAAGATTCATCGATGACGTATGACTCGCACTTTATTAATCTGGGATTAATTATAAGAGAGAGAAAATTAATCTGGGATTAATTACAAAGATATTTTATCTGGGATAAAATATTATTTAAAAAGAGAGAACGATTAATTTGGAATTAATCGATAAAATAATATATTCGATATATTAAACGAAATTAGATTTAGATGCGGAATTAAAATTAGATTTTAATTCGGGTGAACGAGTTAATTTAGAATTAATTCGCTAGCGACATGAATAGTAATTTTGCTAGGCATAATTATTTAATTAAATTTGATTTAATTACGTCACAACGGAAAATTCGTGAATTTGGAATTAGCGAACCCGAGCCAGGGAGAGTTTACGGGCCCACTCGTATTTCGAATCGAGTGGGGCCCATAAGTCACGTCACGCGTCACATCATTTGTCAACTTTAGTCACTTTTATTTATGGAAGTTGATGAGAAATGATGCTTGAGTGTGAAACACTCTAAAGTGATGTTTGAAAGACATTTACCAATTAATATTTTGGTATTTGACTTTTCATTTAGTGTATTAGATACATTACTCACAAAACACACAATCTCTCTCACTCTCTTCAACCTCTCGGCCTTGGGCCATTTTCTTCTCAAAAAATTCTGCAATTGCCGAGAATGAGGAGAAACAAAGGGAAAGATTTGCGGAAAATTTTTCCGAGGTGCTAGCACACTTTAGGAGTCTTCCGAAGGTGATAGGGAAACTCACCTTGGGGCATGGAATGCACACCAAGCTTGGAGCTTGAAGGACCGAAAATTGGAGCAAAAAATGGAGTCAATGCCGAGAACCTTGGAGGAAAAAGCTTGAAGATTTTTGTTGTTCCTCGCATCGCAAAAGCCGATCAATGTAAGTATGATTCCGCCATGCTTCTTTGTTGTATTCACACATGTTTCTATGCTTGAATTGATCTTGGGACTAATCTAGAAACCCAACAGTCCATGCTCTTTTTCCCTAACTGCTTTACAAATAGTAACTCTGGTCTTTTGACTAAACCACTTTCTGTCTGTAAAAAGTTATCATTCCCACATTTATCCTCTGTAACACGTTCTGCCCATGTGGCAGTGTGCAATTCAACTATTCTCACGTTGTTCCGTGTGTCAGAAGGGAAGTCTCTGACAACTTTCGTCATACGAGCCTTATGAAAGCTCAAACATTCATGTAGGGTTTATGTTATTCATATATAAGCATATGATGTTATGGCCCTAACATAAACCCTCGGGTCGGTGTGTCGGGGTGAATGATGCTGAGTCAATTCTCTTCGTTTCTTCTTTTTCCAGGTCAGGTCGGTAATCACGGGACCACCTCAGGTCAAACTTCACAGATGCTCAAGTACAATCGGATCTAATATCTTTTAATCAGATTGGGTCGGTATCCCAACCTATCCTCCTCCATTGGTTCTGCCCTCGAGTGTTCCTTAGCACTACGGGCTCAGGGTCATTCATCTGATCTATCTTTCTTATTAAGACCTTGGATAGATAAACTATGTAAAGTCCCAAAATTTTTTAAGGGTAAAATAAAAATTTTGGTCAAAGGGTCAACATAGACCATTTTAAGTCAAAAGATTAAAATATGAAAAACTTAAAGTTTGAGGGTCCTGATATGATAAAACCAAACACAGAGGCGCAAAATGAAATTCTCCAAAATAAAAATCAAAAGCCAGCCGATCAATAATTGACAAGTGTCCCATTTGGTCTTTAAAAAAGCCAAGTGTAACATCCCCTCTCCGAAAATATTATTGGCATGCGATAAGTTACCCTATCACCCTTAGCCTTTGTATGACTGTCTATATGTATTTATTGTACTCATTACACATCATATTTATATGCATTTCTTATTATAATGAACTTTGTTATTCCAATTACAGATGATTTAGCACATGATTTCACAATGTATGGTCATGACTGTATAATGCATATTGAACCCAACTAGATGGACCATTGATTCCATAGTGACTACAAACAATATCCGGTTCCATGAGCTCCTTCTTCGGGAATCTTGCAAGATAAATCTGAAGTGGGAGTGAGTATTCTGAAATACTAAGTGAGTAGATATATAAAACAGTAAAACTAATCATCAATGAAAATCCAAATCTACTGTATTTAAATCTTTTACAAAACTGAACCATAATAAATTATATCACTATAAAATAAATTTTGTATCTAAACTAAAATCAAGCCCAAAACAGATTTCATCATAAAACTGTATCTTTATAAAAACTCGTCATAAAACTGAATCTCTGTAAAACTCATATGAAAACGGCCTATCTATAAAACTGACCTAAAATAGGCTACAAGTTGTGTAAACTAGACACGAAAATTGCAATGTTGTCCACGCAAACAGCATCAGTTTAGGGCTAATTTCGATGGGGCAGAAGCTATCCACGGTTGCCAAAATAATTTTATACTTGATGGGTTTTTTAGGGAATTACTGGGTTAGCGCAGCGGAAAGCGGAAAATCTGAATTTTCCAATTTCAAAATTTTTTCTTGGATCAATTAAATAATTTATTTATTTAATTACCCAATACTTAAAATATGAAATTTTAACCCAAGAAATCAGATTTCATTTAATTATCGATTTACCCCAAACTTTACAATTTGATCATTTTGGTCATAAATTGTCAAATACATATTTAATTGATTCCAAAACAATCCCAAAATGATTTATACATGTCTAATACATGAAAATATAAATTGCAACAAAAATTCACAATTTTCTGAAATTGCCGAACAACCCTAGTAATTTTCCAGGATTTACAATTTGGTCATTTTTAGTTCAAAACATGTCAAGATCAAATCCAATCAATCCCAAATTTAATATACATCATATATACATCAAATTACATCACATATATGAAAATCCTCAAAATTGGATTACGTTTAGAAACCTAATTTCATAAATTACTCCAATTACATAATTTACATTAAATTTATTTAATTCAACACTTTAATTAATCCAATACCACACCAAATTTTGTAAAGGTTATGAACCCTAATTTAACAATTTCCATAAATTGACAAATTAAACCAAATTAAACAAATTCAATAGTTTAATCCAATTCTTTAATTTACCAAATAAGTCTCACCACTTGAAATAACTTGAGAACAATTTTAGGTTATAATTGAGTGGGATTAAAACTCTAGAATGGCAACTTTGATTACAAATTAATCAAATAAGCTTAGTCACTTCTATTAAGCTTAAATAATAAACATATATGCAAAATACCTTCAAACAACTTTCAACCACATTCAATTACAAACTAAAAGAGTAGAGACATAATCTTAGCAACACAAATTGAAGTAAGAATAATAGAAACAATTTTCATGTTGGAGGATGTAGAAAAATACTTACAAAATACCAAGTTTTTGCTTCGTTTTCTTTATTTTCCTTCAACTTTTCTATCAACTCACTTTGTAATTATTTTGATAACTTGTGTAAGGGTTGAAAAATGAAACAAAAATTATTTATATGTTTTTCCTGGTCATGATGACCGGCGTAAACACACACGTATAACGCAAGTGCACGTATCGTTCAAGTAGTATAAAAATATCGATCCCACGAGGACTTAATATCTAATCTATTAATTTTATGAGGTCAAATGATTACTAGTTTCTAACAGGTTGATTGATTGATTTGAAATGGTGACGATTCTAAATTTAAAAGCAAGTAAATAAAATTGTCGAAAATAGGTTTTAAGAGAATTCAATATTAAAAACTATCTAGGGTTGTGATTTCTTCCAATATCATTTTAAAGATGAAGTGGTTATCTTAAAGTTGGGTAATATATTGATTTATTAACTTGGAACACTAAATTATGTGTAAGCCTCTGTCGATGGTCAGACACAAATATCCAGTTTAACCCAATTGAACCATATATCTGTTGGATAATATGACCCATAGCGTCACTATTTGTACAGATCACGGTCTTGTTGTACAAATTCACTATGTGACAAGGAAATTGCACTCTCATCATTTGTGATTAAATCACCATAAATGTATAAATGAAGAGAGGTCCATATGATTAGTTCCTGGATTGAGATGATATGAGACAGTATCAATCCCCGAAGGATTAATCATTAAATATCCCTAGCCGAAGTATTATCGAGACTGGACATCGATAATGCGGAATAGGCTAGTATTGCACTTGTGCGCGTTGTGAGGGCACAACATCATAGTTCTCATATATATAAGTCTTGGATACTTATGCAAGTGCGATAGGAGGTCGTGTTTCACCGATGGTACGGGAAACAGCTTCGCTCTGGATAGACCCCTCGGAATCCCATTGGTATTATGACTATGTGTCTATGGGAGGCCGAAATCAGGGTAGGTGTGTATAGTCTTAACCTGAGACTTACATCGCTAATACTTACGGTAATCGGTAGACTTTGGTCTTGGTGGTACAGGGCTTTAACCGGTTCTGTGTACACCACTTCTGGGTTTATCAGAGAGTCGTAGTGTATTGGGTGTGATGTCAAGACGGAAGTATCACTTCAGTCATAGTGGAGATGATGTCACGCAGGATACGGTACTAGTGCTCTTAAGTGTTGCGCAACCAATCGGGATATTGTGACCAGGTCATAAATATCCGATTATAGAGACTAGTTACCAGACATCCGACATGTGCTTCGGACGGGGCAGACACTTATCCAGCCCCAGCCCTAGCACGTGACTATCCGATACTGGGCCAGTATACACAATACTACGGTATACTACGCTTGATACAGATCTATATATTCCTGTAAGAATATTTCTGGAGAATTGGGTAGGCATGGCGCTTTGCTAGAAGCCAACCTTGTCTTGTAAATCGGTATAAACGTAGTACGAGGTACTTACGTGTTCGGATAATCTGACGACCGTATTTACTGCCAACATATCCGGAGATCTCATGGGTCGCTTCCTGAAGATTCACCGATGATGTATAACTCGCACTTTAATTAATCTGGGATTAATTGGAAGAGAGAGAAAATTAATCTGGGATTAATTGCGGAGATATTTTATCTGGGATAAAATATTAATTAAAGAGAGAGAACGATTAATTTGGAATTAATCGATAAAATAATATATTTGATATATTATAAGAAATTGGATTTCGACGCGGAATTAAAACTAGATTTTAATTTGGGCGAACGAATTAATTTAGAATTAATTCGTTAGCGATGTGAATAGTGAATTCGCTAGGCGTAATCATTTAATTACGACGCGACGGAAAATTCGTTAATTTGGAATTAGCGAACCCGAGCCTGAGATTGATTGCGAGCGCATACACATTTCGAATTCGAGCGCGGCACGCAAGTCACATCAAGCGTCAAATCACTAGTCGCATCAATTGTCAAATCACTTGTCACTTTGAGTGATGTGACATGACAAGTTGTCACTTTAATAAAGTGACTTGATGTAAAAAGTAGAAGTGATGGGTAAAAGGTGAAAAGCATTATTTGCTTTTTGTTTTTTGACTTTTGGAATATAAAAAGGTTTGGTATATATTTGTTTTATTTATTTTTGGAAAATAAATGAATAATATATATTACATTTTTTTTTTCTTTTTCCTCATCATCAATTTCGGTCTTCTCTCTCTCTTGAAGGACAACACACGGTTTTAGGCTTTTGGAGCCAAAAACCTTATCTCTCTCTCACGGTCTCTCCAAGACCGATTCTTCATCTTTTTCTTCTGGTTTTGACCGAGCAAATGGAGAAGCAAGGAAGATGAACAAGTGCTAGCACACCTTGGGTTGTATTATGGTGATAGGGAAACGAATTTGTGAGCATGGAAAGCTTGAAGCTTGGAGCTTCAATGGTGACATCCATGGCCGAATGAACAAGGAGGAAGACACCCCAAAACCGTGCAGTCCACTGTCACAGAAGCTCACTGCCGAGCTGCACAAATGAAGAAAAAAACGCATCTTGTACTTCGCAATAAAACCGATCAATGTGAGTTATGTTTCCGCCTTACTCCTTTGATGTGTTCATACTCGTTTTTTTATGCATGATTTGTGATCCTTGGGACTTGATTTGAACTCAACAATGGTATCTTGAGCTTTTGATTGCATAAAAACGAATTAGGGTTCTTGAGCATAATTTGGGGCTTTTTGATTTAAGCATGATTTTGATAAATTGTTTGTTTAAGAATGCTTGTATATGATTGAATTAGAGTTATATGTAATCAATTTGATGAAAAATTAATTGGATTGATTTTCCCCAATTTGCTTAATGTTGGCCAAAACTTTAATTTGGGTAAACTCAATTTGAGCATCAAATGATTAAATTGTTTAGTATAGTATGCTTGAATGAGGTTGAATTGATGTTGTGCATAATCAATTTCATGAAATTTGGTTGGATCCATTTTTCCCCAAATTTTGGGCATGACAAATTTGGGTAAACTCAATTTGAGCATCAAATGATTAAATTGTTTAGTATAGTATGCTTGAATGAGGTTGAATTGATGTTGTGCATAATCAATTTCATGAAATTTGGTTGGATCCATTTTTCCCCAAATTTTGGGCATGAAAAATTTGGGTAAACTTGATTTTGAGCATGTTTAATGAAATTGGATGATTTAGAATGCTTGAATGTTGTTTAATTGATGATTGATTAGATCAATTTGATGAAAAGTGTTTGGAACAATTTTTCCCCAATTTGCTTGTGATGGCCGAATTTGGCAAGTGCCATATTGTCTTGGTTTTTTGATTTTTTGTTCATTGGATGACTTGCAAATCATTTGGGGATGTTGTATTTATGTTTAATTTGGTTCAATTGGATTGAATTTGATTTGGACATAATTTTCCCCTCATGGCCGAGACTTTAGCATGTGTTTATTGGGTTTGATTTTGATCATATTATGATAGATATGATTAATTGATGATAAGCATGATTAATTGGACAAATTTAGTGTTTTGGAAACTTTGATTTGGGTAATTAATAATGCTATGCACTTTAGGTAATTAAATTGCGGAATTGGATTCATGAAATTTAATTATTTAGGCTTAAATTGGATTTGGGCTTATAAAGTTGTATTTGGGCCTATTGGGCTTGAATTTATCAAGTTGGGTTTAGGCCAAATGGATTGCATCCAATTGGGCCCAAAACCTTAACCATAAAGCCCAAATACGACTTAATGAACCTTTAAAGTTTAATTGGGCCTAATGGGCCAAAATTAATTTAAAGGCTTATGGGGTAAATCCCGGATTGGATTTTGGTTATTCGGTTTGACCCGAGTTGACCAAAAGTCCACGCCTCAAGAAATTAATTAAAAGCCCATTGGACTTTAATTAAATTAATATTGGATATTAATCGGGCTTTGAGACCCGTAACGATTAAATTTGGAATTTAAATCGTAAAAGTTTATTTTATAAAGTGTAATATTTAATTTAGAATTAAATAATGAATTAGAATTAAATACATATTAAATTGGATTTAATTATGTAATTTAATTTAATTTGAGAAATCGTATTTTGAGTACGTGTTCGCAATACGAGTTTGACTCGAACAAAATCAAATCTTTGTTTGAACATTGGATGATCACTAATTATCAAGATTAATTAATTGGATTGATTGATTGATAACATGCTTGTATGAGTACATGGTTGTGATGTTTGAATAATGTATATCGGATGGATATTAGCCGGGTGGGGCGATTTTGGAAATTGTAATAAATTTGATTTATTAAATTGGACATGCGTGTCCAGCCTTATCTCCTATTTCTTTGTATTCTCTTCTCACCTATTCCCCTCCATGTAAATGAGGTTTCTTTAGAAGTGTAGTGTAACGGGTAGAAGAAATATTTGTGCTAGCGGGAGAGAGAAAGTGAGAGATTTGATCTAGGATCAATGTGTAAAATATCCATCCGCATATCATTATTATTTTACATATGCGCTTTATTATGTGTTTAGAATGCATGTTTAAGGGTGTATGATGATGAGACCTTAACAAAGATAATTAAAATTGGTAGCCAATTTGCATGCGAAAAACCCTCGTTAAATATCAAGCGTTTATTTTCCTTCCATTGAGTGATTCTTACTCAAGATCCGAGATTGGCAGGTGTTGTTGGGCAAAGTCAAGCCCTTGTCCGTCAAAGATGTGTTTTAATCACGTGGCTTTGTTCCATATCGGTGTCGTGTCCAAGTTGTGGTTTGTTGGCCAAAGTCAAGACCACTTCTTGTCCATTGACATTGATTACGAAGCTTCCATGTCAATGGGTCCGCGCTTGACTGGGATCACTAGGTTTGTTGTGCCAAAGCCAAGGCCTAGTTGATTCAGAGGAGAAATGTTAGGGTATACATTCGATGTATAGGCATATATAAGATATATGTTTGGGACTTGGATGTCCACCTACTGGATCTAGGAGTTGGATGAGATCCAATTGATCTTCGAGATCTACCTAGTTAATTATCATACAATTTGTTGGCCAAAGTCAAGATTGTGTGATATTTAACGGGATCCTAGCCCACTAGGAAACACGGTTTCCCGAGTACTCGACAGAGGGTTAGAGGCTCGACGAAAAATAGTGGGAGGCAAGAATTGAATTTGCAATACTCGTTCAATTACTCGCCATACGCGCTCATTTAAATTATTTCGTCATTAGATTAAATGTTAGTTAGACTAATATTTAAATTGTTGTTTTAATAAACAGTTGGACTGTATTATACTTGATTATATATAATTGGATTATATCAATCAATATATTTGAATTAATTAATTTCAGTTTACAGTTGATTTTATAATTGGATTATAATAATCAATGTAATTGAGGTTAATTAATTTGGATTATATTTGATTATATAGTTGGACTATTATAATCATTATAATATAAATAGTACCACTAATCGTTGATTAAATAGTTGGACTATTGTAATCAAGATAAAATTGAAAAATTGGATATTTAAAATATAATCTGGGATTAAAATATTTTAAATGATTTAATTTTCAAATTGGGAATAAATAATAGGTTACTTTATTTGATAAAATAACTTATTATACCTTACGCCCAAAATTAAGCAAAATAAGTGGAGCATAAATCTTTGGAAGATTTATGTGATGATGACTTTAATGCTTAATTTAATATACTTGTCATAAATCTAATTTTAGATTTAAGAAGTATTAAAATTGCAATTTATAATTCTTGGAGAATTAATTGACTATTCTAGAGGAGATAAAGTCAAAGTTTGCAATTGGGCATGTAGCACGAGGTGCACATCGTTTCGATATTCCGAAACTCATGGCTTGGCCAAAGGTTTGTGAAATATTGAAAAGATAATTGACATATCCCAAAGTGACTACCATTTGGATATGGCAGACACGAAGGAATTAAAGAAAGGGCAGGGCTCTTACTTTAAAAATGTTTGTCTTAGTTATGTTCACAGCTAGTATTGAAATTAGATTTTAAATACTAAGTGTGGTACATAAAATATATGTATTGATGTTCAGAATCTGCTTTGAGCAGGATACTGACTTCAAGCTGAGATTGCTATGCGAATCGGAAACGGGACGAAAGTCGCTGTTTCGACCGTAGATACCTAAGTTTAGGAACTACCCTTCCGGTATGTACTTAAATTAGGAACTGTTATAATGTAACTAGTTTGACTAGAGACATTATCTCTATATCAGTGTTTAAATCCGTTGCGGATAAAACCTTTATATTATAGAACACTAAGTGTTTTATTATATAAAAATGATACTGAGATAAATACATTAGATGTAAATAACAGAATTTATATTTTGAATATAATTAAAATCTCAAACATATAAAATGACAAATAAATAGCTCAAATTTATTTGATCAATAGAGACTTATTTGTGGCATTGTTGTCTAGGACACAATTTAACGAGATTCGTATATCCACACTTTTGAAGAGTGGGTACTAGGACTGATTTGACTATTCAAATAAGGTCTGCGAATCTAGTTTGTTAGGTAAAGCACCTAAAACACTGTTTACTTGGTAATAGTGTAAGTGCCACCGATCTGTTAGCCCTATTCATGGTGAAGTTAGTGGGCCCATATCTAGCTAGGCTAGATGTGAACATGAATATTTCGTGACCTTAACGGATGTGGCATCACGTTACGGTTATGTGTTTCTTTTGAAGAACACAAATCAGAAACTTTTAGAGTTTCGACACGAAATAGACAAACAGATCGGCTATAGTATTATACCGTCACGGTAAGACCGTAATGGAAAATACTTAAGCAATAAGTTTCTTATCTATACTTGAAAAAGTATAGTATTCTTTCAAATGAGGACTCCTCCCGGAACACGTCAAAGTGACGGTGTTTCCGAACGGATTAACCGAATCATGTTAGACATGATAAGGCTAATCACGAGTCGCTCTGAGCTACTGTTTCCTTCAATAGGATATGTACTAACAGTGCAAAACTTATTTAGAATAAGGTTCCATATAAATCTGTTTGACAGATATCATATAGGATATGAACAGGGAAGAAACGAGGTTTCTCATTCCTGATAATTTGGGTATGCCAGGCATAACGTTTGGATGATACCAAACTAAAGACCCAAATTGGATAAGTGCCAATATAGGTTATCCTAAGGGAAACCATAAGTATAGTACTTATATATCTCACATGAGAACAATGTGATTGTTGCTCACCATGCGGTTTTTCCTGAGAGGAATACCGATATGCAGTGGTCAGTGGGAGGATAGTGATACTCGATGAAAATCGGAGTAATACTGTTCAAGGCACGAAGTCCTTAATGGAACACAAATAGTTCATCCATGATGAACCTATACCATTAATCTTTAAGTACACAAGAACCGCGTAGATCAGAGAGAGTCAGAAAACAACCTGGGGTATGGGTTTCCGATCTCACCTCATAAAGATGTTAATATTTTAAGGTATACCAACTGATTACGTATGAGGTAGTGATACAAGGTATCGACTCCCTATCATGACAAAGTGTCATGAGTCCAAAATGGATTCCATGTATATCAACAAGTTTGGATACTAGTTGATGTACCATAAGGCATTGTGCCTATTGGTACTTTATAAGTCTTCAAGGAAGAAATACATGGAAGGCAACATACCAACGTACTAAGCTAGGCTTGTAAAGAAAATGTAGAGTTATCAACATTGTGTTGATTCCGACGAAACCTTTTACCTGTTGCCATTGTAAATCCATTTGGATAATGCTTGCTAAAGCTGTGTATTTCATTTATGAAATATGACAACTTAACGGAAAATCGCTTTCCTGAAAAGGAAACCTTTCGGAGGATGTTTATAACATCCTGTCGGTTTTATCGTACAATAACAAGCAAACAGGTTTGCAGGTTATTGTACGATAAAACCGACAGGATGTTATAAACATCCTCCGAAAGGTTTCCTTTTCAGGAAAGCGATTTTCCGTTAAGCTGTCATATTTCATAAAGCAAACAAGGTTTGCAGGTTATTCAATCCATGTTTGGATTGAAGCAAGCATAGGTTCTAGGAATTATCGTTTTGATGTAATCATAATGGAGTATGATTTAATTCAAAACGAAATGATTCTTGTGTATATAAGGAGGTTAGTGGGAGTGCACTGACATGAATGTCATGTAAAATAATGATAATATGTCATTTCTTGGAAATGAAATTCCCATAAAGCAATCGGTGAAAGCTTGGCTTTCATAAGAAATTCTCCGTAAAATTCTGGGGAGTAACAACCTTTATTCAAGGAATAAAGATCTACTGGGATAGATTTGGAGTTGTTAACACTCTCTGGGAAATTGTACATTTAAAATGTACTTGATATGGTGTCTCATACGCTTTGAGCATATGGAGTCACAATCAGGACAATCCAAGTGATAGTCATTGGATTGAAGTTAAGGACATCCATTAGTATCTTAGAGAACTAAAGATGCTGTCTTAAATTATGGAGTAGGAGAACTTGAAGTGACTAGGATCACTACTGCAAGTTTCCAAACCAGTAAATACTACGGTACTATAAAGTTTGAAGGACGGGACAGTAAGCTGGAAATATTTCGAGCAAGACAACTGTTGCCGAATTAACAACAAATGCGGATTATTGCTGCAGCTGAGGCAGCAATAGAAGCCATTTGGATCGATAATAAATCTAATTAGATTAGATATAGTTCTGTTAGCAGCTGAGCTAGGCGTCAGCACAGGCTAAGGAATTGAAGGTCTCATCAATGATCCAGATAAATACTTCGACTATTCATCTGATTCGTTCGGATCATACATCGTGGCGATGTGATAATCGAATAAATCGCGTCAGACGATAATTAAGCGAATCCGCTGACGAAAACCTTTCCTCAGCAATTTGAGTGAACCGTACATAGTTCGGGTGTGGGACACTCGAGTGACTGGCTATGTGCCAAGTGGGAGATTGTTGGATAATATGACCCATAGCGTCACTATTTGTACAGATCACGGTGTTGTTGTACAAATTAACTATGTGACAAGGAAATTGCACTCTCATCATTTGTGATTAAATCACCATAAATGTATAAATGAAGAGAGGTCTATATGATTAGTTCCTGGATTGAGATGATATGAGACAGTATCAATCCCCGAAGGATTAATCATTAAATATCCCTAGCCGAAGTATTATCGAGACTGGACATCGATAATGCGGAATAGGCTAGTATTGCACTTGTGCGCGTTGTGAGGGCACACCGGCATAGTTCTCACATATATAAGTATTGGATACATATGCAAGTGCGATAGGAGGTCGTGTTTCACCGATGGTACGGGAAACAGCTTTGCTCTGGATAGACCCCTCGGAATCCCATTGGTATTATGACTATGTGTCTATGGGAGGCCGAAATCAGGGTAGGTGTGTATAGTCTTAACCTGAGACTTACATCGCTAATACTTACGGTAATCGGTAGACTTTGGTCTTGGTGGTACAGGGCTTTAACCGGTTCTGTGTACACCACTTCTGGGTTTATCAGAGAGTCGTAGTGTATTGGGTGTGATGTCAAGACGGAAGTATCACTTCAGTCATAGTGGAGATGATGTCACGCAGGATACGGTACTAGTGCTCTTAAGTGTTGCGCAACCAATCGGGATATTGTGACCAGGTCATAAATATCCGATTATAGAGACTAGTTACCAGACATCCGACATGTGCTTCGGACGGGGCAAACACTTATCCAGCCCCAGCCCTAGCACGTGACTATCCGATATTGGGCCAATATACACAATACTACGGTATACTACGCTTGATACAGATCTATATATTCCTGTAAGAATATTTCTGGAGAATTGGGTAGGCATGGCGCTTTGCTAGAAGCCAACCTTGTCTTGTAAATCGGTATAAACGTAGTACGAGGTACTTACGTGTTCGGATAATCCGATGACCGTATTTACTGCCAACATATCCGGAGATCTCATGGGTCGCTTCCTGAAGATTCACCGATGATGTATAACTCGCACTTTAATTAATCTGGGATTAATTGGAAGAGAGAGAAAATTAATTTGGGATTAATTGCGGAGATATTTTATCTGGGATAAAATATTAATTAAAGAGAGAGAACGATTAATTTGGAATTAATCGATAAAATAATATATTTGATATATTATAAGAAATTGGATTTCGACGCGGAATTAATTTAGAATTAATTCGTTAGCGACGTGAATAGTGAATTCGCTAGGCGTAATCATTTAATTACGACGCGACGGAAAATTCGTTAATTTGGAATTAGCGAACCCGATCCCGAGATTGATTGCGAGCGCATACGCATTTCGAATTCGAGCGCGGCACGCAAGTCACATCAAGCGTCAAATCACTAGTCGCATCAATTGTCAAATCACTTGTCACTTTGAGTGATGTGACATGACAAGTTGTCACTTTAATAAAGTGACTTGATGTAAAAAGTAGAAGTGATGGGTAAAAGGTGAAAAGCATTATTTGCTTTTTGTTTTTTGACTTTTGGAATATGAAAAGGTTTGGTATATATTTGTTTTATTTATTTTTGGAAAATAAATGAATAATATATATTACATTTTTTTTTCTTTTTCCTCATCATCAATTTCGGTCTTCTCTCTCTCTTGAAGGACAACACACGGTTTTAGGCTTTTGGAGCCAAAAACCTTATCTCTCTCTCACGGTCTCTCCAAGACCGATTCTTCATCTTTTTCTTCTGGTTTTGACCGAGCAAATGGAGAAGCAAGGAAGATGAACAAGTGCTAGCACACCTTGGGTTGTATTATGGTTATAGGGAAACGAATTTGTGAGCATGGAAAGCTTGAAGCTTGGAGCTTCAATGGTGACATCCATGGCCGAATGAACAAGGAGGAAGACACCCCAAAACCGTGCAGTCCACTGTCACAGAAGCTCACTGCCGAGCTGCACAAATGAAGAAAAAAACGCATCTTGTACTTCGCAATAAAACCGATCAATGTGAGTTATGTTTCCGCCTTACTCCTTTGATGTGTTCATACTCGTTTTTTTATGCATGATTTGTGATCCTTGGGACTTGATTTGAACTCAACAATATCTATGTCAACCAAATTATCTGGATTCATTAAGTTTAAGTTCCAATTATGGCTACCCCCGCCCGACAGGTATATTCTTATCCTGTAAAATCTAAGGCTGTAACCTAAACTCCCTATGTCTAGTTCATTTTAGATTTACCAGATCAATTTTATTAATGGCCAGTTAATGAAAAAGCATTAAGATTAAGACTCAATAAATAAATCTTTATATTACCCAAGTTATAATCTAACCCCTTATAAAACGGTGATGTTAAAAGTCATCACAACCCCAGATAACTAATTTAGTTACAACACATAACTAGGGCTAATAAAAACTTGAAAATAAAAGACATAAAGTAAAAATGAGGTAAAGTAAATACTGAAAAGTAAATTGCAATAAAATAAAATGCCAAGGTAAAAGGAATTACTTTTACTACTACTAATTTAGATATCTCCCATAAAATAATATATAAACTTGTGATTCTTTTTCCAACCAGCCATAAAGGCGGTAACCTGATTAAGTCAAATTAAGTCCAACCAGCTATAAAGGCGGAACCAAAATTAAATTACCAACCGACCAATCTGGCGGTATCATTTATTAGTCAGGTTTAAACCAGATTAAAATGAATTACCAACCGACCAATCTGGCGGTATCATTTTTAAGTCAATATTTTAAATAGTGAATATATTATTTTTAAGGGAGATTAATCTAAATAGTAACAGTAAAAGAATTACCTTTCACCCTAGCTAGGGAAGTTACCTCATCATGGTAAATAGTAAAAACTGTAAAAAGTAAAAAACAAGTAAATTACTATTATTACAAAACGTAATTAAAATTAATTACAAAACTAAAAAACTAAAAAAACTAAAAATTAAAAGAAAGTAGAGAAATAAACTCTCTCTTTAGATAGAATATAAGAGAGAGAGTGGTGCAATGAATTCTGAAATCTCGAGCTCAATTTATAGGCCTCGGTAGGATTCCAGTGTCGCGACGCCAGGGCCTTCAGCGTCGCTACGCCAGCTTTTGTCGACGTGGCACGCTCTGGTTCGCCGGTTTGAAGATTCTGGATAAGCTGATAAGGTGACACGTGGCGAGGTGGTTAGGCTTCAATTATTGTGACACGTGGCGGCTTCTGATTGGTCGATGAGATTCTTATCCGCCACGTGTCAGATAAGGATTAGATACTCAATGATTGATGCTGACGTGGCGGTGATATGGCGGTGACGTGGTGGTGAGGTGGCGACACGTGGGAAAGAGACTGTCGGCACCGTAGGATTGCGACGCGTGGCACTTCCTGATTGGTTGATGATGACGTGGCGGTGAGGTGGAAGTTTGACTTGGTCAACCTGGTGATGTGGCTGATGACGTGGAGTGACACGTGGCACACGTGGCGATGATGACTGTTGGCACCGTAGGATGCTGACACGTGGCACGGCGTATGTTAGTAGATCTGCTGTGATGGTGACACGTGGCATGGCGCACGTTAGCAAAGTCAAACTTTTCTCACATTCTGAATTGTGGACCCGGCGCATGTTAGCACTGTTCGGCGCACGTTAGGCGTTGCGACGTGGGAATTTACAAAAATGCCCTTTTCATCCAATTTTCACTGTTTTGGCCCAAATCACCTCTAGAATGTCCTGAAACTTTATTTATCTACAAAATAACACAAAACACATCAAAATATTCACAAAACTCAAGAAACTATACAAAATATTAGGTTAAATGAGTGGGAAATAGTGATAGATTTACCACTCATCACACCCCCAAACCTAACATTTTGCTAGTCCTCGAGCAAAACATAAAATAACATAAATAAATTAACTAAGCCACTTTCGTAGGGATCACGGTTGCATTTAGCGTATGCAACAAGCCTTTAAACCCCTAGGTGTCCCTAGTGGACGAGTTGTAGTCTCGTGAGGGTTTACAGCAATGATACCCACAAACATTTTACAAAAGTAAAAAAGTAGTAAAACTAATGCACACAAAAGCAAAAAGACAAGCGAAAAGTGAATAAAGATGTTAGTGAGTAATCAGGTGAAACTTCTACTGCAAGTTACTAGTTGTTTTGTTTCTTTCTAAATTACTGAATAAGTAAATTCTCTGATTATTTTTACCATTCTTCATATACACAGCCAACAAAATATTAAACAACTCATTTTTGCCCACAACAGTCATAAGTGCAGTTGATAAGAAAGTAATATTTTTGTCCTAAAGTTCTATCAGATTTCTCACATTTTTTGGAGCAATGGAATAATTTTTCAGATTTTTCAGATTTTTTTCTTTGATTTTTCTCTATTTTTTATTTATATACAATACCTTTCGTCTATGTAGCGAGTGTTGGGTCGGTGGCTCCCAAACTAGTTGGCTTTAGGGCACCAGGTGTTAAGACACCCCTACGGACTTAATTACTCAGACTTCAGATATATATATTTTTGCAGCATCTTTGATCCATGTAACGAGCTTTGGGCCAGTGACTCCCAAACCAGTTGGTTTTAGGGCACTAGGTGTTAAAACACCCTTACAGACTTAATAACTCCGATCTCATATGTTTTTTTATTTTTTATTTTTTATTTTTTTTACTCCATTGCTTTTTGAGATGTTTCCTCCAATTAAACTAGAGCACTGAATATTACAAACTTTTCAATTTTAGCTCATGTCCGTATGTTACTATATATGTTGATAATATCTGTCAACTGAGCATATGAAGATTCCTTTTAGTCCGTTTTATGGAGAATTCACAAATTAAATAATTCAAAATGAAATAAACAAAAATTAACTTGTTTCGAAATAGGTTTGAGATACATCTCAGGAGTGGAAACTCCTTACTCAGCTATCTCTTACCAATTTCACATTTTTAGTCAAAATAAAAACACAAAAACACAAAATATTTTTGTAATTTTTGAAAATTTTCTAATTTTTTTGTATTTTTCGAAAAAAATTTGGACTAAAAATAAAAATAACACACAAACTAAAAACAATGTACTGATCAACTAATTCATTCCCCCAAACCTAAATGAGACATTGTCCCCAATGTCTTAAACAGTAAAAGGAGAGTTAAGAAGGTCGTACCTGGTTAGCTGAAATTCTACAAAAAATTAAAGGTTAAGATCCAGATTAATCCTACGCCTCTTACCACGATCGTCCTCTGACCAATTTATCTTTGAAAGGATAGGGTCAACTCGTGGTTCATAGGCTATGAGTTGGTCTATTAGATCCGGAGCAGTTCTGGCAGTAAAGAGGAGTTCTTTCAAAGGTTTCGACACGAACCCATTTCTCCGAGCATCATCAAGAAACGCACAAAGAAAATCATAAAATCCATCAACGTTGAGCAGTCCAAGCGGTTTCTGGTGTATGTTCAGGTTCGCCCAAGATAGAACTATAAAAATTTCCTCCAATGTACCCAAGCCACCTGGCAAAGCAATAAAAGCATCAGCACGATTAATCATTTCTACTAGTCGTTCAGACATACCTGGCACGATCAGTTCCTCTCCGTTGGATGATCCAATAAGATTTGCCTCTGCCAAGGGTTTTGGGATGATTCCCAAAACATGACTGCCTCATTCCTGTACAGCCTTTGAAACGATCCCCATAAGTCCAAGATTTCCTCCGCCATATATTAAGTGCATATTCCTTGCAGCTAAGACTCGACCCAATTCCTGTGCTGCTTCTATGTATTGTGTCTTAGTACCAACACTACTACCGCAAATCACACAGATGTTTTCAACTCGTCTTCTTGAAGTGGCTTCCATTTTTATATGTATTTATTTCTCAACTCTGGATGCCTTCAAAAGTGCAATGACGGGCTGAATTTATAGTACCTGAAAAGGGTGAGTAAAAATAGCACAAATATCTTCCAGAGGACGATTAGTAGCGAATTAATATCGTGATAGTCAAAAAAGTATGGATCCTGTCTGAGAAAATAAAAGAAAACAACAAAAAAAATCACAATTATTGAGAAAAGACAAAGAGATATAATATTTACAAGAAAAGTAACGGCTTGATCGAAGTCTATGCGTCAGGGACAAGCTTCCCATCCAATTTTCTTATAAATTGGCAAACAGGGTCTTTTTGAGTCAGATTCCCGAGACTTAACAGTTGTCTTTCCTTTTGGAATTGTGCATATAACATGCGAATTTCATGATACACACATCCACTGGGATGCGTCTCAAGAGTTTTAGATATGTCATCCAAAGACTCATTACTGAAGCCATCCCTAAAGAATTTAATCTTATCTTCGCGGTTATCGGACACCATTCCTAAAGAACGACAACGAGTATTAAAAAAATATGCGAGCACATTTATAACAAACACACATTCTTTTGGCTCTTCTCTTTTTCGCATATGTGCTCTTTCCTAAGCCATGCAGATGTGAAATAAAAGAGTCAGAAGACTCACCTGCCAATCGAACCCGTGCTTCAATTAACCAACGAATGTCAGTAGGAATACCTTTGATCATTAGTAATCTCATTTGTTCTAAGTGAGCTATGTAAACTTTCATCAAAGATTTTTGAGGGAGAGAAGGAAATTACTTGTGAAGATTTGCGAGAGCTTCTTCCATCTTGAAATGACTTAATCTGTAAAAATTAAACACACAAAAATAAAACACACCAGATCACAATATATACACAAATTGCATGGGTTGCCTCCCTGCTAGCGCTAAGTTTAAAGTCGTCAGCCAGACTTGACTTCTCGAAAGTTAAGCTGGATCTGAAAGTGTAACACTTTCTTTTTGTCGCTCAAATGATTCTCCCCAGTAGTGCTTGACACACTTGTTCTTAACCTTGAAAGTTTTGTTAGCGTCATGATCATGTATCTCAACGGCTCTATTTGGTAAAACTTTGGTGATCACAAATGGACCTGACCACCGTGATTTTGGCTTCCATGGGAAGAATTTCACCCTTGATTTGTTTAACAGTACCTTCTGCCCTGGTTCCAGTTGTATGCGCACTAACTTCTTATCATGTCTTCTTTTGCCCTTTTCTTTGTACAATTTGGCATCCTCAAAATGCTGATTGTAAAATTCCTCCAATTCGTTGAGCTGGTGGAACTTTTTCTCTTCTGTTGCTTGTAGTGCAAGAATTGGCTCCTTCAGTACAAAAGATGCTTTATCTTTAGGCTCCACAAGAAATTGACATGTTTTAAGTTTGTCAGTAAAACTTTGCATTGCATTGGAGTTCTGAATGGTATTGTGTATCACATCAAGTTTGAAACATTCCTCCTTCTTTTCATCATCTGGGAAATTCATGGCCTTGAAAACATTGAATGTTACTTCTTGGTCCTGTACCCTCATGGTTAATTCTCCTTTTTGTACATCAATAATGGTTCGACCTGTAGCCAAGAATGGTCTCCCGAGGATGATTGACACATCTGCGTCTTCCTCCATATCAAAGACAATAAAATCTGCTGGGAAAATGAATTTGTCAACCTTGACCAGCACATCTTCAACTACACCTCTCGGAAATACGAGCGTTCTATCAGCAAGTTGCAGTGAGACTGAAGTTGGCAATTTTTCTCCAATCTGTAATTTCCTGAAAATAGAAAAAGGCATCAAGTTAACACTCGCACCTAAATAACACAAAGCCTTACCAAAGTTATGTTCTCCTATGACGCAAGGAACAGTGAAACTGCCAGGATCTTTCAACTTCGGGGGAAGTTTCCTCTGAATGATAGCGCTGCATTCTTCTGTTAATGCTACTGTCTCGTAATCTCCCAATCTCCGTTTTCGTGAAAGAATATCTTTCATGAATTTGGCATAGGTGGGCATTTGTTCCAATGCTTCTGCAAATGGAATGTTGATATGCAGCTTTTTGAAGATCTCCAGGAACCGGGAAAATTGCTTGTCCAATTTGTTCTTCTGAAGACGTTGAGGAAAAGGTGGAGGTGGAGTGATTTGTTCTTTTTCCTTTACTTCTTTTTCCTCCATCTGTTGCTTTGTTTCTTTTGGAACTTCCTCAGCAGTTGTTTTGGCTCCAACATCTTTGTTGATTTCAGTACCACTTTTTAACAAGATGGCATGACATTGCTCATTCCCCATGTTTCTTGGATTTGGCTCTGTGTTGCTAGGAAGGGTACCTGACGGTCTGTAACTCTGAGCATTTGCCAGTTGTCCAATTTGATTCTCCAATGCTTTAATAGAAGCAGATTGACTTTGAATTAATGCTGCTTGGGATTGAAACATAACATCATATCTTGCTGCTTGAGAGTCATGTTTTGCTTCTAACTTTTTCAAGTGGGTCAACACTTCTGTTATTCCTGGTTCATTTGCTTGCTCCTGGCTTTTGTTATGTTGCTGGAATTCAGGTGGATAGTTCTGCTGTTGGCCTGAATTGTTGCTCCATGATAAATTAGGATGATTCCTCCACCCTGGGTTGTAGGTGTTGGAATATGGATTGTTCCCTTGTCTGTTGAAATTGTTGACAAAATTCACCGTTTCTTCAAGTTGGTTCGACTCTGGTGCTCCTCCATATGGTAAACTTGTGGATCCAGTGGTAAGAGTCTCCATAAATTTGCATATCTGATCTAGCTTGGCGTTGACTGCTGTATTGGCTCCACTTTCATAAATTCCTGCAATTCTTTGGATCATGCTCCTTTTTGTTGGCCACAAGGAATTGTTGTTGGCCATTTCTTCGATTAGTTCCCAGGCTTGATCTTCTCATTTTGCCATTAAAGCTCCTCCAGCAGCAGCATCGATTGTGGTTCTCATTATTCCAGAAAGTCCATTATAGAATGTTTGGACTTGAAGCCATTTTGGAATCTCATGGTGAGGACATTTCCAGAGTAAATCTTTGTACTTTTCCCAAGCTTCGTAGAGGGATTCTGAATCTTGTTGTACAAAGGATGTGATGCCATTCCTCAGTTTTCCGGTTCTGGTTGGTGGAAAGTACTTTGCAAGAAATTTGGTGGCTAAAGTGTTCCAAGTTGTGATGGAATCTGCTGGTAGTGAATGTAGCCAAGCTTTAGCTCTGTCCTTTAAGGAATATGGAAAAACTCACAGTCTCATTGCTTCTTCCGCTTCTCGGTTGTAATTAAAAGTGCCGCAAACTTCCAGGAAGTTGCTGATGTGGGAATTAGGATCTTCAGTTGCATTCCCCCCGAACTGAACTGAGTGCTGAATCATCTGAATGCATGTTTTGATGTCACCTGCATTTGCTGGTAAGGGAGGGAGTACAATACAGGAAATGAGTCTGTCGACCACCGGAATGGTTCTGTCTCGAATGGGAATTGGTGGTGCAACCTCCAACGGTTCAGGTTCCATGTTAATGATTGCTTATTGGCGAGGTGGTTAGGCTTCAATTATTGTGACACGTGGCGGCTTCTGATTGGTCGATGAGATTCTTATCCGCCACGTGTCAGATAAGGATTAGATACTCAATGATTGATGCTGACGTGTTGGTGATGTGGCGGTATGTGGGAAAGAGACTGTCGACACCGTAGGATTACGACACGTGGCACTTCCTGATTGGTTGATGATGACGTGGCGGTGAGGTGGCAGTTTGACTTGGTCAACCTAGTGATGTGTCTGATGACGTGGCAATGATGTGGAGAGACACGTGGCACACGTGGCGATGATGACTGTCGGCACCGTAGGATGCTGACACGTGGCACGGCGCATGTTAGTAGATCTGCTGTGATGGTGACACGTGGCACGATGCACGTTAGCAAAGTCAAACTTTTCTCAGATTCTGATTTGTGGACCCGGCGCAAATTAGCACTGTTCGGTGCACGTTAGGCGTCGCGACGCGGGAATTTACAAAAATGCCATTTTCGTCCAATTTTCACTGTTTTGGCCCAAATCACCTCCAGAATGTCCTGAAACTTTATTTATCTACAAAATAACACAAAACAGTTCAAAATATTCACAAAACTCAAGAAATTATACAAAATATTAGGTTAAATGAGTGGGAAATAGTGATAGATTTACCACTCATCACATGACCGAAAATAACAATAATAACAAAATAAATATTTTCAATTTGTTTCATTTTGATTGGAACAAGTTTACTTAATCTAAAAGATAACATATATCTTATATAAAGTAAACTTACAAGTGTTACCAATAATATCATGTCATTTCCAAACTTAATCATGACATAAGATATTTTGTTTTTTAATTGATTTAATAATTAAATAATTAAATAATTAAATAATTAAATAAAAATATCTTAAATAAATGTATTATATTTACATTAAACATCTCAAATACATATATTAATGATATATGTCAAATAGCATAATTTGACATTTAATTAATGTGTATTTAATAATATCAAATATTAAATACAAATATACATTAATTAGGAAATGACCATTAGGTCCCTTCGCATGTATTTTTCGTTAAACGAGTTATAAATAATCAGTATTATTCAAAAATGTTGCCCTAGTGCTCTACAAGTATATTTCACTAGTGAGACTCTCTATATTTAGGCATATCCCTCACGAAATCAAATTTCGTGTCCACAATTCACCCACTCGTAAATTATGACGTACACGAATAAACTCTCGGAACCATATGGGTCGAGGTCATAGCATACATAAAATCCCTCCGTCACAGGTATCCGGATTATTCCAGAGATATAGAAATAATCGTCAAATCTCTATAAATATAATCACGTCGATATTTCTATTAGCAATCCATTAATAACACTTAGAACTAATTTCTACAGTGTACCACGGCCCATGAATTTAAAAGATTGCTAATTCCATATTGAATACCTATGCTCTGTACACAGAACTGACGTATCATTTCTTGACACACACAGGATATCCTGAGCATCAGCCCACACCCAACAAACAGGCGTAGGTCTGATCTAAATAGATCGGTGACGTGACTGCCATCTAAGTGTAGAGGATAACTCATATATCCATAATGGTATCTCAAGTCAAAGAATCACAATGCTCACTCAACCCGAGAAGGTTCTTATTGACGTTGGTGTACCATCCGTTAAGAATCTTTGGTGAGTTGTTCAATGTCTATCTGCTATAAACACCTACACGTCTATACAAGTCTCCAAGACTCATGGTTCTTTGAGAAACCATCAGAATCTAAGATTCCAATATACGACATGTACCAGTCTCTACGGGTTTACTTTACTGGCCAAGTAGTGTAAACTTTGACCTGGAACTATCTAAGAATGACAACGTCATGATACAACTCAATGTCAGTTGCGACGCTTTTGCAGCAGTATCATAACTAATTATTCTAAGGTATTTTACGTCTTTACCATATCAAAGGGGATTTTATATAATAGAAACTATTGATTTTATTCATAATAAAAAGTTACATTAGTATTTACAAGAAAATACATATTAAATTGGTGCTCAGAGCACCAACCCTAACAAAATCTCCCACTTGCTCTAGTGCCAATATCGATTGTATCTAATACCCATCAACTCCACATGTTTATCAAATAACTTCGGAGGTATGGCTTTGGTAAGTCGGTCTACTATATTATCTTCACTCTGTACCTTGCACACGATAATGTCCCCTAGCGACACAATCTCTAGAATGATGTGGTACTTTCGTTCCATATGCTTCAAATTCTGATGCACCATTGGTTCTTTTGCTTGCGCAATGGCTCCAGTATTATCACAGTATAACAGAATCGAATTCTTGATACTTGGGACTACTCCCAATTCTGTGATAAAGTTCATAACCCATACAGCTTCATTTGCAGCTTCAGAAGCTACAATATATTTCGCCTTGGTGGTGGAATCAACTGTCGACCCATGTTTGTAACTCTTCCAACAAACTTGTAACATCCCGCCTAAGCCAGGATGCTACCGGCAGGAGACAGGCTAAACCCATCTCCATAAGCCTCTGAATCTGACGAAAATTCGGCATCACCTCTACTAAAAGTCACGCAACCTGGATCAAAGTCCAGCACCTCAATATAACCTATAGGGCCCAGACATAATATATCACTAATATAAACAAACTCAAGACAAATATAATTGGGCTCCATGCCTGGAAATACGTAGAAACAAAAACTTTTACAACTAACTTATACAACTCAAATTCTTTTACAACTACACTTATACACGACTTGACTCTTATATGCCCAAGACCTGGTGACTGGCTGACTGCAACGCTGCTATCCAGCTCCTCAAACTCTAGTGCATGTGGTCGACCGGTCAGGCCACCAACCTGCAAAACTCAAACACTGTTGGGTTGTGAGTCATAAGACTCAGTAAGTAACTATGCTCATTCTTTGAGTTGCAATCATACATAAATTCTGAATTTTGTTTCTTCATTAACTTAAGCTAGTCTCTACTCTTAACCATTTTAATCAAATATGTAACCTTACTATAGATTTCTTTTAATCTGGTCTTACATGCTTCATATCTTGTTTACTATTAATCTTTTCATACATTCATAATATACTTGTCAAATTTCTATATCCCCAATCATCAAACCAAATTCCATTACGCTTCTGATGCGCTATTCTGATATCTTGTTTCTTACCTACTTACTTTTTCCTAATCTAGTTTGGGCATTTATTATAATTATCTTTCTTTTATTTCTATGGAAATATCATCAAATCGGCTTTATGAAATATTCTTTCTAACAATTCATTCATCAATCATATATACATAAGTATGCAATCATATTGTCATGCACTATTATTCATAAAGGTGCTTCCTATTTAAACATACAATTTATACAAACATCAGTCATCCATCCATATAGATGTAACCTTACTATCATGCATTAATATCAGCTATATGCATCTCAAATGATTTTCATAATGAAATATAATCATACTTATCATGCACTAGTATTCATAGAAAGGGTTTCTTCTATGTAAATACATATAACTCATACAGTCATTGATCAACTATACATATAAGTGTGCTAATACTATTATGCATAAATACCAAATATATGCATCTCAAATGGTTTCTATAATATATATATGGTCTATATGCATAACTTATGAGTTATACTCTACTTAATCATGCTATGCTTTTATGAAATACGTTTTGAAAATCTTTTCTGAAAAACTGCTTTCTGAAACTCTTTATAAAACCTGTCATTCTGAAGTACTGTTTTCTGAAAACGGTTCGTCTGAAAACTATTTCTGAAAACTAAAATTTCTATCTGAAATTTGAAAAACTATTTCTAAATTCAGTTTCTGAAAACTGTTTACTATAATCTGATTTCTGAAATCTAGGCACTGAAAATCTGAAAACAGTGTACTGAAAGTCTGAAATCTGAAAACTGCTCTACGTCCAGGACCATAACTCAACTGGACGTCTCTCTACACCCAGGACCATCACTCAACTGGGTGTCTCTATGCCCAAGACCATAACTCAACTGGGCATCTCTGAGCTGGTGGTACCCTACGTCCAGGA
This sequence comes from Zanthoxylum bungeanum, assembly GCA_019454045.1. Classification (NCBI taxonomy): domain Eukaryota; kingdom Viridiplantae; phylum Streptophyta; class Magnoliopsida; order Sapindales; family Rutaceae; genus Zanthoxylum; species Zanthoxylum bungeanum. The sequence goes on along the minus strand of SKCR01026362.1, from coordinate 789,342 downwards.
CCAATACTCGACTGGCAACGTAGAGTTCTACACCCAGGACCATAACTCAACTGCAGTGTAGCCACCCAGCTCTGAAATCAGGATTTCGGGACTCTGTAGTCCCTAGTCCTGCTTGAGGATCTGAGAGCGTCCCCTCAGTCCTCCACATGTGCACATGTCTATGAATCCGTCAATTCCAACTGAATCTCAAGTTACATACTGGGGTGAGTTTTTACCTCATGCCCCGAAAATATAAAACTCATGCTTAAATCTCAAAACTGTATCAACTGTTTTCTGAAAATATTTTCTTCAAAAGCATTTGAGACTATTCGTTAAAACTCTTTGAATTTCAAAATCATTCTCAACTTCTAAAAATTATGTCATATAAATATGTATATGCTTTTCTCATGCTGTCACATTCCCTAATTATGCTTTAATGTATGCTTATCTCAAAATATCATTTATACTCATGCATACGCCAATGCATTCCTACCAATTAATGATATATGTATTTTGCTCCCTATATACTTTCTTTATACATGCTCGAGTTGACACTATTATAGCTCATATCTAAGAACGTTAATTTCTAACTTTAAGTTTATGCTTATTCCCTTAGCTAATGTACTGTTATGCCCATCAGCACTTTCATTCAATTCTGATTTTCCAATTCTATACCAACTTATACTTTATCCACGTTTTCATCTTCAAAGCTTAGTTTACTAACATGAATGATTATATCAGCAGTTTATACAACAATCTAACAAGTAGTCTATATTCATACATAGGCACTCAACCACATAGACGAACACATAACTGCATACATATATACATTCAACTTATTCATTCACTTACAATACAATTATCACAATATTACAAACATATGAAATCTAATTTACCTTTTTATACTCATAGTATCTATTGCTCAAAGTTTATTGTCATTAAACCCGCAATAATTACACTTTATCATACAATAAACACAAGCTAAAATTAAAATGCCATTCATAACAAGTCACCCATTTACACTAAATCAAGTAAAGTTCAAACAACCAAAGCACTTGTAATTTCTAACTTAATTAACTTAACAGTAACAGTAATTAAATATCCTTATTTTAATAATTTAATACACTAATACCCATAAGTTTCCTAAACAATCGGCCAAACCAGAAAATATTAAAAGTAATCTATAATTGATATTTAGTAGAAATTGGAAGAAAATTTCTAAGATTAAAGAAAATAAAATTTTGCGGGTTTTTGGCAGGAACCCTAGGAATTGGAAATTCTTCGAATTAGGGAATTAGTTTACTAGATGATTAAATTGGGATCTTAAAAGTAAAAATAATAAAATATATGTGTGTGTGTGTTTATATGTAAATAAATCTGGAAATGATATTGCAGTAGTGGAGGGAAATGGGTTCAAAGAAGATGTTATAAAACTGCACCCCTGTTAAGGGTAAACATTAATCCTGATGTAGACTTTTTATCATTAGGATCCGATTGGAAATCGGAATCCGTATACCCATTAACTTACAGTTCGTTTCCTCCATATATTGTAAACTTATCCTTAGTACCTTTAAGATACTTGAGGATATGTTTAATGGCCATCCGATGGTCATTTCTTAGATTGGACTGATATCTGCTGGTCACACTAAGTGCAAAGCTGATATCAGGACTAGTACATAACATGGCATACATGATGCTGCCCAAACACGAAGCATAAGGCTGATTAGACATTCTAATCTTCTCATCTTCTATTTGCGGACACATCTTATTCGAAAGATGTAAGCCATGTGTGAACGGTATGTTTGCTGTCTTATAGTTACCAAAATTTTACTGTTATAAGTTCTTATCTATGTACGTTGATTGGGATAACCCAATAAGCTTCATTTCTCTATCTCTATAGAGTTTTATGCCTAAGATATAAGAAGCTTCACCCAGGTCCTCCATGCAAAATTGGGATGACTTCTCCAACCTGGGTTGTAGGTATTAGAATATGGATTGTTCCCTATATCTGTTGAAATTGTTGACATAGGTCACCGTCTCATCTTGTTGGTTGTAAGATTCTGCCTCTGGTGCTCCTTCATATGGTGAACTTGTGGATCCAACATTACCCTACATGCTAAGAGTTTCCAGACATTTGTATATCTGATCCAGCTTGGCATTCAATGCTGTGTTGGCTCCTACTTCGTAGAATCCTACTATCCGTTGGATCATGCTCCTCTCCGTTGGCCACTAGGAATTGTTGTTGGCTATTTCTTCAAATAAGTCCCAGGCTTGATCTTGTCCTTTTGCCATTAAAGCTCCTCCAGTAGCATCATCCATTGTGGTTCTCATTAGTCCAGAAAGTCCATTGTAGAAGGTTTGGACTTGAAGCCATTTTGCAATCTCATGGTGAGGATTTCTGGAGCAATTCCTTGTACCTTTCCCATGCTTCGCAGATGGATTTTGTCATGTTGCATAAATGATGTGATGTCGTTCCTCAAATTTGTTGTTCTACCTAAGGGAAAATATTTTGCAAGGAGTTTGGTGGTAAAAGTGTTCCAAGTTGTGATGGAACCTGCTGGTAGTGAATGTAGCCAAGCCTTAGCTCTGTCTTTCAAGGAATATGGGAACACACGAAGTCGCATTTCTTCTTCAGCCGCACTGTTGTAATTAAATGTGACGCAAAATTCCAAGAAGTTGCTGATGTGGGCATTAGGATCTTCAGTTGCACTTTTCCCAAACTGGACTGATTGCTGTATCATCTGAATGCATGTTTTGATGTCACACGCATTTCCTGGTAGGGGAGGAAGTACAATGCATGATATGAATCCATCAACCACCAAAATAGTTCTGTCTCGAATGGGAATTGGTGGTGTAACTTCCAATGGTTCAGGTTCTTGGTTGTTCATGTTGATCAGTGCTTCTTGGCCTTCACGCCTTTCCTTTCTCAACTGTCTGATTGTTCTTTCAATTTCTGGGTCAAGTGGACAGATTTCAATGCTTGTGGTTCTTGTCATGTAGTGTCTGAGAACCTGAAACATAAGAAAAAAAAATAATAAATAAAAATAAATTAGATACCAGTAAAGTATCTAACCCCAAAATTAATAGTAAAAGATAAAAAAGTCCCCGGTAACGGCGCCAAAAACTTGATCACTGGTAAACACACACATAACGTAAGCACACGTATCACTCAAGTAATATAAAATTTATCGATCACACGAGGACTTAATAGTTATGCTATTAATTTATGAAGTTAAATGTCTATGAGTATCTAAGTGATTGATTGTTGGTTGGATGGTGATTTATATCTGAAAACAAGTAATTAAAATAATGTGAAATAAATTAAAGAAAAATTCAATATTATAAAGCTATCTAGGGTTGTGAATCCTTCCAATATCTTTTAAAGATGAAGTGATTATCTCATGTTTGTGTAATATATCGGTTTATTAACCTGGAACACGAAGTTATGCAAAAGCCTCTTCCGATGGTTAAATGCAAACACCCAAAGTAATCCAATTAACTATGTTCCTATGTTAATTAAGAGATTCTGAATTTATTAAGTTTAAGTTGACATGTATATTTCTATCTTGTAAGGAAATCTACCTAAGAGACATTTACCCCAAGGTGAGATCATGAGCTATTGAGTCTAAGGCTAAACCTAAAATCCTTTTTCCAAGTTCATTTTAAGTTTACCAAATCAATCTTATTAATGGCCAGTTAACAATAAGCATTAAGACTAAGACTCAATAAATAAACCAATATATTTCCCAATACATAAAATACCAACTTATAAACCGGTGATATTGGAATTCATCACAACCCTAGATAAGGGGTTTAGTTACCACACATATCTAGGATTATTAAAGACATAAATAAAGTAAACAACATAAATTTAACTTGGAAATTAAAAAGATAAAATTAACAATAAAATAAAATATTGGGGGTTAGAGGATCCACTTTTATTACTTCTAATTTAGAAATCTCCCTTTTTTATTATAATATATAAATTGCATGACATTACCAACCGACCATATAGACGGTATCCCGATTAAGTCATATTTTTGATTAATTCAAACCTACCATAAATGAGGTATCCAATTGAGTCAGGTGAAAATCAATTTAATTAACTCCAACCGACCATAAAGGCGGTATCCTATTAAGTCAGGTTTTAAGATAGTTTATATATTATAACTTAAGGGAGATTAATCTAGATTATAATAATAAAAGCTTTACCTTTCACCCCAGCAGAGGGAAGTTACCTAATCATACTTTAAAGTAAAATAAAGAAAGATCTATTGCTTAAAATAAAATTAAATACAAGAAAGCTGTAAATAAACAAACAAGATACAATCTTCTTAGTATTATTAAGGAAATCCCCAAAAGAAGGTATGAAAATTTCAAATGAATTAGGCCTCAATTTCTAGGTAAATTTTTGGTCTGCGCGTCGCGACACAAAAAGCTTGCGTGTCACGACGCCGTTGATTCTTTACACATGTACACGGCTTTCACAAGATGATGACACGTGGTTGTCGGTAGAATTATTTGCTCGGTGTCGTGACGCGCGAAGGCTTGGTGTCACGACGCTGATGTCATTGCTTAGATAAGATATCGATAGGCTGAATTATTGTGCTGACGTCATTATGAAGAGTGTCAGCAGAATAGTACTTCTAGCACTTCGCGATACAAAGAGTGTGCGCGTCGCGACGTGTGAAATGATAATTTTACCATTTTTCCCATTTTTTGCCGTTTTAGCCCTGATTTGCTTTTATTGAGTCCTGAAATCTTATTTATTTATAAAATATACAAAACACATCAAAATATTCACAAAACTCAAGTAATTATACAAAATATTAAGTAAAAGGGGCGGTAAATATTTATATATTTTCCTCTTATCACCAAACTGTGCGCGATGCCTACTAGGAATGGGTCGCAGCTAATGAGAAAGCCCACTTCTACTTGCTAGCATAGATGTCTGAGGTTCTTGCTACAAAGCATGAACATATGGCTTCAGCATCTCAGATGATGGAGTCATTGCAGGGCATGTTCGGGCAGCCTTCGGAGTGTCAACGTCATGAGGCCATGGTCTTAACGATGATTGCTAGGATGAAGGATAGGACATCAGTCCGAGAGCACGTCTTGAGGATGATGACCTATCTCAACACTATTGAAACCCATGGAGCTTGATTGACGAGCGTAGCCAGGTGACCATGATTATGGAAACTCTTATGCAGAGTTTCATGCAGTTTAAAAGCAACTATGTTATGAACAAGTTGACTTTTACTTTGACCCAACTACTTAATGAGCTCACCTTATGCGAGTCCATGCTAGTGGATCCTCCTAAGCCCAATGCTGAGGCAAATGTTGCCGAGTATTTGAAATCTGCAAAGATGAAGAAGAATAGCACTGGGAAGGCTAATGCTAACCCCATGAAGAAGAAGAAGAAGAACAATAACAAGAACAAGAAAGGCTCCAAGGATGCCAAGACTAAGGGAAAGTGTTTCCACTGCAACAAGAACGTGCATTGGAAAAGGAATTGTCCTAAATACCTTGCTGAGCTGAAGGAGAAAAAAAGATACAGGTAAATATGATTTACTCGTTATCGAATCTAAATTAGTGGAGGATGATAAATCCCCATGGATTGTTGATTCTGGAGCCACTAACCATGTTTGTTCTTCTTTGCAGCTACTTGAATCATGGATGGACCTTGCTTAGGTGACTACACCATGAGGTTTAGGACATGGATGCCATTTTAGCAAGAGAAGTGGGAGTTTCCAGTTTAAATTTTATAAATAATAGTTATTTAAGTTTGAAAATGTGTTATCCATGACTGGTTTTCGCAGGAATTTGATTTCCATTTCTAAACTTTTGGATGATGGTTATTCAGTTTCTTTTAATAGAAATTTTGTTATTATTAGTATAAATGGATTAACCATATGCACGGGAAACTTAGAAAATAACTGATATGTGTTAAGACCATTAACACATAGGTCACTGCTCAACGCTGAAATGTTTAAGGTTGAAAAACCTAAAACTAAACAGTAAAAGATTTCTCACGATAACACATATCTGTGGCATCTTAAACTTGGTCATATCAGCCTTGACCAGATAGATAGATTGATAAAGAACGGAGCCTTAAACGAGTTAAAGCTTGGAACTTTACCAGTCTACGAATCTTGTTTAGAAGGAAAAATGACCAAGAAATCTTTTACTGGAAAGGATATAAGAGCCAGTCAACCACTTGAGCTTATACATTCGGACGTTTACGAACCGATGAATGTAAGAGCTCGAGGTGGTTATGAATACTTCGTCACATTCATTGATGATTATTCCGGATATGGATATGATTACCTAATGCAGCACAAGTCAGATACTTTTGAAAAGTTCAAAGAGTATCGTGTTGAGGTTGAGAACCAGTTAGGTAAAACAATCAAGAATCTACGATCAGATCATAGAAGGGAATACCTTGACAAAGATTTCGAGGAATTCTTGGTTGTGTTGGACAATTATGACCCATAGCGTCACTATTTGTAAAAGTCATTGTGGTTTTTGTACAAATTAACTATGTAGCAATGGAAATTGCATTTTATCATTTTTTAATTTGATTATTTTAATATATAAATGATAAAAGTCCTTAAGATTAGTTTCAGATTATTAGATATGAGACAATATCAATCCATAAAGGTTTAATCATTAAATATCCCTAGTCGTAGTATTATCGAGACTGGACATCGATAATGCGGAATAGACTAGTATTGCACTTGTGCGTGTTATGGAAGCGTAACAACATAGTTCTCATATATTTAAGTATTGGATACTTATGCAAGTGTGATAGGAGGTTGTGTTTACCGATGATACAGAAATAGTTTCGCTCTGGATAGACCCCGTGGAATCCCATTGGTAGTATGACTATGTGTCTATGGGAATCCGCATCAGGGTAGGTGTGTTTGGTCTTAACCTGAGACTTACATCGCTAGTACTTGCGACAATCAATACGCTTTGGTTTTGGTCGTCCATGACTTTAACAGGTTCTGTGTACGCCTCTTCTGGTTTTATTGAGAATCGTAGTGTATTGGGTGTGATATCAAGACGGAAGTATCACTATAGTCATGTGGAGATGATGATCACGCAGGGATACAGAACTGGTACTCTAATTGGTTGCAACCATCGTGATAATATGACAAGGTCATGATTATCCGATTAAAGACACTAGTTCATTGTGATTCGATACTAGATCGCAATACGCAGTACTATGTATACTACGCCTGACATAAATTATATATATTCCTTTAAGAATATTTCTGGAGAATTGGTTAGGCACGGTGCTTTGCTAGAAGCCAATCATGTCTCGTAAATCGATAAAAACGTAGTACTAGGTACGTACGTGTTCGGATAGTCCGATGACAGGATTTACTGCCAACATATCCAGAGATCTTATGGGTCGCTTCCCGAAGATTCACCGATGACGTATGATTCGAACATAATTAATCTAGGATTAATAGCGGAGAGATTTTATCGAGGATAAAATACTATTTGAAGAGAGAGAACGATTAATTTGGAATTAATCGATAAAATAATATATTCGATATATTATAAGAAATTAGATTTCGACGCGGAATTAAAATTAGATTTTAATTCAGGCGAACGAGTTAATTTAGAATTAATTCGCTAGCGACATGAATAATAATTTTGCTAGGCATAATCATTTAATTAAATTTGATTTAATTATGTCGCAACAGAAAAATCGTTAATTTGGAATTAACGAACACGGGCCCGGGAGTGTTTGCGGGCCCACTCGGATTTTGAATTTAGTGGGGCCCACATGTCACATTACAAGTCACATCACTTGTCATTCAAATTAACTTTTTGTTGATGGGTTTAGGTGAGTTGTTGAAGACTTGTAAAATACTCCAAATTGAAATGATGGAAGACTTTTACCAAATGTTTGGTATATCTTTAATTTTGATTTTTGAAATCATTTTTAACACAAGTCATTCACTTCATCTCCCTCTCTCTAAACTCACGCCACTCTCCCTCTCTTGTTCCAAGCTTGGCCGAAAGTTTGCAAGAACAAGAAGAAAAATTGTAGCAATTTTTTAAGTGCTAGCACACATTCAAAGAATCATATAAGGTGTTAGGGAAACCAATCCTTGAGCTTGGAATCAACAACAAAGCTTGGAGCTTGGATTTCATCCCCAAATGAGGAGCTTGGCTGAAACTTCAAGGAGAAAAGTTTCGTATTTGACGCATCCAATATCCGATCAAAGTGAGTATTATTCCGCAAATTCTTCTTTGAATATTCACATGTTTCATTGCTTAAATGATCTTGGGACATCTTAGAAACCCAACAATGGTATCATGGAGCCTATTTGAGCATGAAAAATCATTAGGGTTTATATACTAAAATTTGGGTATTTTTGATTTGAGCATGTTTTAATCAAATTGTTTGTTTGAGTATGTTTGTATGTTAATAACTTGGAGTTATGCATGATCAATTTGAAGAAAAATTAATTTGATTAATTTTCCCAAATTTGCTAGGCTTGGCCGAATGTATATGCTCTCATAAAGTCATGGTATTTTTTGTTTTTAAGACCATTGGATGTGTTTAAAGACTTGGGAAATATTGATTTGAGAGTCAATCGGATTGAAATCGGAATCGGATATAAAATCCATACAAATGTCGTGAGCTTCAAAGCATGGAATAAGATGATTTTTTGTTTCAATAATGCTGGACATGTATTGAGGATGAATAAGCATGATTAATTGATTAAACTGATATTTTGGAAATGTTAATTTAGATAATTAATTAATGTAATACACTTTAATTAATTAAATTATGAAATTTGAAATTTTAGAATTTGATTAATTGGGCTTTATTTAGAATTGGGCTTATAATGTTGTATTTGGGCCTAATGGGTTTGGTTGGGCCAAGTTGGTTTAGGTCAATTGGATTGGATCCAAATTGGGCCTAAACCATTCCATTAAGTCCAAATATGACAAATGGGCCTTTTAGGTTCAATTGGCCCTAATGGGCCGAAATTGGTTTCTTGGCAAATAGGGTGATTCCTTAATTGGGCTTTGGTATTTGGGTTTGACCCATATTGACCAAAGTCCATGCCTTAAGAAATTAATTGAAAGCCCATTGGACTTTAATTAAATGACATTGGATGTTAATTGGGCTTTGAGACCCATTTAGATTAGATTTGGAATCTAAGTTGTAAAGGCGTAATTAAAAGTGTAATTATTTAATTTGGAATTAAATATTGAATTAGTATTGAATACGAATTAAATTAGATTTAAATTGTAGTTCGATATAATTCAAGAATTCGTACTTTGAGTACTTATTCTTAAACGAGTTGGACTCCCGCAAATCAAATCGTTGTTTGAACATTGGATAATCACGTTATTCAAAGATTAACTAATTGGATTAGATTGATTGAATAACATGTTTTGTGTGAATACATGGATGTGTTGAATGAATAATGTATATCGGATGGATATTAAAGGGAAAGGGAAATTTTGGAAATTGTAGTAAATTTAGAATTTATTAAATTGGACCTGCGTGTCCAACCTTATCTCTCGATTCTTTGTAATTCTCTTCTCACCTAATTCCCCTCAATGTTAATAAGGTTTCTCTAATTGTATTATGTAATTGGGTAGAAGTTAGAATAATGCTAGTCGGGGAGAGGAAATATAGTGATTTGTTCTAGGAATAATATGTGAGATATCCATCCGCATATCATTATTAATTTATTTTCGCGCCATATTATTCTTTTAGAATGCATGCTTAAGGGTGTATGATGAGACCTAACAAAGATCATAAATTGGTTTCCAATTTACACAAAAAACCCTCAATAAATATTAAGTGTTTTCCTTCCATTGAGTGATTCATTCTCAAGATCCAAGATTGGCATTGGTTTGTTGGCCAAAGTCAAGACCTTTATCCATCGCGGATGTGTTTGAATCATGAAGGCTTTGTTCCATATCGTATGTCTTGTCCAAGTTGTGATTTTTTGGCCAAAGTCAAGATCACTTCTTGTCCATCGACATCGATTACGAAGCTTTCCAAAGTCAATGGGTTCCGCTTAACTGGAATCATTAAGCTTGTTATGCCAAAGCCAAGGCTTAGTTGATTTAGAGGAAAAGGTTAGGAAAATATATTGGATATATTGGAATATATATTGTATATATATTTCGGACTTGGAGGTCCACCTACCGGATCTAGGAATTGGATGAGATCCAATTGATCTTAGAGATCTACCTAGTTAAATATCATACAGCTTGTTGGCCAAAGTCAAGGTTATGTGTTATTTAACGGGATCCTAGCCCACTAGGAAACTAGGTTTCCCGAGTACTCAACAGAGGGTTAGAGGCTCGCCAAAAAATAGTGGGAGACTAGTATTGAATTTGTAATTTCGTTCAAATACTTAGCTTTACGCGCTTTCAAATTATTTCGTCAATTATATTGATTAGTTAGACTAATTTTTTATTATTTTTCTTGTAATAGTTAGACTGTACCCTACATCGTTAATTGAATAGGTGGACTATTGCGATTAAGATGAGAGGAAAGTTAAGCATTAGAGATATTGTCATGGGCGACAATGTCTTTAATGGCACAAACTTTCAAGATTAGGACATGAATCTCAAGATTGTCCTAGGATCCGAGAAGTTGCTCTACACTATAGAGAGATCTCTTGGGCCTAAGCCCCTACCTGATCAGTTGCTTGAGCTAGAGCTTTGGAAGACTCATAGCAATGACAACGCGACTGCTCAATCGGTAATGCTTGCTGCTATGACTTCGCAATTTCATCGTCAAAATAAGAGATTGGATCCCTATGAGATGATGGCGAAGTTGCATGATCTTCACCGATCTAATCGTAGATCGCAAAGATATGAGTTACAGAAGAAGCTCTTCCACGCTCGCATGTCAGAGGGTACGTCTATTGAGCACCATGTGTCATAGATGATTGCTGACATTGAGCAGCTGTGATAGATGGGCATTGTCTTCGAGGCTGAGACTTCAGTAGATTTGATCTTACAATCTCTCCCCGACACTTGGAGTGGGTTCATCATGAACTACAATATGTTGAACCAAGACCTAACTCTTGGAGAGTTGATGTCGACACTGCACGAAGCAGAAAAATAGCTCCTAAAGGGCAAGAAGCGCGAGGCGCACTTCGCTTCAACATCTCAGACTTCGAGGGCTTGACCCAAGACGACTGGAGGTGTAAAGAAGAAGAAGAAGAAGAAAAGCAAGACCAAATCGTCAAAACCTTCTGGGAAGGGCAAGGACAAATACCAAGATGTATGTCTGCAGTGTGGGAAGCGGGGTCACTGGAAGCGTGACTCCCGTGAGTACAAGGCACACATGAAGGAAATCAAAGCGGGCAAGGCACCGGCTTCAGGTATGTTTGTTATAGAAATAAACATGTCTACTACTAGTTTTAAAAATTGGATTTTTGATTCTGGTTGTGGTACTTATATATGTACTGATGTGCATGATCTACAGATTAGCAGGAGACTGGCCTCAGGAGAGATTGACCTCCGCGTTGGAAATGAGACACATGTCACCGTTTTGGCCGTTGGCACTTTTGTTTTGGAACTGCCCTCGGGGCATGTACTTAAACTTACAGACTGTTATTATGTACCTAGTTTGACTAGGAATATTATTTATGTATATATGTTAGCCCAATGTGGGTATGCTTTTGTATTTAGAAACACTGGGTGTTTTATGACCCATAGCATCACTATTTGTACAGATCATGGTGTTGTTGTACAAATTAACTATGTGACAAAGGAAATTGCCCTTTAATCATTTGTAATTGGATATCCTAGTTGTATAAATGATCAAAGGTCCATATGATTAGTTCCAGATTGAGATGATATGAGACAGTATCAATCCACGAAGGTTTAATCATTAAATATCCCTAGTTAGTGTATTATCGAGATTGGACATCGATAATGCGTAAAAGACTAGTATTACACTTGTGCGCGTTGTGGGAGCATAACGACATAGTTCTCATATATTTGGGTATAGGATACTCATGCAAGTGTAATATGAGGTTGTGTTTACCGAGGATACAGAAACAGCTTCGCTCTGGATAGACCCCTCGAAATTCCATTGGTAGTATGACTATGTGTCTATGGAAGTCCGAATCAGGGTAGATGTATTTGGTCTTAACCTGAGACTTGCACCGCTAATACTTACTATAATCAATATACTTTGGTTTTGGTCGTCCAGGACTTTAACAGGTTCTGTGTACGCCTCTTCTGGGTATATTGAGAATCGTAGTGTATGGGGTGTGATGTCAAGACGGAAGTATCACTCCAGTCATAGTGGAGATGATGATCACGTAGGATACGGAACTGGTGCACTTATGTACTGCATTCATCGGGATAATATGACTAGGTCATGATTATCCGATTATAGAGACTAGTTACCAGAGATCCGATATGTGCTTCATACGGGGCAGACACAATTCCAGCCCCAGGCCTTGCACGTGACATCCGATACTGGATCGTAATACGCAATACTACGTATACTACGCCTGATATATATCACATATTCCTTTAAGAATATTTCTAGAGAATTGGGTAGGCACGATGCTTTGCTAGAAGCCAACCATGTCTTGTAAATCGGTAAAAACGTAGTACTAGGTACGTACATGATCGGATAGTCCGACGACCAGATTTACTACCAACATATCCGGGGATCTCATTGGTCACTTCCCGAAGATTCACCGATGACGTATGACTCGCACTTTATTATTCTATGATTAATTAGATGAGAGAGAAAATAAATCTGGGTTTAATTACAGAGATATTTTATCTGGGATAAAATATTATTTAAAGAGAGAGAACGATTAATTTGGAATTAATCGATAAAATAATATATTTGATATATTTTACGAAACTGGATTTCGAAGCGGAATTAAAATTAGATTTTAATTCGGGCGAAAGAGTTAATTTAGAATTAATTCATTAGCGACGTGAATAGTAATTTTGCAAGGCATAATTATTTAATTAAATTTGACTTAATAACGTCGCAACGGAAAATTTGTTAATTCGGAATTAGCGAACCCGAGCCCGGGAGTGTTTGCGGGCCCACTCGCATTTCGAATTCAAGTGTGACCCACATCACTCGTCACATTGTTGGTTTCTATAATATGTCCCAAACAAAGATTAAGCATGTGAAATACTATAAAGAATATATATAAACATGAAGTATGGCGGAATCATACTTACAATGCCTTGTGATGAAGTAGATGATCAAATGGTAGAAGCTCCAAGTGGTGGAGGATTCGGCCAAGAGAGGAGGAAGAAGACTTGAAGCTCCAAGCTTTTGTATTCCAAGCTCTTTGATGGTTTCCCTATCACCTCTTTTGATCCCTTGCTTGTGCTAGCAAAAATGGAGAAATGGAAGATCAAATCTTCCTTGCCCTTGTCAATGGTGTTACGCAAGGCAATTTGAGAGAGAAGAGAGATTTTTGTGTAAAGTCTTGAAAAATTAATTTTGTATTACCAAAAATCAATTTATATTTATGTTATAATTATTAAATTAATAATAAATCTATGACATAAACCATGCAATGGCTTAGAGTGTCAAACACTCAAACTCCATGCAAAGCCTTTGAGTGAAATGCACACTATCACCATGCAATGCCTTAGAGTGTTATGTACACTATTAACATGCAATGCCTTATCAAAAAATAATTGCATATAATGACAAGTGTCATGTGGGCCCCACACATTTCCCAATGAAAGTGGGCCCACGTCCACTCACGCGTTCGGGTTCGATATTTCCGAAATACCGAGCTAGCGTCGCGACGTCAATTAAATCGGATTTAAATAAATAATCGCTCCTAGCGAAATTATTATTTACGTCGCTTACGAATTAATTCTTAATTAACTCGTATGCCCGAATTAAAAATCTAATTTTAATTTCGCGTCGAAATCAAATTTCAATTATTATATCGAATATAATAATCTAACTGATTAATTCCAAATTAATCGTTCTCTCTCTCTAAATAAGGCACTTTATCCAAGATAAAGTTTCTCCGCAATTAATCCAAGATTAATTAAGTCCGAATCAAATATCATAGGTGAATCTTCAGGAAGCGACCCAAGAGATCTCCGGATATTTTGGCAGTAAATACGGTCGTCGGATAATCCGAACACGTACGTACCTTGTACTACGTCTTTACCGATTTACAAGACAAGGTTGGCTTCTAGCAAAGCGCCATGCCTACCCAATTCTCCAGAAATATTCTTATAGGAATATAAGATCTGTATCAGGCGTAGTATACCGTAGTATTGCGTACATCGATCCAGTATCGGATGGTCACATGCTAGGCCTGGGGCTGGAGATGTGTCTGCCCCGTACGAAACATATATCGGACATCAAGCAACTAGTCTCTTTAAATCGGACAATCCTGACCTTGTCATATTGTCCCGACGGTTGCAACCTTTTATAGAGTACTAGTTCTGTGTCCTGCGTGATCATCACCTCCATATGTCTGAAGCGATACTTCCATCTTGACATCACATCCAGTACACTACGATTCTCGATAAACCCAGAAGAGGTGCACACAGAACCGGTTAAGGTTCCCAACCACCAAAACTAAAGTTTACCGATTGTCGCAAGTACTAGCGATGTAAGTCTCAGGTTAAGACCATATACACCTACCCTGATGCGGCCTCCCATAGACACGCAGACATACTACCAATGGGATTCCGCGGGGTCTATCCAGAGCGAAGCTGTTTTCCGTACCATCGGTAAAACACAACCTCCTATCGCACTTGCATAAGTATCCAATACTTAAATATATGAGAACTATGTCGTTGTGCCCTCACAACGTGCACAAGCGCAATACTAGTCTATTCCGCATTATCGATGTCCAGTCTCGATAATACTACGACTAGGGATATTTAATGATTAAACCTTTGGGGACTGATACTGTCTCATATCATTCTCAGTCCAGGTACTAATCATATGGACTTTCGCCATTTATAAGTCAAAGTAAATAATATTACAAAACGGCAAAAGGCAATTTCATTATCACATAGTTAATTTTGTACAATAATACAATATCATTTACAAACAGTGACGCTATGGGACATAATGTCTAACAATCTCCCACTTGGCCTATAGCCAGTCACTCAAGCATCTAATACCCGAACTATGTATGTGTCGTTCAAAAACTTGCTGTAGAACAGCTTTCGTCAGCGGATCTGCAATGTTGTCATCTGATGTGACCTTCTCGACTTTTACATCGCCACGATGTATAATCTCCCGAATCAGATGATAACGTCGAAGAACATGCTTGGACCGTTGATGAGACCTTGGTTCCTTAGCCTGTGCTATAGCCCCGTTATTGTCACAATACAATGGAACGGGCTCAGCTGCTAACGGAACTACTCCTAATCCGATTAGGAACTTTCGGATCCAAACTGCCTCCTTTGCTGCTTCAGATGCAGCGATGTACTCCGCTTCTGTTGTTGAATCGGCAACAGTATCTTGCTTGGAAGATTTCCAGCTCACTGCTCCGTTATTCAAGCAAAAAATGTACCCGGATTGCGACTTGTAGTCATCCTTGTCGGTTTGGAAACTTGCATCGGTATACCCAGATACCGCAAGTTCTCCACCTCCATAAAGAAAGCATCCTTAGTTCGTTTAAGATACTTAAGGATATTCTTAACTGCTATCCAGTGACCTTCACCTGGATCGGCCTGATAGCGACTGCACATGCTCAAAGCATATGAGACATCAGGTCGTGTACATATCATGGCATACATGATCGATCCGACTGCCGAGGCGAACGGTATCCGACTCATGTGGTCTCTCTCTTCCTGAGTCTTAGGACCCATGTCCTTAGACAGAGAGGTACCACGTACCATTGGAACCAATCCCCTCTTGGATTGTTCCATGTTGAATCTCTTCAACACTTTATCAATGTATGTACTCTGGGAGAGTCCAAGCAGCTTTCTAGATCTATCCCTGTAGATCTTTATTCCAAGAATAAAGGCTGCTTCTCCCAGATCTTTCATGGAGAATTTTAATGAAAGCCAAGCTTTCACCGACGTTAGCATGGGAATGTCATTGCCTATAAGCAATACGTCGTCGACATAAAGGACAATAAAAGTAAGTGCTCTCCCACTAACCTTCTTGTATACACAAGGGTCATCTGCGTTTTGCACGAAATCATATTCCTTTATGATCTCATCAAAACGCTGATTCCATGACCGTGATGCTTGCTTCAATCCATAAATGGATCGATTTAACTTGCAAACCTTGTTTGCAAGTCTAGGTACAATAAAACCGTCAGGCTGTTGCATATAAACATCCTCCAAAAGGTTTCCGTTAAGGAAAGCGGTTTTAACGTCCATTTGCCATATCTCGAAGTCGAAATATGCAGCTATTGCAAGCATTATCCGAATGGATTTAATCATGGCAACGGGTGAGAAGGTTCCGTCATAATCAATACCATATTGTTGACGATACCCCTTCGCTACAAGCCTAGCCTTGTACGTTTGTACGTTGCCATCCATGTCGGTCTTCTTCTTGAAGATCTATCTGCATCCAATAGGCTTTACGCCTTCTGGTGCATCAACCAGTGTCCAAACTTGGTTGGCGTACATGGAATCCATCTCGGACTTCATGGCTTCTTGCCATAAAGCGGAATCGATATTTTGTATCGCTTCCTCATACGTAGCAGGCTCATTATCCTCAATAAGATTAATATCTATATGAGGTGAGATCAGGAACCCATACCTCTCAGGTACTGTTCTGACTCTCTCCGACCTACGCGGTCCTTGTGTATGTGAAGTTTGTGGTACAGACTCATCCCGGATGGTCTGTTCTTGTTCCGTCGTTGATTCATTGCCAGGAACAGTATCACTACGATCTTCATCGAGTTCTACTTTCCTCCCACTTACCACTGCATTTAGGAATTCCTTCTCAAGGAAAACCGCATGTAGAGCAACAAATACTTTGTTCTCTTGTGGGTGGTAATAGAAGTAATATCCTTTGGTTTCCCTAGGATATCCAACGAAAAGGCATTTATCAGATTTGGGTTCAAGTTTGGTGCCTTCCAAACGTTTAACATATGCCCAGCATCCCCAAATCTTAGGAAAGAGAAACCTGGTTTCCTTCCTGTCCATATCTCATATAGGGTCTGTTCAACAGACTTCGACGGTACCTTATTCAAAATAAGTATAGCACTGTTTAATGCGTATCCCCAGAAGGATATTGGTAGCTCAGTGCGACTCATCATTGACCTCACCATGTCCAACAAGGTGCGGTTTCTCCGTTCGGACACACCGTTTAATTGTGGTGTTCCAGGAGGAGTCCACTGTGAAAGAATACCATATTCTTTCAAGTAATCTTGAAACTCATAACTTAAGTATTCGCCACCACGGTCTGACCGTAATGTCTTGATACTCATCCCTGTTTGTTTCTCCACTTCGTGTCGAAACTCTTTGAATTTCTCAAAAGTTTCCGACTTGTGTCTCATAAGATACACATAACCGTAACGAGATGCATCATCTGTAAAGGTTACGAAGTAGTGAAATCCACCTCTAGCCTGGCTAGACATGGGCCCGCATACGTCAGTATGAACGAGAGCTAACAGTTCTGTGGCACGTTCACCTTTACCGCTAAGAGGTGATTTAGGCATTTTGCCTAAAAGACAAGATTCGCAGACGTCATATGAATTGGGATCAAATTCGTCCAAGTACCCACTCTTTGAAAGTGTGGATATGCGAGTCTTGTTGATGTGTCCTAGACGACAATGCCACATATAAGCTTCATCTTTTAGATTACTCCTTTTGAGCCTTTTGTTTGTCATTTTAGGAGATTCATTTATATTCAAAATATAAAGACCGTTATTTGCAACAGCTGTGCAAATTTCTGTATCATTTTTATATAAATAACACCCTGTGTTCCTGAATACAAAAGTGTGTAACCCTGCTGGGTTAACAAAGATACAGATATAATGTTCCTAGTTAAACTAGGCACAAAATAACAGTTCAAAAGTTTAAGTTCATGCCCTGAGGGCAGTACTAAAACAAAAGTCCCTACGGCCAAAACAGCAACTGGTGTTCCGTTTCCGACCCGTAGATCCATCTCCCCTGATGCCAGCACCCTACTATCATGCAGATCCTGCACATCAGTACAAATATGAGCACCACAACCAGAATCAAAAATCCAATTTTTAAAACTAGAAGTATTCATATTTATCTCAATAACAAACATACCAGAGGCAATGGCCTTGCCAGCCTTGATATCCTCCCTCTGCACAATGCTCATTCGGCAGTCACGTTTCCAGTGACCCCTCTTGCCGCAGATGTCGCGAGATTTGTCCTTTGGCTTCCTAGAAGCCACTGTCAACTTGCCTTTACCCTTCTTCTTGAACTTCTTCTTCCTTGCACCTCCAATTGCCTTGGGGCCACCCTTTGGCGCATGAGAGGTCAATGCAAAATGCGCCTCGCGCTTGCTCCCCTTTAGGAGTTCCTTTTCGGACTCCTTCAGCACAGACAACAACTCTCCAAGAGTGTCGTCAGTATCCATCAACTTGTAGTTGACTATGATTTGTTTCCAAGTATCAGGAAGTGACTGCAAGATCATATCTATAGTCAGATCAGCCTCCAAGACTATTCCCATATTGGCCAACTCATCAATATCGGCAATCATTTGAGCCCCGTGGGCTTCAACTGATGCGCCGTCTGTCATCCGGGAGCGGAAGAGTTTCCTTACTAGCTCGTACCTCTTCATCCGCTTATTAGTGCGGTGAAGATCACGCAATCTTGCCATCATGTTATAGGGATCCAAATCCCTATTCTGGCGTCTGAAATGCTGAGTCATTGCAGCTAGCATAACTGACTGAGCTTGGTCACAATCATCACTATGAGTTTTCCATAACTCTAGCTCCAGTGGCTCAGTGGGTTTAGGCGGGAGAGGTCTCTGAATAGTATACAGTATCCTCTCAGCCCCAAGCACTATCTTGAGGTTCATTTCCCAGTCGGCAAAGTTTGTCCCTTTGAAGACATTATCGCCCATGATTATGTCGCGGATATTACCTTTGCCAGTCATCTTGACAACTATAGTCCAACTATAAAGTCAACGATGTTATGGGTACAGTCAAACTGTTACATATAAAAATAACAATATATTAGTCCAACTAATTATTTAAAATATTGACGAAATAATTTTGAAAGACGCGTAAGGCTAAATATCTGAATGAAATTGCAAATTCAATAATAGCCTCCCACTATTTTCTTCAAGTTTCTAACCCTCTGTAGACAACTCGGGAAATCTAATTTCCTTGTGGGCTAGGATCCCGTTAAATAACACACAACCTTGACTTTGGCCAACAAGTTGTATGATATTTAACTAGGTAGATCTCGAAGATCAATTGGATCCCATCCAATTCCTAGATCCGGTAGGTGGACATCCAAGTCCGAAACATATATATCTAATACATATGTCAATGTATCTAATACATTTTCCTAACCATTTCCTCTGAATCAACTAAGCCTTGGCTTTGGCACAACAAACCTAATGATTCCAGTTAAGCGGGACCCATTGACAAGGAAAGTTTCGTAATCAATGTCGATGGACAAGAAGTGATCTTGACTTTGGCCAACAAATCACAACTTGGACAGGACACCGATGTGGAACAAAACTCTCATGATTCAACACATCCTCAATTGACAAAGGTCTTGACTTTGGCCAACAAACCAATGCCAATTTCGGATCTTGAGAAAGAATCATTCAACGGAAGGAAATCGCTTAATATTGTTTGAGGGATTTTTGCGTAATTGGCAACCAATTAATTTATCTTTGTTAGGTCTCATCATCATACACCCTTAAGCATGCTTCTAAAACATCATAAAGCGCGTAAAGTAAAGTAATAGCGATATGCGGATGGATATATAAACAACTTGTTCCTAGAACAAATCACTCCCTTTCCTCTCCCCGTTAGCACTATTCTACTTCTACCCAATTACATAATACAATAAGAGAAACCTCATTTACATTGAGGGGAATTAGGTGAGAAGAGAATACAAAGAGATAAAGAGATAAGGCTGGACACGCAGGTCCAATTTATAAATTCCAAATTTACAATAATTTCTAAAATTACCCTTTCCCTTCTAATATCCATCCGATATACACTATTCATTCATCACATACATATATATTCAAACAAGACATGCTTTTACAACCAATCAAATCCAATTAATTAGTCTTTGTTTAAGTGATCATCCAATGTTCAAACAACGGTTTGATTTTGCGCGAGTCCAACTCGATTGAGAATAAGTACACAAGGTACGAATTCGCGAATTATATCGAACTACTTATTAAATCTTATTTAATTCGTATTCAATACTAATTCAATTATTTAATTCCAAATTAAATGTTTACACTTTAATGTGCTTTAAAGAGTTAGATTCTAAATCCAATTCTATTGGGTCTCAAAGCCCAACTAACATCCAATGTTTAATTTAATTCAAGTCAAATGGGCTTTCAATTGATTTATTAAGGCTTGGGCTTTGGTCAATGTGGGTCATACCCAATTACCAAGCCCAAATAAGGAATCACCCTTAAGTGCCATAAAACCAATTTCAAGCCCATAAGGCCCAATTAAATTATTAAAGCCCATTATATTATATTTGGACTTAATGGAGTGATTTAGGCCCAAATTGGATCCAATCCATTTGGCCCAAATCTACTTGGTCCAACCAAGCCCATTATGCCCAAATACAATATTAAAAGCCCAATTCACCAATTAAGCCCATTAATTAAATTTTAATATTCCAAACATTAAAGTCCAATTAATTAAAGTGTAATACCAAGATTAATATATTAAACCAAATATTTCAAAAAATACCCATTTAATTTATTAATCATGTATTGTTCAAAATAAATGTCCAACATTAATTTTAACAAAATCAACTCCTTTACATGTCTATGTACATTCGGCCAAGGTGAGTTTTTTGTGTCGATTGTTTTCAATCCGATTGAATTACTAATCAACGTTCCGTACACGTTCTAAGTCATCCAATGATCTTAAACACAAAAAATCCAATCCACTCCAAGTAGCAACACATTCGGCCAAGGCATGGATTTGGGGAAAAATCATCCAATGCATTTTTCATGAAATTGATTCCATATAACATCATGTTATACTCATGCAAGCATACTTATTAATCAAATTTCATAAGAACATGCTTATATCAATTTCATCATGCCATTCGGCCAAGGTGAAGATATTGGGGAAAAATCATCCAATGCATTTTTCATAAAATTGATTCCATGTAATATCATTCTATATACATGCAAGCATACTTATTCATCAAATTTCACAAGAACATGCTTCAATCAATTTATCACACCCATTCGGCCAAGGTTGAAATTTTGGGGAAAAATCATCCAATGCATTTTTCATAAAATTGATTTCATATAATGTCATTTAACATACATATAAGCATACTCATTCATCAAATTTCACAAGAACATGCTTCAATCAATTTTACCCAAATTTTAACCTAAAGTATTTCATGCTTAACCTAGCTCAATGATACCATTGTTGGTTTCTATAATATGTCCCAACAAAGATTAAGCATGTGAAATACTATAAAGAATATATATAAACATGAAGTATGGCGGAATCATACTTACAATGCCTTGTGATGAAGTAGATGATCAAATGGTAGAAGCTCCAAGTGGTGGAGGATTCGGCCAAGAGGAGGAAGAAGACTTGAAGCTCCAAGCTTTTGTATTCCAAGCTCTTTGATGGTTTCCCTATCACCTCTTTTGATCCCTTGCTTGTGCTAGCAAAAATGGAGAAATGGAAGATCAAATCTTCCTTGCCCTTGTCAATGGTGTTCACGGCAATTTGAGAGAGAAGAGAGATTTTGGTGTAAAGTCTTGAAAAATTATTTTTGTATTACCAAAAATCAATTATATTATGTTATAATTTATTAAATTAATAATAAATCTATGACATAAACCATGCAATGGCTTAGAGTGTCAAACACTCAAACTCCATGCAAAGCCTTTGAGTGAAATGCACACTATCACCATGCAATGCCTTAGAGTGTTATGTACACTATTAACATGCAATGCCTTATCAATAAAATAATGCATATAATGACAAGTGTCATGTGGGCCCCACACGTTTCCCAATGAAAGTGGGCCCACGTCCACTCACGCGTTCGGGTTCGATATTTCCGAAATACCGAGCTAGCGTCGCGACGTCAATTAAATCGGATTTAAATAAATAATCGCTCCTAGCGAAATTATTATTTACGTCGCTTACGAATTAATTCTTAATTAACTCGTATGCCCGAATTAAAAATCTAATTTTAATTTCGCGTCGAAATCAAATTTCAATTATTATATCGAATATAATAATTAACTGATTAATTCCAAATTAATCGTTCTCTCTCTCTAAATAAGGCACTTTATCCAAGATAAAGTTTCTCCGCAATTAATCCAAGATTAATTAAGTCCGAATCAAATATCATAGGTGAATCTTCAGGAAGCGACCCAAGAGATCTCCGGATATTTTGGCAGTAAATACGGTCGTCGGATAATCCGAACACGTACGTACCTTGTACTACGTCTTTACCGATTTACAAGACAAGGTTGGCTTCTAGCAAAGCGCCATGCCTACCCAATTCTCCAGAAATATTCTTATAGGAATATAAGATCTGTATCAGGCGTAGTATACCGTAGTATTGCGTACATCGATCCAGTATCGGATGGTCACATGCTAGGCCTGGGGCTGGAGATGTGTCTGCCCCGTACGAAACATATATCGGACATCAAGCAACTAGTCTCTTTAAATCGGACAATCCTGACCTTGTCATATTGTCCCGACGGTTGCAACCTTTTATAGAGTACTAGTTCTGTGTCCTGCGTGATCATCACCTCCATATGTCTGAAGCGATACTTCCATCTTGACATCACATCCAGTACACTACGATTCTCGATAAACCCAGAAGAGGTGCACACAGAACCGGTTAAGGTTCCCAACCACCAAAACTAAAGTTTACCGATTGTCGCAAGTACTAGCGATGTAAGTCTCAGGTTAAGACCATATACACCTACCCTGATGCGGCCTCCCATAGACACGCAGACATACTACCAATGGGATTCCGCGGGGTCTATCCAGAGCGAAGCTGTTTTCCGTACCATCGGTAAAACACAACCTCCTATCGCACTTGCATAAGTATCCAATACTTAAATATATGAGAACTATGTCGTTGTGCCCTCACAACGTGCACAAGCGCAATACTAGTCTATTCCGCATTATCGATGTCCAGTCTCGATAATACTACGACTAGGGATATTTAATGATTAAACCTTTGGGGACTGATACTGTCTCATATCATTCTCAGTCCAGGTACTAATCATATGGACTTTCGCCATTTATAAGTCAAAGTAATAATATTACAAAACGGCAAAAGGCAATTTCATTATCACATAGTTAATTTTGTACAATAATACAATATCATTTACAAACAGTGACGCTATGGGACATAATGTCTAACACACATCACTCGTCATTCAAGTGATGGATGCCTTGTCATTTTGAGTGATTGACAACCAGTCACTATTCATGAGTGATATGAGTAGTTGAAGGCATTAATTGCAAATTTTGGCTCCAAATTTTGGTTTGACTTTTTCAAAGCCTAATACCAAAATTTGGACCCACTTTTGGAATAAGTGTATTAGGTTTTGGAAACCAAATAGACAACATATCATTCTCTCTCTCTCTTCTCCCTCAATAATCGGCCAAGGGCCATTTTCTTCTCCATTTCTTGCTAGGCCGAGAACAAGAAGAAACCATGGGAAAATTTGTGGAAAATTTTCCAATGCTAGCACATGAAGAGTCATCCAAAGTGATAGGGAAAAAAACTCATGAGCATGGAATCACAACACAAAGCTTGGAGCTTGGAGATCCATCCATGGAGTTGACCGAATTTGGAGGAGCACAAAAACAGTCCAAAACCGTGAGCTTCAAGGGAGCAAAAGTTTTGTTGTTCCTCGCATCGCAAAGCCGATCAATGTAAGTATGATTCTGTCAGACCTCTTTGAGTATTCGCACATGTTTCATTGCTTGAATCGATCTTGGGACTAATTTAGAAACCCAATAATGGTATCTTGAGCCATTTTGAGCATGAAATATTATTAGGGTAAAATTTGGGTTAATTGGATTTGAGCATGCATGTATATGGATGACTTGGAGTTGTTTGTGATCAATTCTGTGAAAAATGGATTGGATCAATTTTTCCCCAAAAATTAAGGCTTGGCCGAATGTTGGACATACCCTAAGTCATGGTGATTTTTATGTTTTTGATCATTGGATGAGTTGAAATCACTTGGGTAATGTTGATTTAGGATTTAATTGGATTGAAACCGAATCAGACAAAGAAATCCCTAATTACCGTGACTAACTATGCATGGAAAATGATTGATTTTTGATTCAAATGTGTTGGACATGTTTTGATGATAATAAGAATAATTAATTGTGTAAATTGATGTTTTGGAAATATTAATTTGGTTAATTAATTATGGCATACACTTTAGGTTAATTAAATTATGAAATTTGGAATTTTGGTAATTTAATTAATTGGGCCAAATTTGGAATTGGGCTTATAGAGTTGTAATTGGGTTTAATGGGCTTGGTTGGGCCAAGTTTGGTTTAGGCTAATTGGTTGGATCCAATTGGGCCCAAAACCATATCCATAAAGTCCAAATATGACTTAATGGACCTTTAATTTTAATTGGGCCTAATGGGCCTAAATTGGTTTCTTGGCAAATAAGGGTGATTCCTTAAATGGGCTTTGGTATTTGGGTTTGACCCATATTGACCAAAAGTCCATGCCTTAAGAAATTAATTGAAAGCCCATTGGACTTTAATTAAATTGACATTGGATGTTAATTGGGCTTTGAGACCCGTAACGATTAGATTTAGAATCTAAGTCGTAAAGGCACATTAAAAAGTGTAATTATTTAATTTGGAATTAAATATGGAATTAGTATTAGATACAAATTAAATTGGATTTAATATTGTAGTTTAATATAAATCAAGAATTCGTACTTTGAGTACTTATTCGCAAAACGAGTTTGACTCGCGCAAAATCAAATCGTTGTTTGAACATTGGATGGTCATTAATTTTCAAATTAATTAATTGGATTAGATTGATTGATAACATGCTTTTTATGAATACATGGATGCGATGTATGAATAATGAATGTCAGATGGATATTAGATGGGTGAGGGCAATTTTGGAAATTGTTGTAATAAATTTAGAATTTATTAAATTGGACCTGCGTGTCCAGCCTATTACCTTTTGACTCTTTGTATTTCTCTTCTCACCTATTCCCCTCATTGTAAATGAGGTTTCTTTATAAGTGTTATGTAATCGGGTAGAAGTAATACTTGTGCTAGCGGGAGAGAGGAAATAGAGAGATTTGTTCTAGGAACAATGTGTTAAGTATCCATCCGCATATCATTATTATATTTATTTATACGCGCCTTATTATGTTTTTAGAATGCATGTTTAAGGGTGTATGATGATGAGACCTTAACAAAGATAATTAATTGGTTGCCAATTACGCGAAAAACCCTCAACACATATTAAGTGTTTTTCCTTCCATTGAGTTATTCTTACTCAAGATCCAAGATTGGCACTGGTTTGTTGGCCAAAGTCAAGACCTTTGTCCGTCGCGGATGTGTTTGAATCATGAAGGCTTTATTCCATATCGGTGTCTTGTCCAAGTTGTGATTTGTTGGCCAAAGTCAAGATCACTTCTTGTCCATCGACATCGATTACGAAGCTTTCCAAAGTCAATGGGTTCCGCTTAACTGGGATCATTAGGTTTGTTGTGCCAAAGCCAAGGCTTAATTGATTCAGAGGAAAAAGGTTAAGGAATATATTGGATATATTGGCATATATAAGATATATGTTTCGGACTTGGATGTCCACCGACTGGATCTAGGAATTGGATGGGATCCGATTGATCTTAGAGATCTACCTAGTTAATTATCATACAGTTTGTTGGCCAAATTCAAGATTGTGTGTTATTTAACGGGATCCTAGCCCACTAGGAAACAAGGTTTTCCGAGTACTCCACATTGGGTTAGAGGCTCGCCGAAAAATAGTGGGAGGCAAGTATTAAATTTGCAATATTCGTTTAGTTACTTGCCAATACGCGCTCATTTCAATATTTCGTCAATATAAATTAATATATTAGTTGGACTAATATTTAATTGTTGTTTTAATTGAACAGTTGGACTGTATTCAAACTACTTCAATTATAGTTGATTATATATTTGGATTATAGTAATCAATATATTTGAATTTAAACCAATTAACTTATAGTTGATTATATAGTTAGACTATAGTAATCATTATAATAAATAGTACCTAAAATCGTTGATTTGATAGTTAGACTATTGGAATCAAGATAAATGAAAGATTAGTGTTTAAAACATAATCCTGGGTGAAAATGTCATTAAACGAATTTAATTTTCAGATTGGGAATAAAAACTTCATGATACTCCTAGAGACCGAGAAGTTACTTTATTTTATAGAGTGACGTCTCGAGCCTAAGCCCGGAGTTGAGCAAATAGTAGAACATGATATTTGGAATATTCATGTGATGATAACTTTAGTGCTTAATCCGTTATGCTTACCACAAAGACTCCATAATTTCTTAGTCAGAACCAAGGATTAGATCATTATAGTATGATATTGAAATTGAAAGATCTTCATAGATCTATCCTTAGATCTTAGAAGTACAAATTGCAATAGAAAACTCTTGGAGAGTTAATGGCTACACTCAAGAAGACAAAGGCAGAGTTTGCAATAGGGCAAGGCGCATCTTAATCCGACATCCCAGGAGGCCAAGGCTTGGCCAAAGGCTTATGGGGTGTGGAAAATGGGCAAAGGCAAAATCATTATAATCTTCTGGGAAGACATAGGACATATCCCAAAATATCTACCTAAACTGTGGCAAACGGGATCACTTGAAGCGTGACTGCCGTATGGACAAGGCATACATGAAGGAAGAGAAGAGGGGCAAGGCTCCGGCTTCAAATATGTTTGTCATAAACATGTTCACTACTGGTATTAAAATTGGATTTTAGATACTGGATGTGGTACATAAATATGTACTGGTGTGCATAATCTGTTGACTAGCAGGAGACTGACTTCAGTTGAGATCGATCTGCGAATCAGAAATGGGACGACAGTCGCTGTTTTAACCATAGATACCTAAGCTTAGGAACTACCATTTGTGTGTGTACTTAAATTAGGAAACTGTTACAATGTAACTAGTTTTAGTAGAAATATTATCTCTATATCAGAGTTTAACCTGTTGCGGGTATACCTTTATATTCTAGAACACTAAAGTGTTTTATTTTATAAAGATGATATTGAGATAAACACATTAGATGTGAATAACAGTGTTTATATTTTGAATATAAATAAATCTCAAACATATAACAGGACAAACAAATAGCTCAAACTGAATAAATCAGTTGAGACTTAAATATGGTATTGTTGTCTGGGACACAATTAAACAAGACTCGTATATCCACTTTTTTGAAGAGTAGATACTAGGACGAAATTGATTCTATTCAAATAATGTCTACGAATCTAGTTTATTTGGCAAAGTGCCTAAAACACCTTTTACTTGGTAAAAGTGCAAGTGCCACCGATCTGTTAGCCCTCTTTCATAGTGACGTAAGTGGGCCCATATCTAGCTAGGCTAGAAGTGGATATGAACACTTCGTAACCTTTACAGATGTGGCATCGCGTTATTGTTATGTGTTTCTTGTGAAACACGGATCAGAAACTTTTGATTAATTCAAAGAGTTTCGACACGAAGTAGACAGACAGACCGGCTAAAGTATTAAATCGTCACGGTTAGACCATGGTGGAAAATACTTAAGCAATAAATTTCTCAAATACGTGAAAGAGTATAGAATTCTTTCAATGAGGACTCCTCCCGGAACACGTCAATTTGACGGTGTGTCCGAACCGAGAAATCGAATTTTTTTGGACATGATAAGGTTAATCATGAGTCGCTCTGAGCTACCATTTCCTTCAAAGGATACACATTAACAGTCCAAAGCTTATTTTGAATAAGGTTCCTGATAAGTGTGGTTTATACCCACTTATTATGGCATTCTCAGCTTATTATTTTTGTTATAATTCGAGATATTAAATATCTTTTATAGTTTATTTTATGTTTTATTTGTAGGAGCATTAAAATATGGATCGGGGAATAATTACACGTGTTTTGGGAACTTCAGGGAACACAGGACGAGCAACGGGAGCATTGGCATCATGGCACAAATCATCAGGCGCCATGGCGCCTAACTCTCATACAAATCACAGAGAGATGGGCGCCATGGCGCCCATCAATCACAAATGAGTGGCGCCATGGCGCCACCCAATTACAAGAACAAAGGCGCCATGGCGCCACCCAATTATAAGTAAAAGCGCCACAAGAATAAATTAAAGAATGGCGCCATGGCGCCTCAAGCCCAATTTTTCCATACAATTTCCCGGGAGTTTAGCGCCATGGCGCCTTATTTGACAAGAGTTGCACGCGCATTCCAGGATTCACTTTTTAGGGTTTTTAATAATCCTAATGACACCCAAAGACTCCCAGCCTCAACTATAAATATAACATTGCATCCAACACTCAAAGGGAGGCTAATACACTGCGCAAAACACGAAATACATATTTTTAGAGCTCCAAGGAGAGGATTGAAGAGCGACAAGAGGAGACAAAGGCTTTAATATCCGGAGAGGAAGAGATTCAATTCGGGTTTTATCTTCTTATTTCTTTCTTAGAACTCTAATGATTTCCATTAAATTCGTGGCTTGATTATTTATTGTTTTATCTTTTGTCATGAATTTACTCCTTAATTTTGGAGAACGATTGTAATCTATGCTCAAACCTTGTATTTTATTTATCAATTTTGTTATGAAGTTTTATTGATTTATTTATATTCTTTTGAGTTTAATGCTTCTTGATTGCTGGCCACAATTGAAGATGATGAATGTTTAGAATCTATAACTCGAGAGAGGGGATTTTGAATAGATCTAGAGAATATAACCTAGGATTTTATAGAGTTCGAGAGAATCTGTAGTCCTTTGAAGTCGTTAAAATAGAATCACAAATCGTAATAAGTTGTTAACTATTGGATTTTTATAGAGATATCGAAGTCTATAGTTGATAATATTTTCACTCGGCACTCGAGAGAGGGAGTGAATATTTTAGGATCTTGACTTATAAATAATATAACTGAACAAAGATTAATTGACATGACAAATACATAGGAGACAGTTAGGTGGAATCAGGATCCAGAATCTCTATCGTATTAGTTCCTCCTATCTAAATATTTGTATATTTTATTTAATTATTAAAATGTTTATCATTTATTTTCTAAATAAAGTTAGGATTATCAATTGTAGCACTTAGTGCGAGTTAACGCAATCCCTGTGGGTTCGACACTCTTAACTCATATTTATACTAAAACTTGACACCGTACACTTGCAGTACGATATAAAAATATCACAACAAGTTTTTGGCGCCGTTGCCGGGGATTGTTTGTTTAATTCACATTAATACTACTACCAAATAATTTTAGCTTTAATTTAGATTATTATTTTGTATTTAATTTTCTTTATTTTTTTCTTCGATTTTATTTTTATTTTGTATTTAATTTTTATTTTTTTATTTCTATTTTGTTTATTGATTTTTATTTTTCTTTTGGTGCTTCAGTGAATGCGAAAAGCCACAAGTCTCAATTCGCTACTGTTTGATCCTGAAATAGAAAGAACTGCGAGGAGACTAAGAAAAGAAAGGAAAATCGAAAAAGAAGCAATGGCAGCTGAAAACATAGAGAACAACCCACGCCATGTGGCAATCAGAGATCACTTCACACCGGTCCTTGATGATATATGCTCTGGGATTGCCCATCAACCAATCAACGCCAACAGTTTTGAGTTAAAACCTGCATTGATCAACATGGTACAAAGGAATCAGTTTGGGGGTTCAGCTGTAGAGGATCCCAACTTGCACTTAAGGATGTTTCTGGAGATCGCAGATACCATAAAAGTAAATGGCGTGA
The DNA here is from genome assembly GCA_019454045.1 of Zanthoxylum bungeanum. Lineage (NCBI taxonomy): Eukaryota > Viridiplantae > Streptophyta > Magnoliopsida > Sapindales > Rutaceae > Zanthoxylum > Zanthoxylum bungeanum. The sequence continues at coordinate 759,226 of SKCR01026362.1, read as the reverse complement.
GTAAAGAGGCTATCAGGCTACGCTTATTTTCATTCTCTTTACGGGATAAAGCGTGGGATTGGCTGCAATCAATACAGACAGGGAGTATCATGACATGGCAGGATATGGCCACAAAATTTATTGAGAGATTCTTTCCACCAGCTAAATCAGCTCATCTGAGGGCAGAAATCAGTGTATTTAAGCAGCTGGAAACTGAGACTTTGTATGAAGCATGGGAGCGCTTTAAGGATTTACTACGAAGATGCCCACAACATGATTATGCAGATTGGGTCCAGATTAAGTTGTTCTATAATGGGTTGAATGGTCCGAATAGGACTGTGGTTGATGCAGCAGCTGGGGGAGCTCTATTCAGGAAATCAACTGAGGAAGCGCATAATTTATTGGAAGAAATGGCCATTAACCATTATCAATGGCCAAGTGAACGCGCTACTGTAACCAAAGTGGCTGGGATTTATGAAGTAGACCCTCTTGTGGCACTTACAGCTCAGATTTCTACCTTGGCCACTCAAGTAGCAGCCCTGACAAAACCACGAGTATCATCTATTGAATCAGCGGCAGCTACAAATATGCAGTTAGTGGAAGGAAACCCGAACATTGAACAAGTCCAATATGTGAACAATCGGAACTTCAACAGCTATAGAGGAAATCTTATGCCTAACCGTTATCATCCAAACCTGGCATATGCTAATACAGAGAATACCTTGCAACATTCTTCTAGTTTTGACTATAAAAAGGATGAGCAGAAATCTTCCTTAGAAGATTTCGTGAGCACGTTTGCTGCTAGTACTTCAGCGAGATTTGAGAAGACTGAGTCAAGGCTAAACAATATTGAGATACACATGGAAAATATGGAGGCTACAATGAAGTCTTTAGAAACACAAATTGGGCAGATTGCATCCTCCATAACCAAGCAGCAGTAGGGGGATTTGAATAAACTGTCACAGCCGCCAAGCTATCTTTTTCATGTCAAAGCAGTCAGTGGATACAAAAGAAGAAGCTACCATGACCACCATTTGGGTGGTTGCGTCTGGCTGAAGACGTTAAACTTAGCGCTAGCGGTGAGCACGAGACACACAACGCCCGCGCAACCAAATTCTAACCAGCAAGAGTCTGATCAACTCCATGCACGGTAGTGTTGTTCCTCACTCTTGCTCTTGATATTTATCTTACATAGAGGACAATGTAAATTTTAAGTTTGGGGGTGTGTGCATGTTGTTTACTTGCTATTTAGTTGTTTAAATTTATTGAAAAAAAAAATTTGTTTTAGTCTTTGATAGTAAAGCATAAATCTTGTGATAATATTGTTTGTTTATGGGTGAAATTTTAGAAACGATAAGTGCCTAATTTACTTTTATCTGATGCCTTGAATAATTGATCTATGTTAGACTCGTAAGCACTTAAAAATAGGTTTTTAGCAGTAAAACTTAAGTAGTTGACAATGTGGTCAGTTGAAGAAATTGCATGTCGATGAATGACCGTTTACTTAGATATCTATCTTGATTTGCTAGTGTTATGAAGTATGGTATAGCTAAAAAAAAGAAAAAGAAAAATGTCTCTAAAGAAAGAAAATAAACCACCTATAACCGATAAGCGTGAAGCTACCCATGGGCGAGTATTAGGACCACCATGAGGAGAAATGCTACCTTAAAGGGTAGGTGAGTTGAAAAAAAAAATGCAAAAATGAGAAAAGAAAAAAGAGACAAGAAAATAAAAGATAAACCATACCATACCGAACACAAAATAAGGCAATTACAGAGCATAATTGAGATATCTAGGTTGGTTTGACCCATCGATTCTAATTTTTAAACGAAATCATTGAGTTAGCTTACTTAAGATCAAAGTTGTGAATGAACCTTTACACACACACACCGTGAGTCTAGCTTAGATAATTTATTCGAGAATTTGGATTCGAGTTGCAATTGCGTACTTTGAAGATTCTTTGATTTCATTTATAAGCTTTCTTTGAGGATATATTTATGCATAACTATCGAGACTATGTTTTGTTATTTTTTTATTTTTGCATGATTGTGTGTGAATGACGTTTGTGGGTATCGTCACTGTAAGCCCTCACGAGACTATAACTCGTCCACTAGGGTCGCCTAGAGGTTTAAAGGCTTGTTGCATACGCTAAATGCAATCGTGATCCCTACGAAAGTGGCTTATTTAATTTAGTTATTTTTAATTATTTATTTGAATTTATTTTTTTTATTTTATCTTTTGCTCGGGACTAGCAAAACCTTAAGTTTGGGGGTGTTTGATAAGTGTGGTTTATACCCACTTATTATGGCATTCTCAGCTTATTATTTTTGTTATAATTCGAGATATTAAATATCTTTTATAGTTTATTTTATGTTTTATTTGTAGGAGCATTAAAATATGGATCGGGGAATAATTACACGTGTTTTGGGAACTTCAGGGAACACAGGACGAGCAACGGGAGCATTGGCATCATGGCACAAATCATCAGGCGCCATGGCGCCTAACTCTCATACAAATCACAGAGAGATGGGCGCCATGGCGCCCATCAATCACAAATGAGTGGCGCCATGGCGCCACCCAATTACAAGAACAAAGGCGCCATGGCGCCACCCAATTATAAGTAAAAGGGCGCCATGACGCCACAAGAATAAATTAAAGAATGGCGCCATGGCGCCTCAAGCCCAATTTTTCCATACAATTTCCCGGGAGTTTAGCGCCATGGCGCCTTATTTGACAAGAGTTGCACGCGCATTCCAGGATTCACTTTTTAGGGTTTTTAATAATCCTAATGACACCCAAAGACTCCCAGCCTCAACTATAAATATAACATTGCATCCAACACTCAAAGGGAGGCTAATACACTGCGCAAAACACGAAATACATATTTTTAGAGATCCAATGAGAGGATTGAAGAGCGACAAGAGGAGACAAAGGCTTTAATATCCGGAGAGGAAGAGATTCAATTCGGGTTTTATCTTCTTATTTCTTTCTTAGAACTCTAATGATTTCCATTAAATTCGTGACTTGATTATTTATTGTTTTATCTTTTGTCATGAATTTACTCCTTAATTTTGGAGAACGATTGTAATCTATGCTCAAACCTTGTATTTTATTTATCAATTTTGTTATGAAGTTTTATTGATTTATTTATATTCTTTTGAGTTTAATGCTTCTTGATTGCTGGCCACAATTGAAGATGATGAATGTTTAGAATCTATAACTCGAGAGAGGGGATTTTGAATAGATCTAGAGAATATAACCTAGGATTTTATAGAGTTCGAGAGAATCTGTAGTCCTTTGAAGTCGTTAAAATAGAATCACAAATCGTAATAAGTTGTTAACTATTGGATTTTTATAGAGATATCGAAGTCTATAGTTGATAATATTTTCACTCGGCACTCGAGAGAGGGAGTGAATATTTTAGGATCTTGACTTATAAATAATATAACTGAACAAAGATTAATTGACATGACAAATACATAGGAGACAGTTAGGTGGAATCAGGATCCAGAATCTCTATCGTATTAGTTCCTCCTATCTAAATATTTGTATATTTTATTTAATTATTAAAATCTTTATCATTTATTTTCTAAATAAAGTTAGGATTATCAATTGTAGCACTTAGTGCGAGTTAACGCAATCCCTGTGGGTTCGACACTCTTAACTCATATTTATACTAAAACTTGACACCGTACACTTGCAGTACGATATAAAAATATCACAACAGTTCCATAAAAATCTGTTAGACAGACTTCATATTAGATATGAACAGGAAAGAAACTGGGTTTTCTCATTCCTGATGATTTGGGATGCTAGGCATATGTTTAGATGATACCAAACTAAAACCCAAATCGGATAAGTGCCTAAGTTGTGTGTTATCCTAGGGAAACCAAAGTATAGTACTTATACAACTCACAAGAGAACAATTTAATTGTTGCTCGCCATGCGGTTTTCCTAAGAGGAATAACTATATGCAGTGGTAAGTGGGAGGAAAGTAAACCTCGATGAAAATCGGAGTAATACTGTTCTAAGCACCGATTCCTTAATAGAACACAAATAGTTCATCAAGGATGAAACTATACCAATAATTTTCGAATACACAAGAACCGCGTAAGTCGGAGAGAGTCAGAAAACAACCTGAGGTATGGGTTTCTGATCTCACCTCATGAAGATGTCAATCTTATTGAGGAATACAAACTGACTTCGTATCAGGAAGTGATACAAGGTATCGACTCCCTATTATGACAAAGTTCCATGAAGTCCGAAATGGATTTCATGTATACCAACCAAGTTTGGACATTGGTTGTTGTACCCGAAGGCATTGTGCCTATTGGTACTATATAAATCTTCAAGGAAGACATACATGGAAGGCAACATACCAACGTACAAAGCTAGACTTGTAGCGAAAAGGTATCGTTATCAACATTTTGTCGATTATGATGAAACCTTTTACTCGTTGCCATGGTTAAACCCATTTGGATAATGCTTGCTAATGCTGCATGTTTCATTCATGAAATATGGCACCTGAATGCCAAAACCGCTTTCCTTAACGGAAACCTTTTGGAGGATGTTTAAAACATCCTGACGGTTTTATCGTACCAAAACAAGCAAACAAGGTTTGCAGGTTATTCGATCCATTGATGGATTGAAGCAAGCATTGAGTTCTTGGAACCATAGTTTTGATGTAATCATAATGGTGTATGATTTAATTCAAAACGAAAATGATTCTTGTGTATATAAGAAGGTTAGTGGGAGCGCACTGACAATGTATGCCCAAAATAATGATGATATATCATTTCTTGGAAATGATAATTCCAATTATACAATCGGTGAAAGCTTGGCTTTCAAGAAAATTCTCCGTAGAATTCTTGGGAGAAACAACCTTTATTCTATGAATAAAGATCTACTGGGATAGATCTAAAAGTTGTTGCTACTCTCTGAGAACTCGTACATTGAAATAAATGTATGCGACCTGGTGTCTCATATGCTTTGAGCATATGGAGTCACAATCGGACCAACCCATGTGATAGTCACTGGATTGATGTTAAGAACATCCTTTAGTATCTTATATGAACTAAGGATGATTTCTTAAACTATGGAGATGGAGAACTTGAAGTGACTGGGTTCACTGCTGCAAGTTTCCTAACCGATATAAACGAGTATAAGTCGTAACAAAGGTACTATAAAGTTTGAATAATGGAACAGTGAGCTGGAAATCTTCCAAGCAAGATATTGTTACCGAATAAACAACAAAAATGGAATATTGTTGTAGTTGAGGCATCAATAGAAGCCTTTTGGATCGATAATAATCCTAATCAGATTAGGAATAGTTCTGTTAGCAACTGAGCTAGGCTACAACACAGGCTAAAGAATTAATGGTCCCATCAACGATCCAGATATATACTTTAATTATTCATCTGATTCGTTCGGATCATACATCGTGGCGATGTGATGATCGAATAAATCGCATAAGAAGTTTGAGCGAACCATACATAGTTCGGGTGTAAGAAACTTGAGTGATTGGCTATATGCCAAATGGGAGATTGTTGGACAATTATGACCCATAGCATCACTATTTGTATAGATCATGGTGTTGTTGTACAAATTAACTATGTGACAAAGGAAATTACCCTTTTATCATTTGTAATTGGATTACCTAGTGGTATAAATGATAAAAGGTCCATATGATTAGTTCCTGATTGAGATGATATGAGACAGTATCAATCCACGAAGGTTTAATCATTAAATATCTCTAGTCAGAGTATTATCGAGATTGGACATCGATAATGCGTAAAAGACTAGTATTACACTTGTGCGCGTTGTGGGAGCATAACGACATAGTTCTCATATATTTGGGTATAGGATACTCATGCAAGTGTAATAAGAGGTTGTGTTTACCGAGGATACGGAAACAGCTTCGCTCTGGATAGACCCCTCGGAATTCCATTGGTAGTATGACTATGTGTCTATGGAAGTCCGAATCAGGGTAGGTGTATTTGGTCTTAACCTGAGACTTGCACCACTAATATTTGCGACAATCAATATACTTTGGTTTTGGTCGTCCAGAACATTAACAGGTTCTATGTACGCCTCTTCTGGTAATATTGAGAATCGTAGTGTATTGGGTGTGATGTCAAGACGGAAGTATCACTCCAGTCATAGTAGAGACGATGATCACGTAGGATACAGAACTGGTGCTCTTATGTACTGCAGTCATCGGGATAATATGACTAGGTCATGATTATCCGATTATAGAGACTATTTACCAGAGATCCGATATGTGCTTCGTACGGGACAGACACAATTCCAGCCCCAGGCCTTGCACGTGACACCCGATACTGGATCATAATACGCAATACTACGTATATTACGCCTGATATAAATCACATATTCCTTTAAGAATATTTCTGGAGAATTGGGTAGGCACGGTGCTTTGCTAGAAGCCAACCATGTCTTGTAAATCTGTAAAAACGTAGTACAGGTACGTACGTGTTCGGATAGTCGACGGCCGGATTTACTGCCAACATTTCCGGGGATATCATGGGTCGCTTCCCGAAGATTCACCGATGACGTATGACTCGCACTTTATTAATCTAGGATTAATTAGATGAGAGAGAAAATTAATCTGGGATTAATTACGGAGATATTTTATCTGGGATAAAATATTATTTAAAGAGAGAACGATTAATTTGGAATTAATCGATAAAATAATATATTCGATATATTATACGAAATTGGATTTCGACACGGAATTAAATTTAGATTTTAATTCGGGCGAACGAGTTAATTTAGAATTAATTAGTTAGCGACTTGAATTGTAATTTTGCTAGGCATAATTATTTAATTAAATTTGATTTAATAACGTCGCAACATAAAATTCGTTAATTCAGAATTAGTGAACCCGAGCCCGTGAGTGTTTGCGGGCCGACTCGCATTTCGAATTCAAGTGCGACCCACTCGTCACATCACTCGTCACATCACTCGTCATTCAAGTGATGGATGTCTTATCACTTTGAGTGATTGACAACTAGTCACTATTCATGAGTGATGTGAGTAGTTGAAGGCATTAATTGCAAATTTTGGCTCCAAATTTTGGTTTGACTTTTTGAAAGCCTAATACCAAAATTTGGACACACTTTTGGAATAAGTGTATTAGGTTTTGGAAACCAAATAGACAACATATCATTCTCTCTCTCTCTTCTCCCTCAAGAATCGGCCAAGGGCCATTTTCTTCTCCATTTCTTGCTAGGCCGAGAACAAGAAGAAACTATGTGAAAATTTGTGTCAAATTTTAAAATGCTAGCACATGAAGAGTCATCCAAGGTGATAGGGAAACAAACTCATGAGCATGGAATCACAACACAAAGCTTGGATCTTGGAGATCCATCCATGGAGTTGACCGAATTTGGAGGAGCACAAAAACAGTCCAAAACCGTTAGCTTCAAGGGAGCAAAAGTTTTGTTGTTTCTCGCATCGCAAAGCCGATCAATGTAAGTATGATTCCGCCATACCTCTTTGAGTATTCGCACATGTTTCATTGCTTGAATCGATCTTGGGACTAATATAGAAACCCAACACTTTTAGCGGTAAAGGTGCACGTGTCACCGAACTGTTAGCCCTCGTTCATAGTGACATATGTGGGCCCATGTCTAGCCAGGCTAGGGGTGGATATGAATACTTCGTAACCTTTACGGATGATGCATCGCGTTATGGTTATATGTATCTTATTAGACACAAGTTAGAAACCTTTTAGAAATTCAAAGAGTTTCGACACGAAGTAGAAAAATAGACCGGCAAAAGTATTAAGACATTACGGTCGGACCGTGGTGGAAAATAATTAAGCAATGAGTTTCTTGATTACTTGAAAGAATATGGTGTTCTTTCACAGTGAATCCTCTAAGAACATCACAATTAAACGGTGTGTCCGAACGAAGAAACTGAACTTTGTTAGACATGGTAAGGTCTATGATGAGTCACATAGAGCTACGTATTTCATTATGGGGATATGCACTGAACAGTGCAATACTTATTTTGAATAAGGTTCCGTCAAAGTATGTTCAACAGACTCCGTATGAAATATAGACAGGAAAGAAACCGGGTTTCTCATTCCTGAAGATTTGGGGTTGCTGGGCATACGTAAAACGTTTGGAAGGTACCAAACTAGAACCCAAATCAGATATATGCCTATTTGTAGGATATCCTAGGGAAACCAAAGGATATTACTTCTATCACCCACAAGAGAACAAAGTATTTGTTACTCTACATGCGGTTCCGAGCATTGCCTTCGTTTCCCTCATATCTCTGTAGCATTGCCTTCGTTTCCCCTTGAAACTGAACTTCGTTATCTGTCACTACATGATGCAGCATCCCATATCGACATATGATGTTCCGAGCTATGAACTTCGCCATCTGCTTTGCTGTGACGTTACGAAATGACTCGGCTTCCACCCATTTTGAGAAGTAGTCCACTGCCACCACTATGAAACGATGTCCATTCGATGCATTCGGTCGAATCTCTCCGATCATGTCAATACCCAATGCTGAAAAAGGCCATGGCTCTAATAGCCCATGTAACTCTGTGTGAGGCAGATGGTTCAAATGACAATGTTTTACCAGCTTTGCACAGTCTGTCTCTATGGTCAACCAGTAGAAACCTTGTCATACAATCTTGCGAGACAAATTCAACCCATTCATGTGCCGTCTACATACCCCGATATGTATTTCTTCCATTACTTTCTGAGCCTCTTCTTTTCTTAATCATTTCAACTAAATACCATTCGCTTGTTTCTCTATCCTTGCCGTAAGGTTTTCTGTTTCTCAGTTTCCTTTTCCCGATATCTATGTTTGTTAAACACCTTTTGATAAGTCTTTCTTTCCTAACCTAACGGATATCTATGATGGCTTTTAAGATACATGGGTTAACATGATGCATGTATGCATGAGATGCATGAGATGCACGCAATGCATGGAATATATAAGTCGGCTCATTATCATTTTAAAGCATTCAATCATACTATTGCGAGGTGCAAACTTGTCCCAGTTGAAAAGGCCCAACATGTTTACACTTTTGGGATAACATGGCTAAACAACTTCAAATGATAAAAGGCCTAAACACAAAATGGCCCATTGGCATTTCAGAAGCTTTTGGCTCAATTGTCATAAAGCACGGACTCGTCCCTGTTTAAATGGCCCAACAAGCCCATACCTCATGACAAAAAGCCAACTGAATCCAAATGTGGGTGGTCCCAAACATAAACATAAAGGAATGGTTTCTATTCGCCCTACAACAAAGGTTCATATGCGGGTTTATAGGGGTATAGACAAAGGCTATCGTCGACGAAGGATTGCCCACAACTAGGTCTCCCCACTGAAGGGTCCGAGCGACCAAGTGAGTGCACCCTTTTTTATACGCTAAGGTACGTGCCAACGAGTTATGGTACATGACTGACTGTTAAATGGATTTCCTATTGTAGATTCCCAAAAGGGAGGGCAGAGCGAACTCTCTTAAATACCCAAGCCTCTTAGGCTCTTATCGTCTAGGTGATAGGAATAAACAACAAGTCCTCCAAATTAGTCCATCACAGCGAGTTACGGGTAATGATTATCTAGGTGCCTTCGCAGCTTTTCCTTATAGAAAGGTAGTGAATGAAGGGAGTCACCAAACCATCACCTAGCCTTAACAGTGCCTTTGATTAAACCCCCTCAACCCACTATAGACGCGGTTAACTAACGCATAAATCACAATCACTACAAGACAATATTTCGGGGCCGATTCTCTATCCCCAGTGGAGTCGCCAGACTGTAGGACACAGAAATTGGCGACGCTGTTCTAGGGTCGCGGCCTAGTTTGGAGTATGGAATACGCGGGGGAACTAAACCGGAGAAAAAACATGGAGTCACCACCCTGTGTGAACCGGGAAAATGATTTAAGGCCACACTCACCCCTCGCAAGGGAAGACCTCAAACCGTTGGGTTCGGAATGGTCCCTTACTTATGCCACTTGTAATGAAATGATTTGTGCAATAATTTAATCGAATCTATGCAACATATGCTTCCAATAGTATTCTACTTCTACGTTCACATGCCTAAAAATAAATTGGAATAACGGCAGGAATATAATTTCATAAACACGTTAAATCGATAAACATGGCAATAAGAGTAAAACATAAATATAAGAGAGACATAATTAAGTTTCTAGTGCGAAAGAAACAATCATGGAAGCAATCATGTATGAGAATGTAATGGGAGAAACAAGCATGCATGAAATGGGATGTAACAGGTGAAAGCTCGTTCGTGGAGCATTTGATAATGCGTTCGAACGGAAAAGGATCGAGAGCATGCATTCGAGGTGCGTTCTTGGATGTGTTCGAACGGGATAAGACCTGATGCATGATAACACAGAAAATATGCATGTTCGAATAGCGTTCGTAAACGCATTCGAACGGGGGAGGGCCGAGAGCATGCATTTGAGTTGCGTTCCTGGACGCTTTCGAACGGATAAGGACCGAGAGCATGCGTTCGAGATGCGTTCTTGGACGCGTTCGAACGAGATTACAAAAGAAAGGGAATTTATGGCTACATGGACACATATGGGAAGAAACAAATACATAATATGAGACCACGTATGCCCAATTGAACATACTTACATCCAATCAAACATACTTCATCCGGCGCGTCAAGACATTGTGGTAAAGGTAGCCTTTAGGCGTTTCCCTCGAATAGAGGACCTTTAATCCACCCTAGTCAAACCCATGCGCGTCAAGTAATCATATGTTAATAGAAAAATAATGATATTGGACATTGGATACCTGATTGAACACATCTCACGTTCAATAAAACATGCCTCATCTGGCGCGGCAAAACGTTGTGATAAAGGTAGCCTTTTAGGCATTTCCCTCGAATAGAGGACCTTTAAACCAACTTAGTTAAGCCCATGCGCATCAAGCAATGATATGTGGATAACAAAGTAACGATATAGGATATTGGATGTCTGATTGAACACATCTCACGTTATATTGAACATGCCTCATCCGGCGCGGCAAAACATTGTGATAAAGGTAGCCTTTGGGCGTTTCCTTGGATAAAGGACCTTTAATCCACTTTATTCAAGCCCATGCGCATTATGACTATCAATATGTAAATAAATAAAACAACCACATGCGGAAAATGGATGACGGGATTACAAGCAATAAATGAACAGAAATTAAATAACAAGACGAAACATGCATTTCAAAGTTTCTCGAGTGGTACGTGGAGTTTATTCCCAAGTACAGACCGTACTACCGTCTATTCGGATTCGGCTAAGGAATTTACGTATGGGTTTCCATCCGATATACCCCAAGAGAGAACACATATTCCATTCATTCAAGGACCACAACATGTATCAACAAATGACTCTCATGCGAAGGAATTATAATAAACAACAAAAAAAGATGAGAATAAATAAGAATGGTGTCCTCAGGTCTAACCTCTTAAGTCGTCTCTCCAAAGTGCGTTACACGGCCGTCAGAAGGATTGATGCTCCGCAACTTCTCTGGTTTACTGGTCCACTGCTTTCGTTCGTTGCCTCGCGGTTTTGAGTTGTCATTTCCTCTGTTTTGCTGCTGTCTCTCATGGTTTTAAAGTGAAAGAGGGTTGGTTTTCTGGACTGTTTTAAGTGCAGTTTTTGGTGTAGTTTCAGTGGTGGTTAAGGACTGACTTTCTCTTCTTCTTTTTGTGAATGTACTAGGGTTCTTTCTTCTTTTCTGTGTGTGTTTTCTGAGATGATCTAATGTGTTTTTTTGGAGAGCTTGGGTGCTAATGCTTTGCAGAATTCTGTGTGATTTTCGTGGATGTGCTAGGGTGTGAAAGGTTGGTTTATGTGTCTTTTTATAATGGTTTGCTAGGGTTTCTAGGTAAGGAAGGGAGTCCTAAAAAAATGGAAGTGTTTTTGATTGGTTTATGAAAGGAAGAGATGTGTTTAATTTAGGGAGTGAATATCTTAATTGGTGTTTGATTATGGAAGGGATTTGATCAGATTAGGAAGGGATTTGATTAGATTAGGAAGGGATTTGATCTAATTAATTTTGTTTAATTTGTGACATGTAATTTAAATATTTTAATTATTTTTTGGATGGGTTTTGGTGGGTTAATTGGGCTTGGGCGTGAGGCTAGCAGCAAAACCAGAAGTACCGACACCGTTCGAACGTGCTCACGAACGAAACACGAACGCGAAAACAGTGAGCATGTGAATTGAATCTGATGTCATACTTATTCTGAATTTTGCCTTCCGACATTCGTTTCCGGTGACTTCTGCAACCTAAAGAGTAGTGCCTCCTTACGAGACTCATCATCAGGACTTATATGCAAAAATGCAGTGCCTACACCCATCCCTTAAACAACACATAATCTTAAAAAATATAAAATATAAAAATTATAGGGATATCTTTATTGGGTTTCTACTATAGTCCCAAGATCATTCAAGCAATGAAAATATGTGAATACTGTAAAGAAGTATGGCGAAATCATACTTACAATGATCGGCTTTTGGATGCGACGAACACCGAAAATTTCTTCAAGCTTTTCCTCTTTGTGTATTCCTCCCATCCTCCATGGAAATGATCTCCAAGCTCCAAGCTTTGTGTGTGGATTCCATGCTCAAGGGTTTGTTTCCCTATCACATTTGAATGACTCTTCATGTGCTAGCATTGGAAAATTTTTCCACAAATCTTCCTTATTCTTCCTTGTTGTTCTCGGTAAAGGAGAAGCAAAAGGAAAGAAAAATGGCCCTAGGCCGAGAGTTTGGAGAGGAGAAATAGATGAAGTTGCCAAGTGTGTTGTGTTTTTAATTTTCAAAAAATCAAATACCAATTACACTTTCCAAAAATGGTACAAGCATTAAAGCCTTCAACCACTCACATCACTCATGAATAGTGAATGGTTGTCAATCACTAATTCCGAGTGGGCCCGCAAAAACTCCCGGGCTCGGGTTCGCTAATTCCGAATTAACGAATTTTTCGTTGCGACGTAATTAAATCAAATTTAATTAAATAATTATGCTTAGCAAAATTACTATTCACGTCGCTAGCGAATTAATTCTAAATTAACTCGTTCTTCCGAATTAAAATCTAATTTTAATTCCGAGTCGAAATCTAATTTTGTATAATATACCGAATATATTATTTTATCGATTAATTCCAAATTAATCGTTCTCTCTCTTTAGATATTATTTTATCCCAGATAAAATATCTCCTTAATTAATCCTAGATTAATTTTCTCTCTCTTATAATTAATCCCAGATTAATAATGTGCGAGTCATACTTCATCGGTGAATCTTCGGGAAGCGACCCATGAGATCCCCCGATATGTTGGCAGTAAATCTGGTCGTCGGACTATCCGAACACGTACGTTCCTAGTACTACATTTTTACCGATTTACAAGACATTGTTGGCTTCTAACTAGTCCCGATAGCTGCAGCATATAAGAGCACCAGTTCCGTATCCTACGTGATCATCATCTCCACTATGACTGGAGTGATACTTCCATCTTGACATCACGCCCAATACACTACGATTCTAAATATACCCAGAAGAGGCGTACACAGAACCGGTTAAAGCCCTGGATGACCAAAACCAAAGTATATTGATTGTCGTAAGTATTAGCGATGCAAGTCTCAGGTTAAGACCAAATACACCTACCCTGAATCAGACTCCCATAGACACACAGTCATACTACCAATGGGATTCTGAGGGGTCTATCCAGAGCGAAGCTGTTTCCGTACCATCGGTAAACACAACCTCCTGTTACACTTGCATAAGTATCCAATACTTAAATATATGATAACTATGCCGTTATGCTCCCACAACGCGCACAAGTTCAATACTAGTCTATTCCGTATTATCGATGTCCAATCTCGATAATACTACGACTATGTATGTTTTATTGATTAAATCTTTATGGATTGATACTGTCTAATATCTTATCAATCCGGAACTAATCATATGGACTTTTATCATTTATATATCCCGATAATCCAATTACAAATGATAAAAGAGCATTTTCCTTTGTCACATAGTTAATTTATACAACACCATGTTCTATACAAATAGTGATGCTATGGGTCATAATTGTCCAACAATCTCCCACTAGGCCTATAGCCAATCACTCAAGTGTCCTACACCTGAACTATGTACGGTTCACTCAAACTTCTGCTGAGAAACTGCTTTCGTCAGCGGATTTGCATGGTTATCATCTGATGTGATTTATTTGATCATCACATCGCCACGATATATGATCCGAATGAATCAAATGAATAATTGAAGTATATACTTGGATCGTTGATGAGACCATGAATTCTTTAGCCTGTGCTGTAGCCTAGTTCAGCTGCTAACAGAACTACTCTTAATCTAATTAGGATTATTAAGATCCAAATGGCTTCTATTGGTGCCTCAGCTGTAGCAATAGTCCACTTTTGTTGTTTATTCGGTAACAATATCTTGCTAGGAAGATTTCCAGCTCACTGTTCCGTTATTCAAACTATATAGTACCTTTATTACGACTTATAGTCGTTATTGTCGGTTTGGAAACTTGCAGCGGTGAACCCAGTCACTTCAAGTTCTCCTTCTCCATAGTATAAAACAACATCTTTAGTTCATATAAGATACTTCCGGATGTTCTAAACATCAATCCAGTGACTATCACTTGGATTGGCCTGATTGTGATTCCATATGCTCAAAGCATGTGAGACACCAGGTCTCGTACATTTATTTCAATGTACGAGTACTCGGAGAGTGCCAACAACTTTTAGATCTATCCAGTAGATCTTTATTCCTAGAATAAATATTGTCTCTCCCAAGTATTCTACGGAGAATTTTCATGAAAGCCAAGCTTTCACCGATTATACTATGGGAATGTCATTTCCAAGAAATGATATATCATCATTATATAGGACAATCACTGTCAGTGCGCTCCCACTAACCTCTTTATATACACAAGAATCATTTTCGTTTTGAATTAAATCATACACCATTATGATTACATCAAAACTATTGTTCCAAGAACTCAATGCTTGCTTCAATCCATCAATGGATCGAATTAACTTACAAACCTTGTTTGCTTGTTTTGGTACGAAAAAACCGTCAGGATGTTGTAAACATCGTCCAAAAGGTTTCCGTTTAAGGAAAGCGATTTTGACATTCAGCTGTCATATTTCGTAAATGAAACATGCAACATTAGCAAGCATTATCCAAATGGATTTAATCATGGCAACAAGTAAAAGGTTTCGTCGTAATCGACACAATGTTGATAACGATACCTTTTCGCTACAAGCCTAGCTTAGTACGTTGGTATGTTGCCATCCATGTATGTCTTCCTTGAAGACTTATATAGTGCCAATAGGCAAAATGCCTTCCGGTACATCAACTAGTATCCAAACTTGGTTGATTTACATGGAATCTATTTCGGACAACATGACACTTTATCATAAAAGGAGTCGATACCTTGTATCACTTCCTCATACGTAGTCAGTTCGTCTTCCTCAATGAGATTGACATCTTTACGAGGTTAGATTAGAAACACATACCTCCCAGGTTGTTTTCTGACTCTCTCCGACTTACGCGGTACTTGTGTATTTGAAGATTGTGGTACAGTTTCATCCTTGATGAACTATTTGTGTTCCATTAGGACTCGGTGCCTAGAACAGTATTACTCTGATTTTCATCGAGTTTTTCTTTCTTCCCACTTACCATTGCATATAGGTATTCCTCTTAGGAAAACCGCATGGAGAGCAATAATTTACATTATTCTCTTGTGAGTTGTATAAGTACTATACTTTGGTTACCCTCGGATAACCTACAATTAGGCACTTATCCGATTTGGGTTATAGTTTGGTATCATCCAAACATATGCCTAGCATTCCCAAATCTTCATGAATGAGAAAACCCGGTTTCTTTCCTATTCATATCTAATATGAAATCTGTCAAATAGATTTTTATGGAACCTTATTCAAAATAAGTATTGCACTATTTAATGCGTATCCCTAGAAGGAAAATGGTAGCTCAGACCGACTCATGATTAACCTTACTATGTCCAACAAGGTTCGGTTTCTCCGTTCGGACACACCGTCAAATTGAGGTGTTCCGGGAGGAGTCCACATTGAAAGAATACTATACTCTTTCATATATTCGAGAAACTTATTGCTTAAGTATTTTCCATCATGGTCTAATCATGATGTTTTAATACTTTTGCCAATCTATTTGTCTATTTCGTGTCAAAACTCTTTGAATTACTCAAAAGTTTCTGATTCCTGTTTCAAAAGAAACACATAACCATAACGCGATGCCACATCCGTAAAGGTTACGAAGTGTTCATATCCACCTCTAGCCTAGCTAGATATGGGCCCACTTATGTCACTATGAACAAGGGCTAACAGATCGATAGCACTTGTACTTTTACCAAGTAAAAGGTGTTTTAGGCACTTTGCCTAATAAACTAGATTCGTAGACATCATTTGAATAGGATCAAATCCGTCCTAGTATCTACTCTTCAAAAGTGTGGATATATGAGTCTTGTTTATTGTGTCCCAGACAACAATGCCACAAATAAGTCTCATCTGATTAAATCAGGTTTGAGCTATTTGTTTATCATGTTATATGTTTGAGATTCAATTATATTCAAAATATAAATACTGTTATTCACATCTAATGTGTTTATCTCAATATCATCTTTATAAAATAAAACACTTTAGTGTTCTAGAATATAAAGGTATATCCGCAACGGATTATACTCTGATATAAAGATAATGTTTCTAGTCAAACTAGGTACATTATAATAATTTCCTAATTTAGGTACATACCCAAAGGGTAGTTCCTAAACTTAGGTTTCTACGACTAAAACAAGGATTGTTGTCCCGTTTCTGTTTCATAGATCAATCTCTTCTGAAGTCAGTCTCCTGCTAATCAGCAGATTCCGCACCTCAGTACAAATTTATATACAATACTTAGTATCAAAATCCAATTTTGAAACTAATAGCGAACATGTTTATGACAAACATACTTGAAGCTGGAGCCTTGCCCCTCTTCACTTCGTTCATGTCTGCCTTGTCCATACGGCAGTCATGCTTCCAGTGACCCCGTTTGCCACAGTTTAGGCAGAAATCTTGGGATATGTCCTTTTGTCTTCCCTGAAGATTGTGATGATTTTGCCTTTGCCCCTTTTAGAAGCTCTGGCTTTACCTCCTAGAGTATAGCCATCAACTCTCCAAGAGTTTACTCTTGGTTCACAATGAACCTGCCCCAGCTTTCGGGTAGAGACTATAAGATCAAATCTTTGGTAGTCTCGGCCACGTAGGTAATGCCCAGCTAACCTAGCTGATCGATGTCAACAATCATCTACGACACCTAGTGCTCGACAGATGTACCTTCTGATATACGAGCTAAAGAGCATCTTTTGCAATTTGTACTTCTAAGATCTAAAATAGATCTATGAAGATCTTTAATTTCATCTTCATAGTACAAGGATCTAATCCTTAACTTTGACGACAGAATTAAAGTGTCATTGCATTAAGCATAAAGGATTGAGCACTAAAGTTATCATCATATGAATCTTCCAAAGATCATGTTCTACTATTTGCTTAACTCCGGGCTTAGGCCTAAGATGTCATTCTATCAAATAGAATAACTTCTCAGTTCCGAGGACTATCCTGAGGTTTTATTCCCAATTTGAAAATTTAAGCCGCTTAAAGACATTTTTACCCAGGTTTATGTTTTAAACGCTAATCTTTCAGTTATCTTGATTGCTATAGTCCAACTATCCAATCAACGATTTCAGGTACTATTTAATATAATGATTACTATAGTTTAACTATAAAATCAACTATAAATATTTATTTAAATTCAAATATATTGATTACTATAATCCAATTATATAATCAACTATTATTTGAAATAGTTTGAATACAGTCCAACTGTTTAATTAAACAACGATTAAATATTAGTCCAACTAATATATTTATTAATTAATGACGAAAAATGAAATGAGCGCGTATTGGTAAGTATCTAAATGAAATTGCAAATTTAATACTTGCCTCCCACTATTTTTCGGTGAGCCTCTAACCCTCTGTTGAGTACTCGGGAAACCTTGTTTCCTAGTGGGCTAGGATCCCGTTAAATAACACACAACCTTGAATTTGGCCAACAAGCTGTATGATATTTAACTAGGTAGATCTCTAAGATGAATTGGATCTCATCTAATTCCTAGATCCAGTAGGTGGACATCCAAGTCCGAAACATATATCTTATATATGCCAATATATCCAATTTATTACCTAACCTTTTTCCTCTGAATCAATTAAGCCTTGGCTTTGGCACAACAAACTTAATGATTCCAGTTAAGCGGAACCCATTAACATTGGAAAGCTTCGTAATCGATGTTGATGGACAAGAAGTGATATCGACTTTGGCCAACAAACCAGTGCCAATCTTGGATCTTGAGAATGAATCATTCAATGGAAGGAAAAACACTTAATATATATTGAGGGTTTTTCTCGTAATTGGCAACCAATTAATTATCTTTGTTAAGGTCTCATCATACACCCTTAAACATGCATTCTAAAAACATAATAAGGTGCGTAAATAAATTTAATAATGATATGAGGATGGATATTTAAAACAACTTATTCCTAGCACAAATATCTTCCTTTCCTCTCTCCTGCTAGCACAAATCTTACTTCTACCCAATTACATAACACTTCTAAAGAAACCTCATTTACATTGAGGGGAATATGTGAGAAGAGAAATACAAAGAATCAAGAGGTAATAGGCTGGACACGCAGGTCCAATTTAATAAATTCTAAATTTATTACAACAATTTCCAAAATTGCCCTCACCCATCTAATATCCATCCGATATACAGTATTCATACATCACATCCATGTATTCCCACAAAGCATGTTATCAATCAATCTAATCCAATTAATTAATCTGAAATTAATGACCATCCAATGTTCAAACAACGATTTGATTTGCGCGAGTCAAACTCGTTTTAAGAATAAGTACTCAAAGTATGAATTCTCGAATTATATCAAACTACAATATTAAATCCAATTTAATTTGTATTTAATACTAATTTTTTATTTAATTCAAAATTAAATAATTACACTTTATTAATGTTCCTTTAGCGACTTAGATTCTAAATCTAATCATTACGTGTCTCAAAGCCCAATTAACATCCAATGTAAATTTAGTTAAAGTCCAATGGGCTTTCAATTAATTTATAAGGCATGGACTTTGGCAACCAAAGCCCAATAAGGAATCACCATTTTGCCAAAAATCAATTTAGGCCCATTAGGCCCAATTAAAATTTTAAAGGTCCATTATATTATATTTGGACTTTATGGATATGGTTTTGGGCCCAATTGGATCCAACCAATTAACCTAAACCATACTTGGCCCAACCAAGCCCATTAAGCCCAAATACAACTTTATTAGCCCTAAAGTGTATAGCCATAATTAATTAACCAAATTAACATTTCCAAAATACCAATTTACATAATTAATTATGCTAATCATCATCACCACATGTCCAACATTATTGAATCAAAAAATCATATCATTTCATGCTATACAACTCACGGTAATTTGGGGTTTTATGTCCGATTTTGATTTTAATCCAATTAAATCCTAAATCAACATTTCCCAAATCTTTCAAACTCATCAAATGATTCAAAAAACAAAAAATTACCATGACATTAGGGCACTCAACTTTCGGCCAAGCCAACAATTTGTGGAAATTTTGATCCAATTAAATTTTTATCAAATTGATCATGCATAACACTATGTTATCATCATTCACGCATATTCAAACAATCAATTTCATCCAAACATGCTCAAATCAATTTTACCCAAATTTTACCCTAAATCAATTTCATGCTTAAACAAGGCTCTGATACCATTGTTGGGTTTATACTATAGTCCCAAGATCATTCAAGCAATGAAAATATGTGAATACTATAAAGAAGTATGGCGGAATACTTACAATGATCGACTTCTGGATACGACAAACACAAAAAATTTCTTCAAGCTTTTCCTCTTTGTGTATTCGGCCAAGCCTCAATGGAAATGTTCTCCAAGCTCCAAGCTTTGTGTGTGGATTCCATGCTCAAGGGTTTGTTTCCCTATCACCTTTGAATGACTCTTCATGTGCAAACATTGGAAAATTTTGCAACAAATCTTCCTTATTCTTCCTTGTTGTTCTCGGCAAAGGAGAACCAAAAGGAAAGAAAAATGGCCCTAGGCCGAGAGTTTGGAGAGGATAAAAAGATGAAGTTGTCAAGTGTGTTGTGTTTTTAATTTTCAAAAAATCAAATACCAATTACACTTTCCAAAAATGGTACAAGCATTAAAGCCTTCAACCACTCACATCACTCATGAATAGTGACTGGTTGTCAATCACTAAAAGGTGACTTGACATCCATCACTAAAATGACAGGTGATGTGACGCATGACGTGACTTGTGGGCCCCACTTGATTCGAAATTCGAGTGGGCCCGCAAACACTCCTGGGCTCGGGTTCGCTAATTCCGAATTAACAAATTTTCCGTTGCGACGTAATTAAATCAAATTTAATTAAATAATTATGCCTAGCAAAATTACTATTCACGTCGCTAGCGAATTAATTCTAAATTAACTCGTTCGTCCGAATTAAAATCTAATTTTAATTCCGCATCAAAATCTAATTTCGTATAATATATCGAATATATTATTTTATTGATTAATTCCAAATTAATCGTTCTCTCTCTTTAAATAGTATTTTATCCCAGATAAAATATCTCATTAATTAATCCTAGATTAATAATGTGTGAGTCATACATCATCGGTGAATCTTTGGGAAGCGACCCATGAGATCCCCGGATATGATGGCAGTAAATCTGGTCGTCGGACTATCCGAACATGTACGTACCTAGTACTACGTTTTTACCGATTTACAAGACATGGTTGGCTTCTAGCAAAGCACCGTGCCTACCCAATTCTCCAGAAATATTCTTAAAGGAATATGTAATCTATATCAGGCGTAGTATACATAGTATTGCGTATTGCGATCCAGTATCAGATGTCACGTGCAAGGCTTGGGCTGGAATTGTGTCTGCCTCGTACGAAGCACATATCAGATCTCTGGTAACTAGTCTCTATAATCGGATAAACATGACCTAGTCATAATATCCCGATAGCTGCAGCATATAAGAGCACCAGTTCCATATCCTATGTGATCATCATCTCCATTATGATTGGAGTGATACTTCCATCTTGACATCACACCCAATACACTACGATTCTCAATATACCCAGAAGAGGCTTACACATAACCGGTTAAAGCCATGGACGACCAAAACCAAAGTATATTGATTGTCGCAAGTATTAGCGGTGCAAGTCTCGGTTAAGACCAAATACACCTACCCTGATTTCGATTCCCATAGACACACAGTCATACTACCAATGTGATTCCGAAGGGTCTATCCAGAGCGAAGCTGTTTCCGTACCATCGGTAAACACAACCTCCTATTAAACTTGCATAAGTATCCAATACTTAAATATATGAGAACTATGCCGTTATGTTCCCAGAACGTGCACAAGTGCAATACTAGTCTATTCCGCATTATCGATGTCCAATCTCGATAATACTACGACTAGAGATGTTTTAATGATTAAACCTTTATGGATTGATATTGTCTCATATATTATCAATCTGAAACTAATCATATAGACTTTTATCATTTATATATCCCGGTAATCCAATTACAAATGATAAAAGAGCAATTTCCTTTGTCACATAGTTAATTTGTACAACAACACCATGTTTTGTACAAATAGTGATGTTATGGGTCATAATTGTCCAACAATCTTGCGTCCTCATTTTTTCCAAGAAGGATTCCGAACTGGACTTTAATGTAAGCTACAAAATTGTAGATTTACGAGTCATCTTTCTAATGCAACTTGAATCACCAAAAGCGGACATCGGATGAGAATGTTACGTCTAAAATACAAAGACTGCGCAAATCTTGCCACTACTAATACACCATTCGGAAATTATGCCGAAAATCAATCAAGGCAACCCATGCACATCCAAAACCCATTCCATTCTTGTTTTAGATATAATAAAGCCTTCATATAAAGTCTCATACATGGACCAAACTCAAGAACCCAAGAAATCTTCCAAATCCACCAAAAAGGCCGAAATACATCAATCTGACCAAGTCATGCAATCAGCCACAAATTCAAATTAACTTGGCCCAACAAACAGAGCTCACTCTGGATCACATCAAAGCTTGCTGACTTTGGATGTTCTCTATAAAATTTCAACAAATAGAAGAAGATTGGATCTTGGAATCAAGTTTATTAGGTAAGTTTGATATTCTTTAAAGCCATATTTTCATTAGTGAGTTGTTTCCATTAATGAAGCATATAGTGATGCATTATGTATTGGATACATAATAATATAGCTTGATGTTGAAACTAGGCTAATGAATTGTGTATGGATGTTTTGAAAGTATAAACACAATATGTTTGTGCCTGGGTCAAAATATTTATGTTGGACATAAACATAAAATTAGAGTTTGGAAATCTAGATAATAGCTTGGAATTATGACTACCATTCTAGAATCACTTGACTAC
This sequence comes from Zanthoxylum bungeanum, assembly GCA_019454045.1. Taxonomy (NCBI): domain Eukaryota; kingdom Viridiplantae; phylum Streptophyta; class Magnoliopsida; order Sapindales; family Rutaceae; genus Zanthoxylum; species Zanthoxylum bungeanum. Next base: position 736,605 of record SKCR01026362.1, on the reverse strand, counting down.
CTTTGAGTGACCTAGAATTGTTCATAAGTCACTTTTTTTTTGTAGGATTCTAATTTGGTTTGTGTTTTGAATTCAAAATTTACGCATATGCGTATTTAGAATAAATTTATGTTTTTGTAAAAATATTTGATATTTTGAAAAATTTGATTTTATTCTTTAACGTGTATTGATGTTGGTTTTGATGTTAAAAATTAATTTTGGATGTTTGAAAGTGTTTAGGGAAAATTAGAAGTTGCATCAACTATCTGTTTTCAGAGAGCTGATGCTTTCAAAAGAAAGCATCAAATGAAAAAATTACATTGAGCGCTATAGTGCACGCGTGTACATGCACTGAATCTTGTTTATATTTGTTTTTGAGTTTCCAAACTCTGATTCAGTCATGATTTTTCCTATACTTTCTTAATGGAATATAATATTCTATTAAATTATTTAAAAATATACCTATGCTTAATATCCATGGGTTAAACTCACTTCCGATGCGCAGGGCACCGATCCGACCTTATGGGTTCCACAACCGCCCCAACAAGTGTGACAAGACTACCCTTGGTGAAAGTCCGTAAAGTATCTTGATTTATTATATATGGCCATGTAAATTGTTAAAGTACTATGGATTGTGATAAAGGAGTCTGTTTCATGGTTACGTTGTGACATATGATTATGCGTGTTTATGTGATTTATTGGATTCTTGTGATGTATAGTATTTTAAAATTTAAGATGGTTTTGTTTAGTTTCTCACTATGCTTTTAAAAATTTGTAATTATGTGTATTTAATGAACTAACCATGCAACGGTATTTTCAATGATAAAAAGATTTTGAAACACGTAATCAGGTTCCTATGCGTATTTTCCCATATACTCACCTCTATTTCCATAACACAAGTAGTTCGAGGAAGGACTTGATGATGATAGACCTTAGGAAAGATGATATAAGCTTGCACATTTACCAGAAAGAACCTACATACACATTATAGGAAGAATATTCAAATGACCTTCAGAAATCATACTAATCTAACTATGATGCTTGAAGACGTACTTGTTAGATCGGATATTATAGAGGTAATGCCTCGCATAAGAGTACCTTGGACATATTGTGCATATAAGACCCCATCACTCTCCTAATTATAGTCACTGACCCCTAGACCATGCTATGATATCAAATTTATAACATCCCCCTTTCGGAGATGCTACCGGCAGGCGATATGTTGCTTATCACCCTCAGCCTTTGTCTGACCATCTATATGCATCTATTGTATTCATAATACATCATAACACATAAATCTTGCATAACACACATAAGAACTACGTGCCTAACTCTATAACAGAAACATGAAACTTAAATATTTATATGTATTTTCTTATTATAACAAACTTTTTTGTTCCAATTGCAGACAATTTAGCACATGAATTCATTTAGCCCATTTACTTTTAGCTTAATTATATTTTCCCCACATCTTTAGGTTAATTTAGTTTTTTGGCCACCTTTTTTTTATTAAGTTTCCACTTACACCCTCGTGCTTATTAAACTCACTTTACTTACTGACTTTCAATGATAAATTCATAGGACCAATTGGATCAAACCCAATTTTCATATAACACCTATAAACCGTTATAGTTTATCTCGCCTTTCTATTATCTCAAATCTCTTATATTTTAGAAAATTTTCATTATAGTCACCATTCATTTAGTTAAACTAATTATGCAAGATTTCAGTTATTACAAATAGATGGTTTTGTTGCTAAGAATGGAAACCCAAAATTAAATACTATATATTCAAAACTTGAATACTTGAAGAATTCTTTAAGTACACAAATTAATTCTTAACACTTGAAAATTAATTTTATGCAAATACTAATGTGTTTTGATAATCTTTGGTTAAGATTTTAAGCTAACCAGTAAAAAAACAGACTCTTTTTTCTCTCAAATGGTAGCAGATGAAACCAAAAACAAAACATTAGATCTTGGCTTATTCTTCCTCTAGTCGTCGACCACGCCTTTATATGGTCAGTGACTAGCCCTTTTAACCCCCCTCCAAATTTTACCCAACCAAACCCCCTAATTCTTTCCTCTTTTCCCCTAAATAAGATTCTGTCTCTTCTACTCCCATCAAAAGTCTTCCCATTTTTTTCCTTAAAAAACCACCTCTCTCCAACAATCCTTCAACTACCCTTGTTTCAACCCGTTTTTAAATCCTCCAACACTCATTTAGCCTCTGTTTTAGCCTTCATCATTTCTATAAGAGCGAAACGGAGTTTACCGCTATACCTATGGCTTTGGCGACCATGACACTATTGGGCTCGCAACCGTTAGAGTGTACGAATAGCTCACAAGGGACTAACCAGAGAATAAAGGTGTCGCCACCCGGTATAAACACCAAAAATGATTTAAGGTCGCACTACACCTCTCGTAAGGTCCGACCTTAAACATGTTTGGGTTCAGAATGGTCTTTTACTGATACCGGTATAATATTTAGGTTCGAGAAGAGGTATCCTCACATCTTATAATACAGTCACATGCAACATCAATTTATAAAGCACAGATTATATAGACAATAAATAATAAACATTAAAAGAAAGTAAATAGTGGAATTGACAAATAAAATAAATTTTCAAAAGCAGTTACAACTATAATAAAATGAGAATCAAGTAAATCAGAGCATGCATCTCATTGGTCTGGCTTTGTGGAAGCCTGACCGGACTTTTTTTATGTGCCATTGGTGTCTGGCCGGACATAGCCCATGTCTGGCAGGATGTGTTTCGCAAATGAGAGAGATACAAAAGATAAATCATTCTTAACTGACAGTAAACTTAATAAATGAAAGACGTTGAAACAGAACAAGAGTAATAGCATGCGAATTGAATACATAAGAATATATATTTTTCAAAATACGAACAGAGACAAAATTTTTTGGTCACTTAATATCCGATATTCTACGTGAAATGGGAAAGAAAAAAGTGTAGAAACATACATGGCAATAGTAAACAATAAGATAGTGATAATAACATGGTACTTGCTCATACAATGACAATAATGATAAAATAACAATAATATGGCATGCTCAAGGTCAGAAAACAGAAGTGCGGAATCATGTATAATGATAACATAATGATGAAACAATCACAGCGGCTATGTAACAATATAACGATAAAATAATGAAAGCAGTAATAACAAATAGGAATAACATAATGTAAAATGCATATTCTCCCAACTTGGCTTCTCTGTGACTAATCAATGTAAAAAAGATTCCATCAATCATTGAAGCACATCAACAGAAGTATGCACGCCAGCGCTCTCCTCTAAGCTTATAGTTAGCTCAAAAAACAGACTCCCTTAAGTGCAGTGGGTGATTCTTCCTACTAAGGAAGAATTCCTCAACCAATAGTCAATCTTAGCTCTACAACCAGGCTATAAAATGAAAGCGAAGGGTCCGCAAGGCATTCGATCAAAGAAAAGTTTGGGGCGTCCATCCGCAAATCAAAAGGCTTTGCCAGAGAATGTATACTTAAGAGGTTCGAATGAAGAATAGACGGTTTACGAGTTCTATCCAGTATGTCCATTATTATTTTGCCATCTAGCAAAGTCGAGTAGTTAGCACCCCCAAAGTACCTTCAACAACGAGTTCTTTTTTAAACTATGCGTAGACATGTGTTCATAGATGTGCATGTCTTGTTGGACGTGTGGCAGTTCCGACCAGAGATATTGTGTAAGAAAATAGAAACTAAATAAAAGTACTTTCATGTCGTACGTTTTTGTATGTGGTGGCTCTGAAGACCCTTTCTGAACGTCCGATAGTTGTTGGTTTCGTACAAAAAGGAGGGAATTTCAAGGATTTATGGATATTCTCATTTTCTCTCTCTAAAAAGCTTCAGAACTTCGTCTCTGAGTGTTTCAGTATTTTGGGAGGTCTTTTTTAGGTTATCCCTTCATGGTTTGTGAAGGGGGAAGCCCTTTTTTATAGTGTTAGAAATGGATATGAGAATGGAAGGGGAGACGAAATCTCTCCCTGGTTTCCTACTTGTCTGAGGTTTCTGGAATCTGTAACATTCATCTATGTCCGACCATACGTTTACTTTGAAATATAATTTTGATCGACTATTAATAAGTCTTTGACTTCTTCTCTTGGAAATTTACATGTGCGTTGACCACTTTAATATATGTACGGTCGAATATTTAATTTGAATTTCATATCGGGCCAGCCATAATCATATCCCGTGATTTTGGTAGCTGATAATCTACACATTCGATAACAATTGTGTCTTATCTAGCCGAATTTAAGGTTTTCAATGAATATCTGGCCGGATTTTCATGTTATAGAGAAGGTAGGTCAGACAAAGGTGATGTCCGACTAATTTTTTATTGTATTTTCAGAATTCCTGATGGGTGAAATCACACACGTAACGCAAGCGCACGTATCGCTCAAGTAGTATAAAATGTATCGATCCCACGAGGACATAATACCTATGCTATTAATTTATGAATCTAAATGTCTACAAGTATCTAATTCATTCGATTGTTACTTGGATGATGATTTTTATCTAAAAAAAATATTTAAATAAAATTAAGGTAGATTTCAAAAGGAATTAATGATATGAAATTGTCCAGGGTTGTGAATCCTACCAATATCTTCTAAGGATGAGTTGATTACCTTATACTTGTTTAATATCTCAGTTTATTAACCTGGAACATGAAGTTATGCAAAAGCCTCTTCCGATGGTCAAATGCAAACACCCAAAGTAACCCAATTAACTATATTCCTATGTTAATTAATAAACTCCGAATTCATTAAGTTTAAGTTCTAATTATGGCTACCCACGCCCGACATGTATATTCCTATCCTAGAAGGAAATCTCTAAGGTGAATGTGAAATCTTGAGCTATTAAGTCTATGGTTAAACCTAAAATCCATTTTCCAAGTTCATTTTAAATTTACTTAATCAATTTTATTAGTGGCCAATTAACAAGAAGCATTAGAACTAGACTCAATAAATAAACCAAAACATCACACAAGACATAAGAAAAATCAACTTATTAAATCATTGATATTGGTTTTTGTATGGGCCAAATTTGGCCCAAGGGTAAAACTGTCTTTCACCTTAAGCCCATCAGCATGTTAGGCCCGAAAATAAGGACCAAAGCCCAAAGGATTATGTATTATTTGATTACAATTAAATCATAAACTAATAACCACTCCACTTAACTTAATTCTAGCACTAAAAACCTACCACTCCACTTAACCTAATTCTAGCACTAATCCTCACTTACTCCAAAACCATTACCAAATACACCAACATTAGATCATGTTTTATCTATAAATATGAAAAGAATACGGGAAGGAAGTAATTCAAGTCTCATTTCTCTCACCCTAATACTTCATGCTCTCAATCCTTAATCCCCTCATATATTACACGGCTCTCACGGCCAAACAAAGGAAGTAGAGGTAATATTCATCTTGCTTTCCCATTTTACAAACTTATTCCCTGCCACTGACTGGGCGTCGGAGTGTACCCGGTATCCACCACACCGGTGGTAGCCTACTCTCGTCCACTCTACTTTGTTTTTTGCAGGATTGCTAGTGCCCAACTTACAAATTCTGATTGGGGACCCTTGGCGAATTCCGGAGTCCACAATTGGCGCCCACCGTGGGGCCCTAGCAATAATTTGCAGACAGAGGCTTTCCACCCTACAAACACTCACTGCTTAGTCAATCATGACTTCAAGCAATGAACAAACACCTGATCCAGTGGCATCACAATTGGCCATACTACAAGACAGATTGAAAGCTTTGGAAGAAGAGAATTTTACCTTCCGTAGTTCCAACATAAACCTCCAAAAACAATTGGAACTACTTTCATCACCCACACAGCTTCACAATACATCAGAACAACACAACAACCGGATCACTCCAGCTAACCTTCAAGGAGCATTTGACGAAACAACAGACGACGTTCCATCAAATGGTGAGAACCAGAGGAACTTACCAAGTTCACCAGTCAACCAAGCCCAGCAAATTGTCGTCACAATGAGAAAGGAAATGAAAGAATTTAAAGAAGCTATTATGTCCAGTCTACCAGGGGTCAAACTCCCAATGAAGAAGAGTAGAGCTGGAAAATTTCAGATACCCCTTTCATTGAGGCGATAACATCTGTTGAGCTACCACGGAAGTTCAGCCCACCAGACATGAAGTTATACGATGGATCCACTGACCCAGACGACCATGTCATTCATTATAAATACAAAATGATGTCAACAGGCTTAGCTCCTCATCAAGGGAAGGGAAGCTGGAATGTGCAGAGGATTTGGAGAAAAACTTGGGTGGTCCAGCTCTTACATGGTTCATCAACCTACCATACAGATCCATCAAATCTTATCAACAATTAGCAGAGACAAATTTGTTGAACATTTCGCCAGCTCTTGCAAACTTGAAAAAACTACTGATGATCTTAGTGCCATCCTACAACGGAGGGGAGAATCATTGCGAAGCTATGTTGCTCGATTCAACAAAGAAAGAATAACAATCCCAGACCTTCATCAACCAACAGCTGTGGAGGCTTTCAGGAACGGGTTACTTTGTGAAAGTGGACTCTACAAAAAGCTGACCAAGTTTCGGTGTGCTACACGATGGACCAGGTTATGGCTCGAGCACAAGTTGAAATCAGGTGGGAAGAAGATAAAAGGAATAAAAAAGAAAGACATTTCCTCCAACATGCAAAACGAAAGAACAGCCCATTCTACCAAACGACATAAAGAATTTACAAATGTGATGCCAAAGCGTCATTCGGAGAAATGGAACCACCCAAGGAGAGAACATCAGCCCCACCAAAAAGGTTTTGATCAAAGACCTCCATCATACAGAGTTCGAGAAACAATTCCGATGGAAAAACCCAGACTCCCAGACTACAATTTTTCTATATCTCCGGAGAGTTAGTATTGGTACTTAAAAAGATGGGAAATGAAGTAAAGTGGCCACCACGCAACAGAGAAAGTTTCAAAAAAAAGACACAAACAAATGGTGTGAGTTCCATCGAGACTACGGCCATACAACAGCTGAATGTGTAGCATTGAGGTTGGAAGTACTTGAGTTGTTAAACAAAGGGTTTTTAAGGGATTACTTACGGAGAAGGGGCAAGCTACTTTAGCTGGAGGAACGAGAAGGATGGACATGGGGAGCACCAATTCAACCTCCACCAATTGATAACACTGTGAATTTCATTTCAGGAGGATCTGAGATTAGTGGAGTATCATATTCAGCAGCCAAGCGACATTCCAGAGCGATTGTGTCAAGCCTTCAACATTCCACGACGTCTTTAGAAAAAATGTTTACAAACCTAATAATGGAGTTTCCAGACGACATCAACTCTGGTAGCATGAACCCTCATCATGACGCCTTAGTAATCTCTCTAAGGTGGCAAATTTCATGATCAAACGAGTTCTGATAGATACAGGATCCTCAGCCAACATCATCTTTACAACAGCCTTGACAGACATGGGAGCTGAATTAGAGAAAGTTAACAAAAGGACGACTGTGTTGATTGGATTCAGTGGTGAACAAAAATTTACTTTGGGAGAAATAAGCCTTCCAGTCTACGCAGGGGGAATCAACAAAATGACAACCTTTCTAGTCCTGGATTGTCCTTCAGCCTACAATCTAATTATTGGGAGGCCATGGATTCATGAGATGAGGGCAGTATCGTCCACCTATCATCAAACTCTAAAATTTCCTACAAAGTGGGGGATTCAAGAGATAAGGGGAGATAGAGTTGCTTCCAGAGGATGCTACCAAACAACAATGAAGGCAAAGGTCCATTCAGCATAGCAATTACAGAACGAACCTCATACGCAGGAGCCCACACTTCCAATATTGAAGAATTGGATGAGGTTCAAATCCATGACAAATATGCAGACCATAAAACTCAAATTGGAGCAAATCTAGATCCCAGACTACGAGCAGACTTAAGTGAATTTTTGCGAAAACGACATGACCAGTTCGCTTGGTCGCATGAAGACATGACTGGGATTGACCCCAGCTTGATTACTCATCAACTCCATGTGGATCCAGACTATCCTCCAATCAGACAGAAAAGAAGGAAGTTTGCCCCAGAAAGAAATCAGATCATTGATGAAGAAATCCAAAAATTGTTACAAAATGGTGCCATTAAAGAAGTTCAATTCCCAGCCTGGTTAGCCAATGTGGTGGTGGTACGAAAGAAGAATGGAAAATGGAGAGTTTGTATCGACTTCACAGATTTGAACAAAGCATGCCCAAAAGATTCATTCCCATTGCCTCATATTGATCAAATGGTTGATGCTACAGCTGGACACGAATTGCTGAGTTTTATGGATGCATATTCTGGGTACAATCAAATCCTTATGCATCCAAGCGACCAAGAGAAAACAGCTTTCATGACCAATAGGGGCATATTCTGTTACAAGGTAATGCCCTTTGGTCTCAAAAATGCAGGTGCTACATATCAGAGAATGGTCAATAAAATGTTCTCACAACAGATTGGAAAAACAATGGAGGTGTATGTAGACGACATGTTGGTGAAATCATCAAAATCTGATCAGCATCTGCAACACTTGGAAGAAGCATTCAAGGTGATGAATAGGTATGGGATGAAATTGAATCCAACAAAATGTGCGTTTGGAGTTGCTTCTGGGAAATTCTTGGGATATGTCGTTACACAACGAGGGATTGAGGCAAATCCAGATCAAATCAGGTCCATACTTGAAATTCCTTCACCAACCTGCCCAAAGGAAGTCATGCGGCTAGCAGGGAGAATTGCTGCGTTGAATAGATTCATCTCCAAGTCGACAGACAAAAGTTTTATGTTCTTTTCAGCCATTAAAAAGACAAAAAACTTTGAATGGACTCCAGCCTGCGAACAAGCTCTGAAAGAGCTGAAGCAGTACTTAACATCACCACCATTGTTGTCAAAACCACTCGACAATGAAAGGTTATTCTTGTATTTGGGAGTGTCAGACCAAGCAGTGAGCGCTGTTTTGATTCGAGAAGAGAGTGGCACCCAACTTCCAGTCTACTATGTAAGCAAGGCATTACTTGATACGGAGTCACGTTATTTGCATTTGGAAAAATTGGTTCTTGCCTTGGTAATGTCAGCCAGGAAGCTACGACCATACTTTCAAGGGCATCCTATCACAGTCTACTCGGAGTATCCCTTGAGGAGCATACTACACAAGCCAGAATTGACTGGGAGATTAACAAAATGGGCTGTCGAATTGGGAGAACACGACATCACTTACCAGCCCAGAACAGCAATCAAATCTCAAGCCTTGGCTGACTTTGTAGCAGATTTCAGTCCAACTCAGAATCCCTTGGAAGGTACTGAAGTCAATTCAATCCAATCAAATTCACTTTGGAAACTTTCAGTCGACGGTTCTAGCAATAAGAAAGGGTGTGGCCTTGGCATAGTGATCACTACTCCTGATGGGGATATACTACAACAAGCAATCAAATGTGGATGGATTCCGAGTTACAAACAATGAAGCAGAATATGAAGCTTTGATAGCAGGAATCAGCTTGGTCAAAGAGCTTGGGGGAAGAAGAATCGAAGTGAAATCAGACTCCCAATTGATAGTGAATCAGCTCCAAGGTTCATATCAGGCACGAGACCCTCAAATGTTTTCCTACTTGCAGAAAGTTAAAGAAGTCCAGGCGACATTTCAAGAATTCAGCATATCTCAGGTTTCAAGAAGTGAAAACACTCAGGCGGACGCGTTGGCTACCCTCGGATCGACGATGCATGGGGACAAACTTCAATCAATTCCAGTAGTGTATTTAAATTGGCCATCAATTTGGAAGGAGAACAAGGAGATTAACACTGTCACTTCAGACGACTCATGGATGACACCAATCATGAAATACTTGCAAGATGGACTGCTTCCAGAAGATAGAAATGAAGCAAGAAGGATTCAAAGGCAAGCAGCAAGATTCACCATATTTAATGGACAACTATTGAAAAGGTCGTTCTCTGGACCCTACTTGAAATGTCTTACTCATGATCAAGCACAACATGTACTATCAGAATTGCACGAAGGAGAATGCGGAAATCATTCTGGAGGACGAAGCCTTGCCAATCGCGCCCATTCGACTGGGTATTATTGGCCAACTATGAGGATTGATTCAGTCAACTACACGAAGAAGTGTGAAAAGTGTCAGAGATTCGCTCCTATTCCACATCTTCCACCAGAAAAGCTGAATCCTATCCTATCCCCATGGCCGTTCATGAAGTGGGGTATGGATATTGTAGGGAAGCTACCAACCGCCCCTGGACAACGAGTCTACATGCTAGTCTTGACAGATTATTTTTCAAAGTGGATTGAAGCGGACTCCTTTGCCAAAGTACGAGACAAAGAAGTTCAAACATTTGTCTGGAAAAATATCATATGTCGTTTCGGCATTCCCAAGGAGATTGTAACAGATAATGGCTCCCAGTTCATTAGTCGACATTTTCAAGACTTTTGTAAAAATTGGGGGATCAAGTTAAGTTTTTCAACCCCACGCTTTCCACAAGCTAATGGGCAAGCCGAGTCTTCTAACAAGACACTTTTGAATACTTTGAAGAAAAGATTGGAGAAGGCAAAAGGATCATGGGCAGACGAACTTCCTGGAGTATTGTGGTCCTACAGAACGACCATCCGTTCTTCGACTGGAGAAACTCCTTTCTCTTTGGCATTTGGAACAGAGGCAGTGATTCCAATTGAAGAAGCCATTCCTTCTCTACGCTACCAGTACGCTGGTGATGAGGCAAATCAACAGTTGATGTATATGAATCTAGATACAATCGACGAAAGACGTGAAAAGGCGACCATACGACTTGCATCTCATCGGCAAAGAATGGCGAGATATTTCAACAAAAATGTCAGAAGCAGAACATTCAAGGAAGGGGATTGGGTACTACGAAGAGTTTTTCAAAACACAAAAGAAGTCGGAGAAGGGAAGTTGGGACCAAATTGGGAAGGTCCATACATCATCACAAGAGTTGTTGGACACGGAGCCTACAAATTACAAACAATTGAGGGGAGACAAATTCACAATAGTTGGAATGCAATTCACCTTAAGCAATTTCACCGGTAATTTATGCGTGCATTTATTATATTTTATGGTTCAGAGTACTTTTCACTTTATGTATTGTGTGATTCGACTTAAAAACAAATTTCATTTGAAATATCATCCAAAATATCATTAAGTCATTAAAATTGTTCTACAAAGGAGTTAAATTAAAATTACAAAAGATTCAAATTTCTGGAGTAGCTTCTTCCTGAATACATTCAGCAGCAACTTCGGGTGCAGGAATTTCTTGAACTTGAGTAGTCGGCTCTATTTCCATTCGACTAAGTTCTTCATTCTTCTTATCCGCTTCTTGAACTTCAGCCGCTCCCTCCCCTTCAATTACTTCTTTTTCTGCCACTTTCGAGTCGACCTCCTGGCCTTTCTCTTCTACATCACCCTCGTCTGAAAAAGAAACTCCTGCCAATAGTTGGTCATATTGCTGAATCCATTTCTCAGGCTCCCAAACTCCTGTCTTCCCATCAAGGAAATCCTTCATCAGATGACTGCGTTCTTTCATCATAGATTCAAGAGCGATCCCTTCAAGATTCTCGAGTAATTCTTCATTCTCCTTCTTCACATTCTCGAACGCATCCTTATAGCCTTCAATCGTAACCTCAGAAGTCTCCTTTTCCATCTGAAGTGTTGCCTTCACTTCCTTCAACTCCTTCTCCAATTCAGCATTTCTTTTTTCAAGCGACTTCTTTTGGACCACTTCCTTTTTCATAGCCGCAAATGATTTATCCATCTCTCTCTGTTTCTTAAGAGTAGATTCGACATATCGTTGCATATGTAGACTGCACTCCATTGCCTGGAAAAAGGATTTGATTAGAACCCATTCTACAAATTATTAAGAAATTTCTATCTACTTTTCTTACTTGGTAATTTAAAGCCGCAGCCTTTTTCATCGACTCGACCGGGCCAATCTTGGATAACCTCTGTTCATCCTCCTCCAGCAATAGCTTCTTAATAAAAGGGTCAAGGCTTGATGGGTCCGAAATTGCAGTCGACCCTGATGGAATCCTGACAACTATATTATCGATTTCTTCGATTTCATCCGCCTTCCTTTTCCCCCCTTTGACAACTATTTCGGTCGACTTCCCCTTATGCTTTAGAGTTCCAGTCGACGATACCAATTGTGGTTCTGGAACCTCCACATCTGGCTCCTTTATCTTGAGCTTCCTAGCCTTTTTTCGGCTCATCAACTCATCAATTGATGCTACTTTTATTTGCCTCGACGCCATGTCCTCTGCGCATAAAATTTCTTTTTGGAGTTAATGTCTTTATAAACCACACTTTTCCGTACAGAGCTCGAATCGACCGAGTACAGTAGATGACTTCCAATACGTTTTTAGAAAGTGCCAAAGGGGTAGATATACCTTCTGATTCGAAGATTTCTTTAAATGTAAAGTTGCTCTTAGTCTCTGCTCTACCAAGATTATCCTCCAATCTCTTTGTTCGACGGGAAGATCAAGAAGAGCTTTTGTGTTCGACAAAATAAGAGATGTTTTGTCGAATAAACTGTTTCGAAAAGGACCTGCATAATAAACCATACATTAGTATCATACGACAAAAACATTGATAAATTTTCAATAAATAGAAGAAGTTGATACTCACTAAATACACTCCAGTATTCTGAAACTCGACCCATTCCAGTCGACCCAAAGATACCCTCATTTTTCACAAAGAAATAGTCCGATTGCCATTTACCCCTATCGTTTGTTGGAAGCCCCATAACTATTTGTTCCCTCTTACGACGAAGGTACAAGGTATATCTCCCTTTTTCTGTTAGGTGCTCTTTAAGGTAGTATGAATATAAAATGTCCTTCACCTCAAACAATAACCCTTGTTCGAATGCTAAGCATTCAATCGACATTAAAATTCTCCAAGCGTTCGGCATTAGTTGTGAAGGAGCAATCCCATAATGATCCAAAATTTCCCAAGCTAACCTCGGGATAGGGAATCTGAGCCCATTAGAAAACGGTACTACATAAAAACCCATCCATCCGGGAATTTTATAATCGATCCTTTCAGACGGCAAGGGTACCCTCAGTTCCATTGATCTAGGAAATCTATACTTAATCCTAATTTCCATCAGCAAACTAGCCGTCATTCGACTACCTGGGTTCTTGTTAGTAGTATGTTGGTAGGCTCACTTGTGCTCACCCCTCCACTAAATTCCTCGACAGCTGCCAATGATCTAATAGGAATTGCCTGCAACGGAACTTCATGCGACATAACGGTTACAGGTCCTTCCTCAAAAAACTCTTGACGCGACCATTCCCTTAATGATTTTTCTTCTGTTGACTCACTCGATGATGATCCTACGAATGTATCGATCTGTTCTCCTAAACTTTCTAAAGAGTCTCCACTCGACATATTCTATTCAGCGAGTCTACAAACAAATAATTTCTAGGATTTGGGGTTCCTTAAAGATCAAATCCTACTCCTATCTCCAAACACTAATCCACCAAATAACGTATGATTCTAAAGATCAAACAACCTAATTTTGCTAAGAACAGATTGAAGCTACTCTACGAATATTCAAAGCAAATGAAGAACGCGAAGAGAGTGTAAAGAAGTACCTTGAAGCCTTGAAGTTCTCTCCCAAATCGATTGATCTTGTGAATGAAACAAATGAACCCATCAAGCCACTCTTATACTACTTCTTTTGGCGGTTCATTTCCCGCCATAAGACTCCTCGTTATTCGCGCTAGGTTTTACTCCGTTAAACGACACGTGGAAGATCTGAATTCCTGAACCACCGTTTTGTTCAGTCGACAAGGGACACTCCCTGGACTCATCTCGAGTCAAATAAACTCCTGGACCACCGTTTGGTTCAGTCGACAAGGGACATTCCCCTAGACTCATGTCGAGTCAAGTGAATTCCTGAACCACCGTTTGGTTCAGTCGACAAAGGACATTCCCCTAGACTCACGTCGAGTCAAATAAACTCCTGGACCACCGTTTGGTTCAGTCGACAAGGGACATTCCCCTAGACTCATGTCGAGTCAAGTAAACTCCTGAACCACCGTTTGGTTCAGTCGACAAGGGACATTCCCCTGGACTCATCTCGGGTCAAGTAAACTCCTGGACCACCGTTTGGTTCAGTCGACAAGGGACATTCCCCTGGACTCATCTCGGGTCAAGTGAATTCCTGAACCACCGTTTGGTTCAGTCGACAAGGGACATTCCCCTGGACTCATCTCGGGTCAAGTGAATTCCTGAACCGCCGTTTGGTTCAGTCGACAAGGGACATTCCCTTAGACTCATGTCGAGTCAAGTAAACTCCTGAACCACCGTTTGGTTCAGTCGACAAGGGACATTCCCCTAGACTCATGTCGAGTCAAGTGAATTCCTGAACCACCGTTTGGTTCAGTCGACAAGGGACATTCCCCTGGACTCATCTCGGGTCAAGTAAACTCCTGGACCACCGTTTGGTTCAGTCGACAAGGGACATTCCCCTAGACTCATGTCGAGTCAAGTGAATTCCTGAACCACCGTTTGGTTCAGTCGACAAAGGACATTCCCCTAGACTCACGTCGAGTCAAGTAAACTCCTGAACCACCGTTTGGTTCAGTCGACAAAGGACATTCCCCATGACTCTTGTCGAGTCAAGTTGGACTCCTGAACCTGCATTTGGTTCAGTCGACAAACGGGCATAGTCGAATCAAGGTTAGACTCCAGAACCTGCTTTTGGTTCAGTCGACAAACGGGCATTGTCGAGTCAAGGTTAGACTCCTGAACCTACATTTGGTTTAGTCGACAAACGAACATAGTCGAGTCAAGGTTAGACTCCTGAACCTACGTTTGGTTCAGTCGACAAACGGGCATAGTCGAATCAAGGTTAGACTCCAGAACCTGCTTTTGGTTCAGTCGACAAACGGGCATTGTCGAGTCAAGGTTAGACTCCTGAACCTACATTTGGTTTAGTCGACAAACGAACATAGTCGAGTCAAGGTTAGACTCCTGAACCTACATTTGGTTCAGTCGACAAACGGGCATAGTCGAGTCAAGGTTAGACTCCTGAACCTGCATTTGGTTTAGTCGACAAAGGGATATTCCCCATGACTCTAGTCGAGTCAAGGTTTGGACTTCTGAACCTGCATTTGGTTCAGTCGACAAATGGATATTCCCCATGACTCTTGTCGAGTCAAATGGGACTCCTAAACTTACATTCGGTTCAGTTGACCAGAGAACATTCCCCTGGACTCATGTCGAGTCAAATAAACTCCTGAACCACCGTTTTGTTCAGTCGACAAGGGACATTCCCCTGGACTCATGAAGAGTCAAAGCATACTCCTGAACTACCGTTTGGTTCAGTCGACAATGAACCCCTGGACTCATGACTCCTGAAACTCTATTTCAGTTTGGTCAAAGACACGTACTCCATGACCCTAGATAAATCAAGAAGCTAAGATGCATGCAAACGGAAACCTACGTTTTTGTATATATTTTGACACGACATTTGGCAGAAGGTAACACACTCTTTACGCTCTTTTTTCATACGACACGGATAAATATACTCTCTAAAGAAAAATTCTTTGACTTAGAGAGTAAGGGACAAACTGTATGGGCCAAATTTGGCCCAAGGGTAAAACTGTCTTTCACCTTAAGCCCATCAGCATGTTAGGCCCGAAAATAAGGACCAAAGCCCAAAGGATTATGTATTATTTGATTACAATTAAATCATAAACTAATAACCACTCCACTTAACTTAATTCTAGCACTAAACCCTACCACTCCACTTAACCTAATTCTAGCACTAATCCTCACTTACTCCAAAACCATTACCAAATACACCAACATTAGATCATGTTTTATCTATAAATATGAAAAGAATACGGGAAGAAGTAATTCAAGTCTCATTTCTCTCACCCTAATACTTCATGCTCTCAATCCTTAATCCCCTCATATATTACACGGCTCTCACGGCCAAACAAAGGAAGTAGAGGTAATATTCATCTTGCTTTCCCATTTTACAAACTTATTCCCTGCCACTGACTTGGGCGTCGGAGTGTACCCGGTATCCACCACACCGGTGGTAGCCTACTCTCGTCCACTCTACTTTGTTTTTTGCAGGATTGCTAGTGCCCAACTTACAAATTCTGATTGGGGACCCTTGGCGAATTCCGGAGTCCACAGTTTTCATCACAACCCTAGAAAATGTATTTAGTTACAATACATATCTAGGACTACTAAAGACAAAAATAAACTAAACATCATAAAACAAGTTGAAAACTAAAAAGTAAAAATTACAATTACATCAATGAAATAAAAATTACATCAATGAAATAAAATGATGGGGTTATGGGATCCACTTTTATTAATTCCAATCTAGAAATCTCTCTTATTATAATATATAAATTTACATTACATTACCAACCGACCATATAGGCGGTGATTAAGTCATATTTTAATTAATTCCAACTAAAGGCGGTATCCAATTAAGTCAGGTTAAAATTAATTTGATTAAGTTCAACCGACCATAAACGTGGTATCCTATTAAGTCAGGTTTTAAGATAATTTATATATTATAAATAAGGAAGAATAATGTAAACTATCATAATAAAAGCTTCACATTTCACCCCAGTAGAAAGAAGTCACCTACTCATGCTTTAAGTAAAACAAACAAAGTTTTATTACTAAAATAAAAAGGAAATACAAGAAAGATGAAATTAAATGAGATACTCTATTCTTAGTATTCTAAGGAAATCCCCAGAAGAAAGTATGAAGAATTCCATTGATTTCAGCCTCTATTTATAGGCTCTAAAAACGGGCCGCATCGCGACGAAATACCTGCGCGTCGCGACTTGTACTACAGTACTGTACATGTGTCGGCAAATCAATAATTATGCTGACATCGTGATGACATTGTGATGACGCACATGATGACGTATATGATGATGATTCAACGTTGCGACGTGCTAAGGCTTGCGCGTCGCAATACGTGAACAGTAAATTTCCTATTTTGCCCTTTTTGATCCGTTTTTCATCGTTTTAGCCCCGATTTGATTCCAGTGAGTCCCGATATTATATTTATCTATAAAATAAACATAAACACATAAAAATATTCATAAAACTTGAGAAACTATGAAACAATATTAAGTAAAATGGGGGTAAATATTGATATATTTTCTGCTCATCACACCCCCAAACCTAACATTTTGCTAGTCCCCGAGAAAAAAAATAAAATAAAATGCAATAAACAACTTTAAAATGAAATTAAACTAAGCCACTTTCATAGGGTTCACGGTTGCATTTAGCGTATGTAACAAGCCTTTAAACCCCTATGTGTCCCTAGTGGACGAGTTACAGTCTCGTGAGGGCTTACAGCGACGATACCCACAAACATCAATCAAATATACAATCACACAAAACAAAATAAAAAGAT
This sequence comes from Zanthoxylum bungeanum, assembly GCA_019454045.1. NCBI lineage: Eukaryota > Viridiplantae > Streptophyta > Magnoliopsida > Sapindales > Rutaceae > Zanthoxylum > Zanthoxylum bungeanum. The sequence continues at coordinate 719,148 of SKCR01026362.1, read as the reverse complement.
AAACAAGTTAGTAACTAAACAAGTGAAATTCTTATCCAAGTTAATAGTTGTTTTCTTTCTTTCTAAATTACCAAATAAGTAAATTCTCCGATTATTTTTATCATTCTCCATATACACAACTAACAAGGTATTAATCAATTCTTTGTGCCCACAATATTCATAAGTGTAGTTGAAAAAAGAGTATTATTTTTGTCCTAAAGTTATATCATAATTTACACTTTTTTGTAATGGATTTTTTATTTTATTTTATTTTTTTATAACATCTTCAATCCTTGTAACGAGTTTTGGGTCAGTGACTCCCAAACCAATTGGCTTTAGGGCACTAGGTTTTAAGACACCCATACAGACTTAATTACTCTGATCTCAGATGTTAAAATTTCTACTGTTTGACGCAAACAATCACTGCTTACTGAGGCAAGATGTCCGGTTACTAAATAGAAACTTTATTATTATTAACTCAGGCTTTTCCGTTTGACGCGAACAATCAATGCTTACTGAGGCAAGATGTCTGATTACTAAGTAAAAGCATGGTTAATTATTTATTTACACATTTTTTTATTCTTTTCTTCTTATTTTATTCCATCGCTTTTAGGTGTTATTTCCAATAAACTAGAGCACTGAATATTACAAACTTTCACTTACAACCCATGTTCATATGTTACTATGTATGTTGATAATACCTGTCAAATGAGCATATGAAGATCCAATTTAATCAATATTATGGAGAATTCACGAATTTAAATAATACAAAATGAAATAAACAAAAATTAACTTGTTACGAATTAGGCTGAAATACATCTCAGGAGTTGAAATTCCTTACACAGCTATCTCAAACACAGTTTCACCTGGTTAGTCAAGTTTAAATTTTCTTTTATTTTATTTTTTTAAAAAATAAAAACAAGATACTAGTCAACTATTACCCTCCCCCAAAACTAATTGAGACATTGTCCCCAATGTCTAAAAAGAAGAATAAGAGTTTATAAAACAATACCTGGTTAGCGTGGAATTCTACATCTTAAAAGAAAACTAAGGGTTAAGAACCAAATTTATCCGACGCTTATTACCACGATCAATATCAGACCAGTTTAACTTGTAAAGGATAGAGTTAATATTGTTAGGGTTGGTACTCGGAGTGCCAATTTGGATCGTATTTATATCCGATTCATGAATACGAGTAATACATTTTTCCATAATATTACTTAATTATGGTTGCAGCTCTTGTCTTTTATAATATATATTCGATCTAATTCATTAGATTACAACTAAATTATGTTTAGTGATATATATATTAGGCAAAGACATGATAATATATAATGTAGTGCGCAATTACAACGAAGCTTGTAATTGACATTGGGAAGTGTCAATACTATATATATATATTATCAAATTAAGTTCCTGGTCAAGATTTACTGACACGGGTCGGTTAATAAAATCTACTGAGACCAGTATATGTCGTATATCAGACTTGGTCCGATGATTTATCCCAATGAACCATGAGTCCCGAGAGACTCGTATAGACGTGTAGGTGTTTATTTGATAAACATTGAATGACTCACCGAAGGTTACCTAATAGATGGTACACCACATCAATAGGAATCTTCTCGTGCTGAGTAGCATAGTGATTCTTTGACTACCACTGTGGAAATATTAGTTATCCTCCACATTTAGATGGTAGTCACGTCACCGATCTATTAAGATCAGACCTCTGCCTAATCCTTGGGTATGGACTAATGCTCATGATATCCTATGTGTATCAAGATATGATCCGTCAGTCCTGTGTGCAGGGCATATGTATTCATTATATGATTAGCAATCTGTTAAATCTATGGCCGTGATATACATCGAAAGTAAGTTCCGAGTGTTATTTAGAAGATTGCTAATAGATGCGTCGACATGATTATACCTATTGTGATTTGATGTTTATATCTATATCTCTGGGATAATCCGGATACCTGTGATGGAGGGATTATACGTATGCAATGACTTCGATCTGTATGATTCAGTGAGTTTATCTGCGGTCGTCATAATTTAGGGGTCGGTAAATTATGGACACGAAATTTGATTTCGTGACGGATATGCTTGAATCTAGAGAGTCTCACTAATGAAATATACTCGTAGAGCACTAGGGCAACTTCTATGAATAATGGAGATTATTTATAAATCATTTAACCGTTAAACGAAAAATACATGCAAAGGGACCTAGTAGTCATTTCCTAATTAATGTGTATTTGTATTTAATATTTGATATTATTAAATACACATTAATTAATTGTCAAATTATGATATTTGACATATATCATTAATTTATGTATTTGAGATATCTAATGTAAATATAATACATATATTTAAGATATTTATATTTAATTAATTAATTAATTAATTATTAAATAATTAAATTAATTAAAAACTAAATATCTTTTGCCATGATTAATGTTAGGAAATGGCGTGATTCTATTGGTTCACTTGTAAAGTTATTTTATGATAAATGTTATCATTTGAAACAAGTATGCTTAAAGTCATTACCATTTAATTTGTTGAAACAAAATTTAAAATATCTTGATATTTTTCTTTGACAAGTTTCGGCCAAGGGGTGAAAATTAAAAAGGTTTTAATATTTCATTTGTTTTGGAGAACACAAGTTTCCAAAAATTTACTATGTACAGTTTGAGAGAGAGTTGAAGAACAAAAGGGAAAAGCTTGGGAAAATTTTGTTTTTGTAAGTATTTTCTTATTTTCTTCAACTTAAAAATTGTTTCCATGTTTCTAAGCTTCAATATGTGTTGCTTAGAATTTTTTCTACTCTTTACTTATGTAAATTAATTGATTGGAAAAGGTTATTAAGCATTCTCTTGATTAATTAGTAATCAAGTTGCAATTCTAGAGTTTTAAGGCCACTCATTAATAACCTAGAATTGTTCTTAAGTTATTTCAAAGTGGTGAGACTTGTTTGTGTTAGTGTTCCTAAACATGCCAAGGATCTCTAATCATGATTCAGTGTGTGAATATTCAAAGAAGTTGCGAAAGACTTACATTTATCGGATGTTGAGATTTCAAAACTTTGATGTATCTTGAGAGCTCTAAGCTTTTGTTTGTGTTCCAAACTCAATGAATTGGTTTCCCTATCACCTTGATTCACTCTTTGAAGTGCTAGCTCACAAGAATTTTTGCAACAAAAACTCAATGGGAGATGAAGAAGCTCACGACAATGTGAGGGAATGAGAAAGAAATCTTTTTGTTTTTGTGTATTTGATTTTCTAAAATCAATTACCATTTACCAAATCCAAGTTGGTATATGTCATTGCAAATAATTAAAAAACAAAGTGTGTTGGATTTTGTTTGTGTAAAAAACAAGCAATTTAAGCTTTACACTCAACCTTAACCACTTCCATCACTAGTCAAATTAGTAGATGTAAGTCAAGTGGGTCCCACCACTTGTAAATTCTGAATTTAAGTCGAACAATCCAACACTCAACTTCGCTCGGGCCTGGGTTCGTTTAATTCTGAATTAACGAATTTGCCGTTGCGACATAATTAAATATAATTTAATTAAATAATTATGCCTTGCAAAATTATTATTAAAGTCGCTTACGAATTAATTCTAAATTAATTCGTTTGCCCGAATTAAAATCCAATTTTAATTCCGCATTGAAATATAATTTAAATTAATATATCGAATATATTATTTAATCGATTAATTCCAAATTAATCGTTCTCTCTCTTCTAATCGAATTTTATCCCAGATAAATTCTTGCCGCAATTAATCCTAGATTGATTTTCTCTCTATCATAATTAATCACAGATTAAATCTGTTCGAGTCAAATGTCATCGGTGAATCTTTGGGAAGTGACCCATGAGATTCTGCATATGTTGGCAGTAAACCTGATCATCGGACTATCCGAACACGTGCGTATCCCGTACCACGTTCTTACCGATTTACAGGACATGGTTGGCTTCTATCAAAGCACTATGCCTACCCAATTCTGCATAAATATTCTTTTAAGGAATACATAATTTTTATCAAGCGTAGTATACTAAGTATTGTGTATTACGATCCAGTATCGGATGTCACATGCTAGGCCTGGGGCTAGAATTGTGTCTGCCACGTACGAAGCATATATCGGATCACTAGCAACTAGTCTATTTAATCGGATAATCATGACCTTGTCATATTATCCCGATAGTTGCAATATAGTAGAGTACCAATTCTGTATCCTACGTGATCATCATAACCATATGACTGAAGTGACACTTCCATCTTGACATCACACCCAATACATTACGATTCTCAATAAACCCAGAAGATGCGTACACATAACCTGTTAAAGTCCCGGATGACCAAAACCAAAGCATACTGATTGTCGCAAGTATTAGCGATGCAAGTCTCAGGTTAAGACCAAATACACCTACCCTGATTCAGATTCTTATAGACACATATTCATACTACCAATGGGATTCCGAGGGGTCTATCCAGAGCGAAGCTGTTTCCGTACAATCGGTAAACAGATCCTCCTATTACACTTGCATGAGTATCCAATACCAAAATATATGAGAACTATGCTGTTACGCTTCCATAACGCGCACAAGTACAATACTAGCCTATTACGCATTATCGATGTCCAGTCTCGATAATACTACGACTAGGGATATTTAATGATTAAACCTTACGTAGATTGATACTGTCTCAAATCTTATTAATCCGGAACTAATCATAAGGATTTTTTTCATTTATATATTCAAGAAATCTAATTACAAAATGATAAAATAGAAATTTCCTTTGTCACATAGTTAATTTATACAAAAACCACAATGTCTTTTACAAATAGTGATGCTATGGGTCATAATTGTCCAACAATCTCCCACTTGGCCTATAGCCAATAACTCAAGTATCTAACACTTTAACTATGTACATGTCGCTCAAACTTTTACTGAGACATAGTCTTCGTCAGCGGATCTGCAATGTTGTCATTTGATGTGACCTTCTCGATCTTCACATCACCACGATGCATGATCTAACGAATCAGATGGAAATGTCGAAGTACATACTTGGATCATTGATGAGACCGCGGTTCCTTAGCCTGTGCTATAGCCCCGTTATTGTCACAATACAAAGGAACGAGCTCAACTGCTAATGGAACTACTCCTAATCAAATTTGGAATTTACGGATCCAAACTGCCTCTTTTACTACCTCAGCTGCAGCGATATATTCCGCTTCTGTTGTTGAATCAGCAACTGTCTCTTGCTTGGAAGATTTCCAGCTCACTGCTCCATTGTTTAAACAAAATATGTACCCGGATTACGACTTACAGTAGTAATTATCGGTTTGAAAACTTGTATCGGTAAACCTAGTTACCTCAAGTTCTCCATCTCCATAGATTAAGAAAGCATCATTAGTTCGTCTAAGATACTTAAGGATTTTCTTAACCGCAACCCAGTGACCATCACCTGGATCGGCCTGATAGCGACTACACATGCTCAAAGCATACGAGATATCATGTCTCGTACATATCATGGCATACATGATCGATCCGACTGCTGATGCGAACGGGATCTGACTAATGTTGTCTCTCCCATCTTGAGTTTTAAGACACATGTCCTTAGATAGAGAGACGCCATGTGACACTGGTAATAGTCCCCTCTTAGACTGATCCATGTTGAATATTTTCAACACTTTGTCAATATACGAGCTCTATGAGAGTCCAAACATCTTTCTAGATCTATCCCGGTAGATCCTTATTCCCCGAATAAAAGCTGCTTCTCCCAGATCTTTCATGGAGAATTTTAATGAAAGCCAAGCTTTCACCAATTGTAGCATGGGAATGTCATTGCCAAGAAGCAATACATCATCTACGTAAAGGACAATTAATGTCAGTGCGCTCCCATTAACCTTCTTATATACACAAGGATCATCTTCGTTTTGAACAAAATCATATTCTTTTATGATCTCATCAAAACGTTGGTTCCAAGAACGCGATGCTTGCTTCAATCCATAAATGGACGATTTAACTTGCAAACCTTGTTTGCATGTTTTGGTACGAAAAAACCGTCAAACTGTTGCATATAAACATCCTCCAAAAGGTTTCCCTTAAAGAAAGCGGTTTTGACGTCCATCTACCATATTTCATAATAGAAATATTCAGTAATAGCAAACATTATCCGAATGGATTTAATCATGGCAACAGGTGAAAAATTTTCATCGTAGTCGACACCATGTCGTTGACGATGCCCTTTTGCTACAAGCCTAGCTTTGTACGTTTGTATGTTGCCATCTATGTCTGTCTTCTTCTTGAAGACCCATTTACAACCAATAGGCTTTACACCATCTGGTGCATCAACTAGTGTCCAAACTTGTTTGGTATACATGGAATCCATTTTGGTCTTCATGGCTTCTTGCCATAAAGTGGAGTCGATACCTTGTATCGCTTCCTCATACGTAGCCGGCTCATTATCCTCAATAAGATTAATATCTACGTGAGGTGAGATCAGAAACCAATACCTCTCAGGTTGTTTTCTAAATCTCTCCGACCTACGCGGTTCTTGTGTATTAGAAGATTGTAGTACAGTCTCATCCCTGATGAACTGTTCGTGTTCTGTTAAGGAGTCAGTGCCAAGAATAGTATCACTCTGATTTTCATCGAGTTTTACTTTCCTCTCATTTACCATTGTATTTAGGAATTCCTTTTCAAGGAAAATTACATGTAGAGCAACAAATACCTTGTTCTCTTGTGGGTTGTAGAAGTAATATCCTTTGGTTTCCCTAGGATAACCTACAAATAGGCACTTATCCGATTTGGGTTCTAGTTTGGTACCATCCAAACGTTTAACGTATGCCCAGCATCCCCAAATCTTTAGGAATGAGAAACCCGATTTCTTTCCTGTCCATATTTCATATAGAGTCTGTTGAACAGACTTAGACGGAACCTTATTCAAAATAAGTATTGCACTGTTCAATGTATATCCCTAGAAGGAAATTGGTAGCTCTGTGCGACTCATCATTGACCTTACCATGTCCAACAAAGTTTGGTTTCTCCGTTCGGACATACCGTTTAATTGAGGTGTTCCGGGGGGAGTCCACTGTGAAAGAATACCATACCCTTTCAAGTAATCGAGAAACTCATTGCTTAAGTATTATCTACCACGGTCTGACCGTAAAGTTTTAATACTTTTGCCGGTCTATTTTTCTACTTCGTGTCGAAAGTCTTTGAATTTCTCAAAAGTTTATGACTTGTGTCTCATAAGATACACATAACCATAACGCAATGCATCATCCGTAAAGGTTACGAAGTATTCATATCCACCTCTAGCCTAGCTAGACATGGGCCCACATATGTCACTATGAACGAGGGTTAACAGTTCGGTGGAACGTACACCTTTACCGCTAAAAGGTGTTTTAGGCATTTTGCCTAATAAACAAGATTCACAGACGTCATATGAATTTGGATAAAATCCGTCCAAGTACCCATTCTTCGAAAGTCTGGATATACGAGTCTTGTTAATGTGTCCCAGACGACAATGCCACATATAAGTTTCAACTTTGTTCCCTAATTTAAGCCTTTTGTTTGTCATGTTATATGTTTGAGATTGATTTATATTCAAAATATAAAGACCATTATTAATATCAGCACTACATATCTCAAAATAGATTTTATAAACAAAACACTCGGTGTTTCTGAATACAAAAGTATACCCACATTTGGTTAAACAAGATACATATATAATGTTTCTAGTCAAACTAGGTACATAATAGCAGTATGATAAATTAAGTACATGCCCCGAGGGAAGTTCCAAAATGTAGGTCCCAACAGCCAAAACGACGACTCTAGTCCCATTTCCAACTCGGAGGTCGATCTCTCCTGAAGCCAGTCTCCTGCTAATCTGCATATCCTGCACATCAGTACATATATGAGTACCATAACCAGAAAAAAAATCCAATTTTTAAAACTAGAAGTAGACATGTTTATTTCAATAACAAACGTACCTGAAGCCGGTGCCTTGCCCGCTTTCACTTCCTTCATATACGCCTTGTACTCAGGGAAGTCACGCTTCCAGTGACCCTGTTTGCCACACTGTAGGCATACATCTTGGGATTTGTCTTTTGCCTTCCCAGAAGACTTTGATGATTTGGCCTTGCCTTTTCTCTTATTCTTCTTCTTCACACCTCCAGAAGCCTTTGGCCAAGCCCTGGCATTCTGAGATGTCGAAGCGAAGTGCTGTTGGATAATATGACCCATAGCGTCACTATTTGTACAGATCACGGTGTTGTTGTACAAATTAACTATGTGACAAGGAAATTGTACTCTCATCATTTGTGATTAGATCACCATATATGTATAAATGAAGAGAGGTCCATATGATTAGTTCCTGGATTGAGATGATATGAGACAATATCAGTCCACGAATGATTAATCATTAAATATCCCTAGCCGGAGTATTATCGAGACAGGACATCGATAATGCGGAATAGACTAGTATTGCACTTGTGCGCGTTGTGAGGGCACAACGGCATAGTTCTCATATATTTAAGTATTGGATACTTATGCAAGTGCGATAGGAGGTTGTGTTTCACCGATGGTACGGGAAACAGCTTCGCTCTGGATAGACCCCTCGGAATCCCATTGGTATTATGACTATGTGTCTATGGGAGGCCGAAATCAAGGTAGGTGTGTATAGTCTTAACCTGAGACTTGCATCGCTAATACTTGCGATAATCGGTAGACTTTGGTCTTGGTGGTACAGGGCTTTAACCGGCTCTACGTACACCGCTTCTGGGTTTATCAGAGAGTCGTAGTGTATTGGGTGTGATGTCGAGACGGAAGTATCACTTCAGTTATAGTGGAGATGATGTCACGCTGGATACGGTATTAGTCTCTTAAGTTCTGGCCGGCCATCGGGATATTATGACAAGGTCATGTATATCCGATTTCAGAGACTAGTTACCAGACATCCGACATGTGCTTCGGACGGGGCAGACACTTATCCAGCCCCAGCCCTAGCACGTGACTATCCGATACTGGGCTGATATACACAATACTACGGTATACTACGCTTGATACAGATCTATATATTCCTGTAAGAATATTTCTGGAGAATTGGGTAGGCATGACGTTTTGCTACAAGCCAACCTTGTCTTGTAAATCGGTATAAACGTAGTACGAGGTGCTTACGTGTTCGGATAATCCGACGACCGTATTTACTGCCAACATATCCGGAGATCTCATGGGTCGGTTCCTGAAGATTCACCGATGACGTTTGACTCGCACTTTAATTAATCTGGGATTAATTCGATGAGAGAGAAAATTAATCTGGGATTAATTATGGAGATATTTTATCTCGGATAAAATATCGTTAAAGAGAGAGAACGATTAATTTGGAATTAATCGATAAAATTAATATATTCGATATATTAATCGAAATTGGATTTCGACGCGGAATTAAAATTAGATTTTAATTCGGGCGAACGAATTAATTTAGAATTAATTCGTTAGCGACGTGAATAGTGAATTCTCTAGGCGTAATCACTTAATTACGACGCGACGGAAAATTCGTTAATTTGGAATTAGCGAACCCGAGCCCGAGAGTGATTGCGAGCGCATTCGCATTTCGAATTCGAGTGCGGCACGCAAGTCACATCAAGCGTCAAATCACTAGTCGCATCAATTGTCAAATCACTTGTCACTTTGAGTGATGTGACATGACATGTTATCACTTTAATAAAGTGAAGAGATGTGATGTGAATAGTGATGTGCATTGATTGAAAGCTTTTAAAAGGCTTGAGATGGAATATAACATTATTTTATTCCTTGCCTTTTTGACTTTTGAATTAAAGTTGAGTATATGTCTTATTTTATTTACTTGGTAAAAATTAATAATTGATATATACAAAAAGCATTTCTTCTCTCTCTCTCTACCAATTACACAGTACACGTTTTTTGGTCTTTTGGAGCCAAAAAACTCTTCTTCTTCTCTCACGGTCTCAAGACCGATTCTTCATCTAATTTGTTCTGGTTTGACCGAGCATTTGAGAAGCAAATGAAGAAGACAAGTGCTAGCACACACCTTGGGTTATACATAGGTGATAGGGAAGTGATTCTTTGAGCATGGAAGCTTGAAGCTTGGAGCTTCCATGGAAGTCATCCATGGCCGAAAATGGTGGAGTTCAAAACAGCCCCAACCGAGCAGTCTAGCAGTTAACAGGACCAAAACCGAGCAACATGCAGTGCGAAAATGGGTCTTGTTCTTCCTTTCATCAAAACCGTTCAATGTGAGTTATGATTCCGCACCTCCTTTGATGTGTTCATACTCGTTTTGATGCTTGATTTGTTGATCTTGGGACTTTGATTGAACTCAACAAGTGCGTCTCGCGTTTCTTGCCCTTTAAAAGCTTTTTTTGTACCTCTTTCAGTATTACCATCAACTCTCCAAGAGTCTTCTCTTGGTTCTTCATATTGTAGTTCATGATGAACCCGCTCTACCTGTTAGGAAGAGACTATAAGATCAAATCTATGGAAGTCTCAACCTCAAAGGTTATGCCTAGTTGACCCAGCTGTTCGATGTCAGCAATCATCTACGACACATGGTGCTCGACAGATGTACCCTCTGACATTCGAGAGTGAAAGAGCTTCTTCTGTAATTCATACTTCCGCGATCTAAGGTTAGATCGTTGAAGGTCCCTCAATTTCAACATCATTTCGTGGGGATCCAATCCCTTGTTTTGACGATGAAATTGTGGGGTCATTGCAGCAAGGATGATGGATTGAGCAGTTGAGTTGTCATCACTGTGAGTCTTCCAAAGCTCAAGCTCAAATGGCTGCTCAATACCGGGCTTAGGCCCTAGAGGTCTCTCTATCGTATAGAGCATCTTCTCAGCCCCCAGGACAATCCTGAGGTTCATTTCCCATAAGGAAAGGTCGCCCCATTAAAGACATTTTCGCCAATGATAATGTCCCTAACGTTGACCTTTCCAGCCATTTTGAATTGCAATAGTCTAACTATTCAATCAACGATTTAGGGTACAGTCCAAATATTAAAAGAAATTAATAAAATATTTGTCCAACTAAAATAAATATATAATGACAAAAATAATTTGAAAGCCCGTATTTGGCAAGTATTTAAAAGAAATTACAAATTCAATACTGGTCTCCCACTATTTTTCGGCAAGCCTCTAACCCTCTATTGAGTACTCGGGAAACTTGGTTTCCTAGTGGGCTAGGTGTTAGTGTTCCTAGAACATGCCAAAGATCTAATAAGCATGAAAACATGTTCATAAATTCAAAATAAGTTGCGGAATTACTTACATTGAATGGATTTGAGCTCTTAAAAAGTTTGAGAAGAAGATATCCAAGATGCTTCTTTTGTTGATTCCAAGCTTTGAGTTGCAGATCTCAAAGATCCTTCCTTTGTTGATTCCAAGCTTTGAGTGATGATTCCAACCCTTGATTTAGTTTCCCTATCACCTTAGTTTATTCCATGAAGTGCTAGCTTTGTTGATTTTGCCACAAAATCAAAGAGAAAGAGACACCAAGTTCACGCCCATTTGAGAGTGTATTAGGGTTTCATTTTTTCCAAGTGTGTTTTTTGTGTGATGCATACACAAATGAGAGAGAGATAAAGGTTTTGGTAAAAGCTAATTTACCCTTTTCACCTAAACAAGGTGGTTGGGTAAATGGTTTTGCCAAAACCATTCCAAGGTAGTTGGATGGTGGGTGGCTTGGCATAAATGCCAACTACCCTCCCAACTACCACATGTGAAGTGGGCCCCACATTTGAATTCAAAATTCAAATGTCTCTACGAACATTTGCCGCGGCTCGGTTCCATTTAATCCGATTAAATGAACTTTCGTCACCAAATAATTAATTCTAATTTAATTAAATAACGATGCCTCGCAAATATATTATGAACGTCGTCTACGAATTAATTCTATATTAATTCGTTCATTCGCATTAAAGTCCAAATTTAATTTCGTAATGAAATCCAATTAATATTAATATATCCGATATATTAATTTTAGCCCATACGAATAAATTAAATAGAAAATCAAATTTAACTATTAAATTTATTTTACCGATTAATTCCAAATTAATCGCGATCTCTCTCTTCCGAACACATTTAATCCCAGATTAAATAATACCTCAATTAATCCCAGATTAATTTTCTCCATTTTAATTAATCCCAGATTACTTCTCTCTCTTAATTAATCCCAGATTAATTCTAATTTAAATCAACTGTCATCGGTGAATCTTTGGGAAGCGACCCATGAGATCCCTGGATATATTTGCAGTAAATACGGTCATCGGATTATCCGAATACGTGTGTCCCTCGTACCACGTGCTTACCGATTTACAAGACATGGTTGGTTTCTAGCAAAGCACCGTGCCTACCCAATTCTCCAGAAATATTCTTACTGGAATATATAATCTATGTCAGGCGTATTATACATAGTATTGCGTATGGCGATCCAGTATCGGATGTCACGTGCTAGGCCTGGGGCTGGAAGGTGTCTACCCCGTACGAAGCACATGTCGGATGTCTGGTAACTAGTCTCTATAATCGGATAAACATGACCTAGTCTAGTCATATCATCTCGATGACTGCAGTACTAAAGAGCAGTAGTTCCGTATCCTACATGACATCATCTCCACTATGACTGGAATGATACTTCCGTCTTGACATCACACCCAATACACTACGATTCTCAATATACCCAGTAGAGAAGTACACAGAACTGGTTAAAGCCCTGGACGACCAAAACCAAAGCATATTGATTGTCGCAAGTATTAGCGGTGCAAGTCTCAGGTTAAGACCAAATACACCTACCCTGATTTCGGACTTCCATAGACACATAGTCATACTACCAATGGAATTCCGAGGGGTCTATCCAGAGCGAAGCTGTTTTCCGTACCATCGGTAAAACACAACCTCCTATTACACTTGCATGAGTATCCAATACCCAAATATATGAGAACTATGTCGTTATGTCCTCACAACTTGCACAAGTGTAATGCTAGTCTATTCCGCATTATCGATGTCCAATCTCGATAATACTACGACTATGGATATTTAATGATTAAACCTTTGTGGATTGATACTGTCTCATATCATCTCAATCCAGGAACTAATCATATGGACCTTCTATCATTTATACATCTATGGTGATCAAAACACAAATGATAAAAGAGTAATTTCCTTTGTCACATAGTTAATTTGTACAACAACACCATGATCTGTACAAATAGTGACGTTATGGGTCATAATTGTCCAACAATCTCCCACTTGGCCTATAGCCAGTCACTTGAATGTCATACACCCGAACTATGTACGGTTCACTGAAAGTGCTGAGGAAAGGCTTTCGTCAGCGGATTTGCATGATTATCGTCTGATGCGATTTATACGATCATCACATCGCCACGATGTATGATCTGAACGAATTAGATGAATAGTCGAAGTATATATCTGGATCATTGATGAGACTATTAATTCTTTAGTCTGTGCTGACGCCTAGCTCAGCTTCTAACAGAACTATATCTAATCTTATTAGATTTATTATCGACCCAAATGGCTTCTATTGCTGCCTCAGCCGCAGTAATAACCCGCATTTGTTGTTTATTTGGCAACAGTATCTTGCTTAGAAGATTTCCAGATCACTGTTCCATTATTCAAACTGTATAGTACCGTTATTGTTATCGGTTAGGAAACTTGCAGTAGTGATCCCGATCACTTCAAGTTCTCATTCTCCATAGTTTAAGACATCATCCTTAGTTCTTTAAGATACTAACAGATGTTCTTAATATCAATCCAGTGACTATCACTTGGATTGACCTGTTTGTGACTCCATATGCTCAAAGCGTATGAGACACCAGGTCAAGTATATTTTTCAATGTACGAGTTCTCAGAGAGTGTTAACAACTTTTAGATCTAACTTAGTAGATCTTTATTCCTAGAATAAAGGTTGTTACTCCCAAGAATTCTACGGAGAATTTTAATGAAAGCCAAGCTTTCACCGATTGTAATATAGGAATATGATTTCCAAGAAATGACATATCATCATTATTAGGACATCATGGTCAGTGCGCTCCCACTAACCTCCTTATATACACAAGAATCATTTCTTGTTTTGAATTAAATCATAAACCATTATGATTACATCAAAACGATAATTCCAAGAACCTAATGCTTGTTTCAATCCAAACATGGATTGAATAACCTGTAAATCTTATTTGCTAGTTTTGGTACGACAAAACCGTCAGGATGTTATAAACATCCTCAAAAAAAGGTTCATGTTTAAGGCAAGTGATTTTGACGTTCAGCTGCCATATTTCATGAATGAAACATGAAGCATCGGCAAGCATTATCCAAATGGATTTATCCATGGAAACAGGTAAAAGGTTTCGTTGTAATCGACACAATGTTGATAATGATAGCTTTTCGTTACAAGTCTAGCTTAGTACGTTGGTATGCTGCCATCCACGTAGTCTTCCTTGAAGACTTATATAGTACCAATAGGCACAATGTCTTGCGGTACAACAACTAGTCTCTAAACATAGTTGGCATACATGGAATCCATTTCGGACTTCATGGCACTTTGCCATAATGGGGAGTCGATACCTTGTATCACTTCCTCACATGTAGTCAATTCGTCTTCCTCAATAAGATTGACATCTTTATGAGGTGAGATCTGAAACCCATACCTCCCAGGTTATTTTCTGACTCTCTCCGACTAACGCGGTTCTTGTGTATTCGAAGATTGTGGTACAGTTTTGTCCTTGATGAACTATTTGTGTTCCATTAAGGACTAGGTGCCTTGAACAGTATTACTCTGATTTTTATCGAGTTTTACTATCCTCCCACTTACCACTGGATATAGGTATTCCTCTTAGGAAAAACGCACGGCGAGCAACAATTACATTGTTCTCATGTGAGATGTATAAGTACTATACTTTGTTTTCCCTAGGATAACATACAATTTAGGCACTTATCCGATTTGGGTTCTAGTTTGGTATCATCCAAACGTATGCCCAACATTCCCAAATCTTTAGGAGTGAGAAAACCCAGTTTCTTTCCTGTTCATATCTAATATGAAATTTTGTCTAACAGATTTTCATGGAACCTTATTCAAAATAAGTATTGCACTGTTAATGCTTATCCCTTTGAAGGAAAATGGTAGCTCAGAGCGACTCATGATTAACCTTATCATGTCTAACAAAATTCGGTTTCTCCGTTTGGACACACCGTCAAATTGACGTGTTCCAGGAGGAGTCTTCATTGAAAGAATACTATACTCTTTCAAGTACTTGAGAAACTTATTGCTTAAGTATTTTCCATCTCGGTCTTACTGTGATGGTTTTAATACTTTAGTCGATCTGTTTGTCTATTTCGTGTCGAAACTCTAAAAGTTTCCGATTTGTGTTTCATAAGAGACACATAACCATAACGCGATGCCACATCCGTAAAGTTCACGAAACATTCATTTCCATATTTAGCCTGGCCAGACATGGCCCCACTTTCGTCACTATGAACGAGGGCTAACAGATTGATGGCACTTACACTTTTACCAAGTAAATGGTATTTTATGTACTTTACCTAATAAACTAGATTCGTAGACATCATTGAAATGGAATCAAATCCGTCTTAGTATCCACTCTTCAAAAGTGTGGATATACGAGTCTTGTTTAATGTGTCCCAGATAACACTGCCACAAATAAGTCTTATCTGATCAAATCAGTTTGAGCTATTTGTTCGTCATATTATATGTTTGAGATTTATTTATATTCAAAATATAAATACTGTTACTCACATCTAATGTGTTTATCTCAATATCATCTTTATAAAATAAAACACTTTAGTGTTCTAGAATATAAAGGTATACCCGCAACGGGTTAAACCCTGATATGGAGATGATGTTTCTAGTCAAACTAGTTACATTATAACAGTTTCCTAATTTAAGTACACACCCGAAGGGTAGTTCCTAAACTTAGGTATCTACGGTAAAACAATGACTTTCGTCCCATTTCCGATTCGCAGATTAATCTCAATTGAAGTCAGTATCCTGCTCATAGCAGATTCTGCACATCAATGCATATTTATGTATCACACTTAGTATTTTAAAATCCAATTTTAATACTAGTAGTGAACATATTTATGACAAACATATTTGAAGTCAGAGCCTTGCTCGTCTTAAATTCCTTCATGTCTGCTTTGTCCATACAGCAGTCACGCTTCAGTGATCCCATTTGCAACAGTTTAAGCAGACATCTTGGGATATGTCCTTTGTCTTCCTAGAAGAGAGTAATGATTTTGCCTTTGCCCTTTTCTATATCCCAGAAGCCTTTGGCCAAGCCTTGGGTTTCTAAAATATCGAAGTAAGGTGCGCCTTGCACTACTTGCCTTATTGCAAACTTTGGCTTTATCTCCTTGAGAATAGCCATTAACTCTCCAAGAGTTATTAATTGCAATTTAATACTTCTAAGATCTAAGAATAGATCTATGATGATCCTTTAATTTCTTCATCATACTTTAAGGATCTAATCCTTAGTTCTGAATAGGAAATTAATGAGTCATTTTGACATGTATAATGGATCAAGCACTAAAGTTATAATCACATGAATCTTCCAAAGATCATGCTCTACTATTTTCTTAACTCTGGGGTTAGGCCTAATATGTTATTTTATCAAATAAAGTAACTTCTTAGTTTTCAGGATTATCCTGAAATTTATTCCTAATTTGAAAATTAAAGTCGTTTAAACACATTTTCACTAGGATTATGTTTTAAACACTAATCTTTCAATTTATCTTGATTCTAATAATCCAACTATTTAATCAATGATTTCAGGTACTATTTAATATAATGATTACTATAGTCCAGCTATATAATCTAGTATACTTTTATTGGTTAAAATCAAATATATATTGATTACTATAATCCAATTATATAATCAACTATAAATTATCGGTAAAATTCAAATATATTAATTACTATAATCCAATTATATAATCAACTATAAATGAAGGGTAAAATTCAAATATATTGATTACTATAATCAATTATATAATCAACTATAAATGAAGTAGTTTGAATACAGTCCAACTGTTTATTAAAACAACAATTAAATATTAGTCCAACTAATAAATAATATATATTTGACGAATGATATTTGATTGAGCGCGTATGGCAAGTAATTAAACGAATATTGCAAATTTAATTCTTGCCTCCCACTATTTTTCGGTGAGCCTCTAACCCTCTGTTGAGTACTCGGGAAACCTAGTTTCCTAGTGGGCTAAGATCCCGTTAAATAACACACAATCTTGACTTTGGCCAACAAATTGTATGATACTTAACTAGGTAGATCTCTAAGATCAATTGGATCTCATCCAATTCCTAGAACCAGTAGGTGGACATCCAAGTCCGAAACATATATCTTATATATGCCAATATATCGAATATATTACCTAACCTTTTTCCTCTGAATCAACTAAGCCTTGGCTTTGGCACAACAAACTTAATGATCCCAGTTAAGTGGAACCCATTGACATGGAAAGCTTCGTAATCAATGTCGATGGACAAGAAGTGATCTTGACTTTGGCCAACAAATCACAACTTGGACAAAACACCGATATAGAACAAAGACTTCATGATTCAAACACATCCGCAATTGACAAAGGTCTTGACTTTGGCCAACAAACCAATGCCAACTTTGGATCTTGAGTAAGAATCACTCAACGGAAGGAAAAACGCTTAATATGTTTTGAGGGTTTTTCGCGTAAATTGGCAACCAATTTATTATCTTTGATTAGGTCTCATCAAACAACCTTAAGCATGCATTCTAAAAGCATAATAAGGCGCGATAAATAAATTAATAATGATATGCGGATGGATATGTCACAAATTGTTCCTAGAACAAATCACTCTATTTCCTCTCCCCGGCTAGAACTATTCTAACTTCTACCCAATTACTTAATACAAAAAAGAAACCTTATTTACATTGAGGGGAATTGGTGAGAAGAGAAATACAAAGAATAAGGAGATAAAAGGCTGGCCACGCAGGTCCAATTTAAATAAATTCTAAATTTATTATAATTTCCAAAATTTCCCTCGCCCCTCTAATATCCATCCGATATACATTATTCATACAACACATTCATGTATTCATACAAATCATGTTATTCAATCAATCTAATCCAATTAATTAATCTTTGAATTAATGACCATCCAATGTTCAAACAACGATTTGATTTTCACGAGTCCAACTCGTTTAAGAATAAATACTTAAAGTACGTATTCTTGAATTATATCGAACTACAACTTTAAATCCAATTTATTTGTATTCAATACTAATTCCAAATTTAATTCCAAATTAAATATTTACACTTACTTATAAGCCTTAAAGACTTGGATTCCAAATCCAATTTTAATGGGTCTCAAAGGCCCAATAACATCCAATGTTATTTCAATTAAAGTCCATTGGGCTTTTAATTGATTCTTAAGGCATGGGCTTTGGCCATAATGGATCAAACCCAAAATGCCAAGGCCCAATAGGAATCACCCTATTGCCAACAAATCAATTTAGGCCCATTAGGCCCAATTAAATTCTTTAATGGGCCAAGTGATATATTTGGACTTTATGGAAATGGTTTTGGGCCCAATTGGATCTAATCCAAAAGTCCAAAACCAAACTTAGTCAAACCAAGCCCATTAAGCCCAAATACACACTTTTAGCCCAATTCATAATTAAAGGCTTATTAACATAATTATAATAGTCCAAATATCACAATTACTTTAATTAAAGTGTATTAGCCATGATTAATTAATTAAACTCAATATTTCCAAAATACCAATTAACTTAATTAATCATGTTTAATCCATCAATTTATGCTTAACACAAATTGAAGCCAAAATTCATCATTTCATGCTCAACACAAAATTGAATCCAAAACACATCATTTCATTCTCAACATGCTCTTTGATTTTAACATAAACTTTATTGACTTTGATTCCAATCCAATCAAACCAACAATCAACATTTAAACATGCATTTAAACATATCATTTCATGTTACAAAAAATCAAAAAACTGCAGTGGACTGCACTGTAATTTCGGCCACACTAAGGGGAATTTAAAAATTTGATCAAATCAATTTTTCTCAAATCTAATCATGCACAACTCTAAGTTAACATAATCTAAGCATGCTCAAAGCATCAATTTGAAGAAATCATGCTCAAAACATAAAAGCCCCAAATTTTAGACTCAAGAACCCTAAAATTTTCATGCTTAAAATTGGCTCTTGATAACATTGTTAGTGTTCCTAGAACATGCCAAGGATCTAATAAGCATGAAAACATGTTTATAAATTCAAAATAAGTTACGGAATTACTTACATTGAATGGATTTGAGCTCTTAAAAATTTTGAGAAGAAGATCTCCAAGACGCTTCCTTTGTTGATTCCAAGCTTTGAGTTGAAGATCTCCAAGATCCTTTCTTTGTTGATTCCAAGCTTTGAGTGATGATTCCAACCCTTGAGTTAGTTTCCCTATCACCTTAGTTGATTCCATGAAGTGCTAGCTTTGTTGATTTTGCCACAAAATCAAAGAGAAAGAGACACAAAGTTCACGCCCATTTGAGAGTGTATTAGGGTTTCATTTTTTCCAAGTGTGTTTTTTGTGTGATGCATACACAAATGAGAGAGAGATAAGGGTTTTGGTAAAAGCTAATTTACCCTTTTCACCTAAACAAGGTGGTTGGGTAAATGGTTTTGCCAAAACCATTCCAAGGTAGTTGGATGGTGGGTGGCTTGGCATAAATGCCAACTACCCTCCCAACTACCACATGTGAATTCAAAATTCAAATGTCTCTACGAACATTTGCCGCGGCTCGGTTCCGTTTAATCCGATAAAATGAACTTTCGTCGCCAAATAATTAAATCTAATTTAATTAAATAACGATGCCTCGCAAATATATTATGAACGCCGTCTACGAATTAATTCTAAATTAATTCGTTCGTTCGCATTAAAGCCCAACTTTAATTTCGTAATGAAATCCAATTAATATTAATATATCTGATATATTAATTTTAGCCCATACGAATAAATTAAATAGAAAAATCAAATTTAACTATTAAATTTATTTTACCGATTAATTCCAAATTAATCGCGATCTCTCTCTTCCGAACACATTTAATCCCAAATTAAATAATACCTCAATTAATCCCAGATTAATTTTCTCCATTTTAATTAATCCCAGATTAATTCTCTCTCTTAATTAATCCCAGATTAATTCTAATTTCAATCAACTGTCATCGGTGAATCTTTGGGAAGCGACTCAAGAGATCCCTGGATATGTTGGCAGTAAATACGGTCATCGGATTATCCGAATATGTGCGTACCTCGTACCACGTGCTTACCGATTTACAAGACATGGTTGGCTTCTAGTAAAGCACCGTGCCTACCCAATTCTCAAGAAATAATATTCTTACTAGAATATATAATCTATGTCAGGCGTAGTATACGTAGTATTACGTATGGCGATCCAGTATCGGATGTCACGTGCTAGGCCTGGGGCTGGAATGTGTCTGCCACGTACGAAGCACATGTCGGATGTCTGGTAACTAGTCTCTATAATCGGATAAACATGACCTAGTCATATCATCTCGATGACTGCAGTACTAAAGAGCACTAGTTCCGTATCCTACGTGACATCATCTCCACTATGACTGGAATGATACTTCTGTCTTGACATCACACCCAATACACTATGATTCTCAATATACCCAGCAGAGGCGTACACAGAATCGGTTAAAGCCCTGGACGACCAAAATCAAAGCATATTGATTGTCGCAAGTATTAGCGGTGCAAGTCTCAGGTTAAGACCAAATACACCTACCCTGATTTCGGACTTCCATAGACACATAGTCATACTACCAATGGAATTCCGATGGATCTATCCAGAGCGAAGCTGTTTTCCGTACCATCGGTAAAACACAACCTCCTATTACACTTGCATGAGTATCCAATACCCAAATATATGAGAACTATGTAGTTATGCCCTCACAACACGCACAATTGTAATACTAGTCTATTCCATATTATCGATGTCCAATCTCGAGAATACTACGACTAGGGATATTTAATGATTAAACCTTCGTGGATTGATACTGTCTCATATCATCTCAATCCAGGAACTAATCATATGGACCTTCTATCATTTATACATCTATGGTGATCTAATCACAAATGATAAAAGAGCAATTTCCTTTGTCACATAGTTAATTTGTACAACAACACCATGATCTGTACAAATAGTGACGCTATGGGTCATAATTGTCCAGCACTAGGATCCCTTTAAATAACACACAACCTTGACTTTGGACAACATGCTGTATGAAACTTAACTAGGTAGATCTCTAAGATCAATTGGATCCCATCCAATTCCTAGATCTGGTAGGTGGACCTCCAAGTCCGAAACATATATACAATATATATGTCAATATATCCAATATATTTCCTAACCTTTTCCTCTGAATCAACTAAGCCTTGGCTTTGGATCAACAAGCTTAATGATTCCAGTTAAGCGCAACCCATTGACAGTGGGAAAGCTTCATAATCCATGTCGATGAACAAGAAATGACATTGACTTTGGCCAACAAGTCACAACTACCCAAGACATGTGATATATAACAAAGCCTTCGTAGTTCAAACACATCCGCGATGGATATTGATATTGACTTTGGCCAACAAACAATGCCAATCTTGGATTGTAAGAGAGAACCACTCAATGGAAGGAAAACACTTAGTATTTGATTGAGGGTTTTTGCGTAAATTGGCAACCAATTTATTATCTTTGATTAGGTCTCATCATACGCCCTTAAACATGCATTCTAAAAGCATAATAAGGGGCAAAATAAATAATAATGATATACAGATGGATATTTAACAAATTGTTCCTAGAACAAATCTCTCCATTTCCTCTCTCCCGCTAGCACTATTCTAACTTCTACCCAATTACATAATACAATAAAGAAACCTTATTAACATTGAAGGGAATTGGTGAGAAGAGAAATACAAAGAGAATAGAGATAATAGGCTAGACACGCATGTCCAATTTAATAAATTCTAAATTTATTACAATAATTTCCAAAATTGCCCTCACCCTTCTAATATCCATCTGATATACATTATTCATACAATACATCCATGTATTCACACAAAGCATGTTATTCAATCAATCTAATCCAATTAATTAATATTTGAATTAATGACCATCCAATTTCAAACAACGATTTGATTTTCGCGAGTCGAACTCGTTTAAGAATAAGTACTCAAAGTGTGTATTCTTGAATTATATTGAACTACAATTTTAGATCTAATTTAATTTGTATTCAATACTAATTCGAGTTTAATTCCAAATTAAATAATTACACTTATTTATGTGCCTTTTAGACTTAGATTCTAAATCCAATCTTAATAGGTCTCAAAGGCCCAATTAACATCCAATGTCTATTTAATTAAAGTCCAATGAGCTTTTAATTAATTCTTAAGGCATGGGCTTTGGCAATTATGGATCCAATCCAAGATGCGAAGGCTCAATAAGGAATCACCATTTTTGCCAAAAATCAATTTAGGCCCATTAGGCCCAATTAAATTATTAAAGACATAATTATTATATTGGGACTTTATGGAATGGTTATAGGCTCAATTTGGATCCAATCCAATTGTCATAAACCAAGCTTGGGCCAAACAAGCCCATTAAGCCCAAATACAACAATATTAGCCTAATTCAAAATTAAAGACTAATTTTAATTAATATAAAATTCCAAATTTCACATTAATTTTAATTAAAATGTAATAGCCATAATTAATTAGTTAAACAAGTATTTCCAAAACATCAATTAAACTAATTAATCATGCTTTATTATATTCAATTCATGTCCAACACAATTAAAGCAAAATCATTCAATTTCACATGCTAAGTCTCACGGCAATTATGCATAAAATTACAATCAATTTTATTTCAATCCAATTAAATCAACAATCAATTTATCTCATGCTTTAAACACATCCAATGGTCTAAAATCAAAAAATCACCATGATACAAGTAGGGTCATATTTTCGGCCAAGCATGAGGAATTAGGGAAATTTTGATGCAACCAATTTTCTCAATTCTATAGATGCATAAATCCTATTCATCATCATCAAAGCTCAACCAACCAACCAATTTGAAGAAATCATGCTCTAAACATAAAAACCCCAAATTAAAGTATATAAACCCTAAACTAAATCATGCTTAGAAAAAGGCTCTTGATACCATTGTTAGTGTTCCTAGAACATGCCAAGGATCATTAATCATGATTCGGTGTGTGAATATTCAAAGAAGTTGCGGAAGACTTACATTGATCGGATGTTGAGATTTCAAAACATTGATGTATTTTGAGAGCTCCAAGCTTTTCTTTGTGTTCCAAACTCAATGAATTGGTTTCCCTATCACATTGATTCACTCTTTGAAGTGGTAGCTCACAAGAATTTTTTCAATAAAAACTTAAGGGGAGATGAAGAAGCTCACGACAATGTGAGGGAATGAGAGAGAGAGCTTTTTGTTTTTGTGTATTTGATTTTCTAAAATCAATTACCATTTACCAAATCCATGTTGGTATATGTCATTCAAAATAATTAAAAAAACAAAGTGTGTTGGATTTTGTTTGTGTAAAAAACAAGCAATCTAAGCTTTACACTCAACCTTAACCACTTCCATCACTAGTCAAATTAGTTGATGTAAGTCAAGTGGGTCCCACCACTTGTAAATTCCAAATTTAAGTCGAACAATCCAACACGCAACTTCGCTCGAGCCCGGGTTCGTTTAATTCCGAATTAACGAATTTACCGTTGTGACATAATTAAATATAATTTAATTAAATAATTATGCCTTGTAAAATTATTATTAAAGTCACTTATGAATTAATTCTAAATTAATTCGTTTCCCCGAATTAAAATCCAATTTTAATTCCCCATTGAAATCCAATTTTAATTCCCCATTGAAATCTAATTTTAATTAATATATCAAATATATTATTTAATCAATTAATTCCAAATTAATCGTTCTCTTTCTTCTAATTGAATTTTATCTCAGATAAATTCTTACCGCAATTAATCCTAGATTGATTTTTTCCCTCTCATAATTAATCCCAGATTGATTCTGTTCGAGTCAAATGTCATCGGTGAATCTTTGGGAAGCGACCAATGAGATTCCTGGATATGTTGGCAGTAAATCTGGTCGTCAGACTATCTGAACATGTGCGTACCCCGTACCACGTTCTTACCGATTTACAAGACATGGATGGCTTCTAGCAAAGCACCGTGCCTACCCAATTCTCCAGAAATATTCTTTTAAGGAATACATAATATTTATCAAGTGTAGTATACTAAGTATTGCGTATTACGATCCAATACCAGATGTCACATGCTAGGCCTGAGGCTGGAATTGTGTCTGCCCTGTATGAAGCATATATCAGATCACAGGCAACTAGTGTATTTAATCGGATAATCATGACTTTTTCATATTATCCCGATAGTTGCAACATGTTAGAGTACCGGTTATGTATCCTACGTGATCATCATCTCCATATGACTGAAGTGACACTTCCATCTTGACATCACACCCGATACAATACGATTCTCAATAAACCCGGAAGAGGCGTACATAGAACCTGTTAAAGTCCATGATGAACAAAACCAAAGCATACTGATTGTCGCAAGTATTAGCGATATAAGTCTCAGGTTAAGACTAAATACACCTACCCTGATTCGGATTCCCATAGACACATAGTCATACTACCAATTAGATTCTGATGGGTCTATCCATAGTGAAGTTGTTTTCATACCATCGGCAAATAGATCCTCCTATTACACTTGCATGAGTATCCAATACCCAAATATATGAGAACTATGTCGTTATGCTTCCATAACGCGAACAAGTGAAATACTAGTCTATTCCGCATTATCAATGTCCAGTCTCAATAATACTACAACTAGGGATTTTTAATTATTAAACCTTAAATGGATTGATACTGTCTCATATCTTATTAACCCAGAACTAATCATAATGACTTTTATCATTTATATATTCAAGTAATCTAATTACAAAATCATAAAATATCAATTTCCTTTGTCACATAATTAATTTGTACAAAAACCACAATTTCTTTTACAAATAGTGATGCTATGGGTCATAATTGTCCAACAGTTTGGTGTGTTAAAGAATTGATTAAAGTGTTGAATTTATTCAATTTAGTGTAAATTGATCAATTGGAGTAATTTGAGAAATTAATATTCTTAACCTATTCCAATTTTGGGGCTTTTCATATATCTGATATAATATGGTGTGTATATGATATATATTAAATTTGAGATTGATTGGAATTGATCTTGACTTGTTTTGAACAAGATCGGACTAAATTGTAAAATTTGGAAACTTTTTGGGCTTTTCGGTAATTTTGGAATTTAATGGGGGTTTTGTTGCAATTTATATTTTGATGTGTTGGACATGTTGAAAATCATTTTATAATTTATTTGGAATCATCCAAAATTGCATTTGACAATTTGAGGACTAAAATGTACAAAATGCAACGTATAGGGGTCAAATTATAATTTCAAGAAATATGATTTCTTGGATAAAATTTCAGTTTATAAGTAGTTAGTAATTAAAATAAATAAGTTTATTTTAATTTCCCAAGTAAAATAATTATTGGAAATTATTCCGGAGTGAAAATACGCGAAAATAGTAAAAAACGGCGTTACCGGGTAACGGCTGTCCAAACAGTAAACTGGTCACTATACGGGCAATCTACGAACTGTCCAAATATTTTTGGGGCTGACCTGGGCAATCCCCATGTGGATTGGTCGGTCGGTTCGATCGGAAATGTGTTTTATGCTATTTTGCGGAAAAATATTTTCGTAAAAGTTTTGCGGAGTTTTTATATTATTTATGTCGTTATATGATATCGAATAAATATGTTTAGATAAAATATGAATGAATTATTAATATCGGATATTGAATAATTTATTTGTAAGTTTAAAATTTTTAAACTACGATTTCACCCGATCCACGCTTCTTCCGCTGCGCCGCCGTGATAAAACCCCAACAAATATTTGGTTCAAACGTCAAGAGTTGGTCAATTAAATTATTGGCTATTTTGGCAGTGAAGATAATATCTTTTACGAGTTTTGAAAGGAACCCATTTCTCCTGACATCTTCAAGAAACATAAAAAGAAAGTAAAAAAAATCCATCAACATTAAACTGTCCAATTGGTTTTTGGTGTATGTTCAAGTTCGTCCAAGATATCACTGTGAAAATTTCCTCCATTATGCCCAAGCCACCTGGCAAAGCAATAAAAGCATCAGCACGATTAATCATTTCAATGTCATTCAGATATACCTGATACAATGCATTCCTCTCCATTTGATTGTTTGATAAGATTTGTTTCCGCCAAAGGTTTTGGGATGATTCCCAAAACATGACTGCCTCCTTCCTGTATAGCTTTTGAAACGTATCACATCAGTCCAAGATTGCCATTGCCATATGCTAAGTACATATTTCTCTCTACCATGAATCTACCCAATTCTTTCGCTACCTCAACAAATTCTGGCTTAGTTCCAGAACTAGTCTTGCAAAACACACATATATTCATGACTCATATTCTTGAAGTTACTTCCATTTTTTCTTTACTCTCTCTCTAATCTGGATATTTTGAAGAGAGTAATGACGAGCTGAATTTATAGATCCTGAAAAAAGGTGAGTAATAATTGTAGGGGTTTTTAGGGGGTAAATCCGGTAACGCAGCGGAAGCGGTGGAAAATCAGATTTTCCGATTTCAAAACTTTTTCTTGGATTAATTAAATAAACATATTTATTTAATATTCAAATAATCAAATTATGAAATAAAATTCAATAAATCATATTTAAGTGAATTTACCGAATTACCCTTACTTGGTATTTTTGTCCATTTTAGTCCGAAATTGATCAAATCAATTTTGAATGATTCTAAATCATTTCTAAGATGAACTTAGCATGTTCAAAACATCAAAACACCAAGGCAACCAAAATCCCCAAATTTCCCTCACTTGGCTGAGAGCCTCCATTAGGGGGGGTTTGTGCATTTTGTCATTTCATGCATCAAAACACATCAAGATGTAATCCAATCAACATGAAACTTTATATGCATCATATACACATCCAAATACACAACATAAATGAAAAATCCCCAAATTTGGAATTGGTCATGAACCCTAATTTTTCAATTTCTTCAAATTGGACAAATTAGACCAAATAGTTTAAATCAATTACTTTAATCATCATTCTTTCATCCAATCAAAGTCTTAACACAATTAAACAACTCAAGATCAAATCTAGGTCATCCAAGACTGGGTCAACAACTCTAGATTAGCAACAAGGTTTCCAAAACCATAAGAGAATACTTATTACTACAATAGTCATAAGCTTCCATCATTATACATGCTCAACACTTCCATCAAACTTCCATTCATCAAAATCACAAAGAATAGAGAAAAGAATAACTTAAAACATCACAAGATGTTGCCTAGATCATAAGGAACATTTTCTTATCTAATAGTAAGTTGGAAAAACTTACTAAATCCAAGCTTTTTCTTTAATTTCTTCTTTTCTTTCTCACTTGCTTCACTTTTTTCTTTAATGGAGTTTTTGTAAAAATGTATTAGGTTAGAAAGTGAAATGAAATGAAAAAAATAAATACTTGTTACACTTTAGCCTTGGCCGAATTTGGCCAAGCCAAATACAAGAATATTAATTTCATTTTCATTTAACATAAATTTGATCAACTTGATTAAATATCTAAATAACACTTTATAGATATTTATATTAAGTCAACAAAGGCAACTTAATCATTTAAACCAAATATCCAAATGTTAAGATATTTATATTTTAATTAATTTAATCATTTAACAATTAAATACAAATATATTAAACATATGTATTATATTTATATTAAATATCAAATACATATATTCATTTAGGATATTAGTCAAATATCTCAATTTGACTATTAATTAATGTGTATTTAAATTAATCAAGTATTAAATGTAAATACACAATAATTAATCAAATGACTATCGGGTCCCTTTAGCATGTATTTTGCGTTTAATCTTTAAACGACTTTAAAAATAATCAACATTATTTATATTTGTTGCTCTAGTGCTCTACGAGTATATTTCATTATTGAGACTCTCTAGATTCAGGTATATCCGTCACGAAATCAAATTTCGTGTCCATAATTTATCCACCCGTAAATTATGACGATCACGGATAATCTCGCTGAACCATACAGGTCGAGGTCATGGCAAATGTATAATTCCTCCGTCACAGGTATCCGGATAAATCCCAGAGATATAGATGTAAACGTCAAATCTCTATGGGGATTATCCAGTCGACTATTCTATTAGCAATCTCTAAAAGAATGTTTAAAACTAGCTTCTAAACTTTACCACGGGCCCATGGTTTTATCTGATTGCTAATCATATGGACTACCTATGCTCTGGTACACAGAACTGACGGATCCTATCTTGATACACATAGGACACCCTGAGGATCTATCTACACCCAACGAACAGGCGGAGGTCTGATCTTAATAGATCGGTGACGTGACTGCCATCTAAGTGTAGAAGATGTCTCATGTGCCCACAATGGCATCTCAAGTCTAAGAATCACAAGTGCTACTCAACCCGAGAAGATTCTTATTGACGTTGGTGTACCATCCATTAAGAATCTTCGGTGAGTCGTTCAATGTTTATCCGCTATAAACACCTACACATCTATACTAGTCTCCAAGACTAATGGTTCATTGAGAAACCATTGGAATCATATATTCCAGTATACGACATGTACGGGTCTCAACGGGTTTACTATACTGACCAATGAGTGTAAACCTTGACCAGGAACAGTCTGAGAATGACAACATCATGATACTACTCAATGTCAGTTGCGACGCTTTTGCAACAGTACCATGACTAATCATTCTAAGGTCATTACGACTTTACAATATAAAAAGATAGATTATATTATAGAAACTGCATATATTATTCATAATAATAATATTTTACAGAAGTATTCAAAAGAAATACAATCGAGAATTGGCGCTCTGAGCACCAACCCCAACAATAATAGCACTAGTACCCGCCAAATGACAATTATTAGCTTAACAGTAAATTAAATCCTGAAAGTCAAAAAGTCTGGATCTTGTCTTCGAAAATAAAAGAAAATAACAAAACAAATCACATTAATTAGTTAAAGAGAAAGAAATCAAAACAATAATATGTTCAGAAAGCAACGACTTGAATGACCTCTATGGGTCAGGGATAAGCTTCCCATCCAATTTTCTTATAAATTGGAAAACATGGTCTTTTAAAGTCAGATTCCCGAGACTAAATTATTGTCTTTCTCTTTGAAACTGTGTATGTAAATTGCGAAGTGCGTGATAAACATATCCACTTGAATGTATCTCAAGAGTCAATGATATGTCATCTAAAGACTCCTTACTCATTCCATCCCTAATGAATTTTATTTTATCTTCGTGATTATTAGACACCATTCCTAAAGAACGACAACGAGTATTGCCTGTACAACGTGCACATTAATAACAAACACCTAATCCTTTAGTTTTTTGTTTTATTGGCATATGTGTTTTTTCCTAAACCAGGCAGAAATGAAATAAAATAGTTAGATGACAACCTGCCAAGCAGACTCGTGCTTCAATTATCCAACAAATAGCACTAGGAATACATTGGATCATCAGAAGTCTAATTCTTTCAATGCGAGCTTTGTAGACTTTCATCAGAGAGTTTTGAGGGAGATAAGGTAAATGCTTGTGAAGTTTTATGAGAGTTTCCTCCATCTTGTCTGTGATTTTTCATACAAAAATTAAACACACAAAAATTAAACTCATAATATCTCAATATATACACAAATTACATGGGTTGCCTCTCTGCTTGCGCTAAGTTTAATGTTGTCAGCAAGACATGACTGCCCAAATATTAAGCTGGATCTGCCAGTATGAGACTCTATTTTTCTTGCTCAAATGATTCTCCCCAATAGTGGTTGACACGTTGGCTGTTGACCCTGAATGTGTTGTTGGAGTTGGGGTTTTGTATCTCAACTATTCTGTAGGGTAACACTTGGGTAATCAAAAATGGACCTGACCACCTGATTTCAGCTTACCAGGGAAAAGTTCCAACCTTGATCGGATCATACATCATGGCGATTTAATGATCGAATAAATCGCATCAGATGATAATCATGCAAATCCGCTGACGAAAGCCTTTTCTCAGCAGTTTGAGCCAACCGTACATAGTTCAGGTGTCAGACACTCGAGTGACTGGCTATAGGCCAAGTGGGAGATTGTTGGACAATTATGACCCATAGCGTCACTATTTGTACAGATCATTGTGTTATTGTACAAATTAACTATGTGACAAAGGAGATTGCTCTCTTATCATTTGTGATTAGATCACCAAGATGTATAAATGATAGGAGGTCCCTATGATTTGTTCCTGGATTGAGAATGATATGAGACAGTATCAGTCCACGAAGGATAAATCATTAAATATCCCTAGTCAGAGTATTATCGAGATTGGACATCGATAAATACGTAAAAGACTAGTATTACACTCGTGTGCGTTGTGAGGACACAACGATATAGTTCTCATATATTTGGGTATAGGATACTCATGCAAGTGTAATAGGAGGTTGTGTTTACCGATGGTACGGGAAACAGCTTCGCTCTGGATAGACCCCCTCGGAATTCCATTGGTAGTATGACTATGTGTCTATGGAAGTCCGAAGTCAGGGTATGTGTATTTGGTCTTAATCTGAGACTTGCACCGCTAATACTTGCGACAATCAATATACTTTGGTTTTGGTCGTCCAGGGCTTTAACCGGTTTCTATGTACGCCTCTTCTGGGTATATCGAGAATCGTAGTGTGTTGGGTGTGATGTCAAGACGGATGTATCACTCTAGTCATAGTTGAGATGATGGTCACGTAGGATATGGGACTGGTTCTCTTAAATGCAGCAGCTATCGGGATATTATGACAAGGTCATGTATATCCGATTATAGAGACTAGTTACCAAACATCCGACATGTGCTTCGTACGGGGCAGACACAATTCCAGCCCCAGGCCTAGCACGTGATCATCCGATACTGGATCGACATACACAATACTACGTATACTACGCCTGATATAGATCGCTTATTCCTGTAAGCTTATTTTTGGAGAATTGGGTAGACATGGCGCTTTACTAGAAGCCAAGTTTGACACTTGTCAATCATCTGTTAGGTTCCCGCCCAAAAAACAAAGTGAATCGACCGCGTAGAGGCGTTTTACTAGTGCGCTGATCTCAACCGTTCGTTTGATTTTAGCAGACCTCTTTTGCAGTTGACACTTGGCGTCCATCTAGGTTTCTTTTTTCGATCCAACGGTCATGAGCGTCCCACTTCTGACTATAAGAAGACGAGGCTTTTACTGTGCAGTCTTTTTGGCAAAATTGTTTCTCTCCTTCCTGTGAACACTTCAACCGTAACTCACTCGACTCAATATTCCCAGATTTTCTTTCAACCGTGAGTTTTTCTTCTCTTTCTTTGTTGTGACCTGTGAATTTAGGTGACGAGCAAACCGTGCGGTGACATCTTCAGTCTTTCTGAAAGAAACAAGTAAGTTTTCTGAACGACCTCTTCTCTTTTTGTGTGTTGTGAATCCTTTGTTAGCTTTGATGTTGCTAGGGAGTGACGTTATGGCTTGTCGGATTTTGTTAGGGCATTTTAGAACCCACCTGCTTAGCTTTCTCGGAATCCCTGAGTAGTTTTAGAGTTTTAGCTATAGACTGACTTCCCCTTCCTTTTTATTTCTTCGGATGTCAGGGATGTCTGACAATAGATCTTCTTCCGTAAACCCTGCTAGGCCCTCAACTCCCCCTGCTGAAGAGCTTTCCTCGGGCTCGGGGGCAGCTAGTGTGGAAGACCTTGACACTACCCATACCCCCTACGAAGTTGAGCAAGATACTTATCATCAGAGGGTCCCTCGGAGGGATCCAGAGCCCGGCGAACTTGATTGCTCGGCTCTGTATATGAATAGGCCTTCCAAGATAACTGAGGACGATCTCTCGCTGTTGCGGCAACGATACGATATTCCAATAGATATTGCCCTCGAAGTTCCCGGTCCGATGGATTGTGCTAGTCAACCTGCTTTCTTTGAGTGTGGACTACGGCTGCCGATGCAATGCTATTTTGTTTGGTTGCTGGCCGAGATGAAGATTGCCCCATGTCAACTGTGTTTAAATAGCTGGAGGATTTTAACCGGCATGCACGTGGTCTGGCACCGAGCGGGGCTAGATGAACCTTCTCTTGAAGAAGTGAAGAGACTGTACCGGCTGAAAGCTAACCCCAGGTCGTACCATGGATGGTACTACCTTTCGGCATATGCCGATTCTTCCAACGTTGTCCGTAAGCTCCCTGATTCGAACAAAAATTTCAAGGATCTTTGGTTCTGGGCCACGGGAGATTGGGGACGGGTCCTGCGATTTTATGTAGAGGACGTCTCGGTCCCGGACATCTTCAGAGCGGGAGGTTAGGAGTCTCACACTTATCGTTCCTGTCCTTTAGTTTTTATACTAGGTTTCTAACTTCTTTTGATACCTCCTAGCTTGTTGGAGGGATGCTCCCAAGGTTTCCCGTCAGGTCCGGAGGCGGGTATACTAGGCTCGGCGGTATGCCGCCCATTGGAGGGAGCTAGTTAATGATGCAGCTTTCGTTGCGTCGGGCCATATTCGGACCGTTCCTCCGGAGGTCTCGGGTCGGATAGGTAGATGCCTGTTGATCTTCTAACCAACTCCCATGTTTATTTACCATGTTTGATGTCGTCTTTCTTCTTCTCTGTTTTTTTTATTTTTTATTTTTTATTTGTTTTGTATGCTCAGGTCCTGAACCTTTCTTTCATCTTTGTTTTTTGCAGGTATGTCGAGGAGACCAAAGTACCTTGATCGGTTGACCGGTGCCGCGAAAAAAACTAGCCCAGGTGGAGCTGGTACTTCTTGGAAACGACCTGAATCTTCTGAGGATAGAAAAGTGACCGCAGAGGCTGAATGTCCGAGCTCTCAAGGTCTATCTTCATCTCCCCGGGTGCCCCCAATGGGTGTTACCCATCTTGATAGCCCTCCAAGACCTTCCAGGAGGAGGAAGCGTCGGTTTGGAGCTGTGGATACTCAATTGAGGCGGGAATTGGAGGAGGAGGAGGCTCCGAGCAGAGAAACTCCAGTTCGGCAGGAGGGTCCTTCCAAGAAATTGAAGGGT
This sequence comes from Zanthoxylum bungeanum, assembly GCA_019454045.1. Classification (NCBI taxonomy): domain Eukaryota; kingdom Viridiplantae; phylum Streptophyta; class Magnoliopsida; order Sapindales; family Rutaceae; genus Zanthoxylum; species Zanthoxylum bungeanum. Next base: position 685,794 of record SKCR01026362.1, on the reverse strand, counting down.
GCTGGGGTTCTTGGAGTTGATGACCTTGGGAAGAATATTAGGGAGGCTACTTCCCATTTGGTACCGGCTTTCAATGAGCTGGCCGGGGCCGTTCCTCCTGAGAAGATTTCACGGTTTGAGGACCTTTCACCCGAGGAGGTAGTTGCCAAGTTGTACTCCCAGCTGGCCCAGGTTGCTTCTTTTATTTCCTTTCTATATCTGTGGAGTCTTTCAGACTTTGTTTTTATTTTTCAACTTCTTTTTTCTTTTCGACAGGCAAATTATTTGGCAGCCAAGAATAAGGACCTGTTTATAAGCCTTTTGTCCTAAGGCAGCCAGGCCCAGAGGCTTCAGAATCGTCTTTCTGAAGTGGAGGCCAAGCTGACTGGTGCCGAGGAGAGGAATATGGATCATGAGCTGGCTGCGGTCGAGGCTGTCAAAACAAACAAAGCTCTTAAGGCTGCTGCTACTCTGGAGCGCAAGAACGCTGAAGAAGCTTGAGTAAGTTTGGTGGATGACCGGGCTGAGATCGGGCTCCTTAAGGTGGAAGTAGGCAGTGTGGAGTATAAGCTGCGGGCCAAGGAGGAGGAACTGGGTCGGGCTCGTGCCGAGCTCAGGGATAAGGAGCTCGAGTGGGAGGTCGAGAGGGACTCCATTTGTCTTGAAGGGGTCGGTGATTGTGCCGAAATTATACCAATAGTACTGCCCGACCTGGATATGGGGCCAGTCCATACAGCCATCCGTTTCTGTAAAGGGGAAATATCTGAGGAGGAGTTCCAGAAGTGGCTCCCCCTTCTTCCGAGGAGGCGATGGATCCCGACCCGATTTCGGTTGCTCCGGTCTCTCAGGTTTCCCAGGAAAGCCGACCTGAGGTTCCTGCTCCTGGCGAGGACTACCCTAAGATTCCACATCCCATTCTTGAAGTAGAGGTCTCCCGTGTTGCCGAGGTTGAAACTGCTGTTCCCGTTCTTGAGACCGAGCCGATCCCTCCATCGTCTGAGTCAGCCGAGGAAGAACTTCCTGCCCCTGCGCGGGCTGATTAAAAAAGGGGTAACCCGGACAGGGCCCTGTGTACACTTTTTTCTTTTTTTTTTTTCTGAATATATATATATATATATATATGGGTTTTCTGCTTTTCTCTTCTGTTCCTTGTTCTGGGTGTTCTTCTTCAAATGATTATTTAAGGCTTGTTTGAGAGGGGATAATACGAACCGAGACCCAATTTATTCAGTGGTTGAGGATGAACTCTGAATTGTGAAGGACACGGATGATTAGATGCAATCGGTGGGATGTAACCTGATCCCGAGCTGTATGGAACACTTGGTCCTGGGGGAATGTTTCGTCCCTAGTCCAAAAGATAGATTCGGTGGGATGTGGCCCGACCCCGAGCTGTATAACCAAGTGGCCTCGGCGGAAAGAAATCCAGCCCCGAGCCGAATAACTGAATGGCCTCGGCGGAACGTAATCCAGCCCCGAGCCTAAATATCCAAGTGGTCTCGGCGGAACGAATCCAACCCCGAGCAGATTAATAAAGTGGCCTCGGCGGAACGAGTCCAGGCCCGAGCCGAACAATTATTGGGACTTGCTCCGAAGGGAAGGGAATCAACCTTTGAAGCCCTATCGAATCTGTCTGCGGCGTCCCCTTTTCAGACGGATGAAAAAACAAAAAACAAAATTTTGGAAAATAAAATCAAAAAGGTGTAAACAATAGCATGGATACCTTAGAATAGCGTCATGTCCGAGGTCTCCAAAACATAATTCTGAACCTTTCAATTCAATGTCCCGGCGAACCAGGATTTGGATCAGAGAGCGTTTAAATGGTAAGGGCACATCCTCTATACGTCGGGTCACTGTGGAGCCTGTGTATTGTACGAGGGCTCTTCCTTACCACGCTGGAGCAGGCATACGCTACAAGGGCACAACGCATCCCCGTGTTGCGCCTCTCTTGGATCCAAATGATGAATGGTTTAAAGAGTGTCCAGGATACTAAGGGCACATTCCTCCTTAGGTCCGGCATCACTAGAGCTAGCAATCGTCATGGGGGTATCATCATCCCCCGTGCTATGCTTTCCCACGGATCCATTACATCGGGTAAGTGAGGATCAAAGAGTGCTCGACACATTAAGGGCATGTTCCCCCTTATGTTCGGTAACACTGGAGTAAGAAATCGCCACGGGGGTATCATCCCTCCCCGTGCTATACTTCTCACGGATCCTATGCATCGAGTATGTCCCTGAATATTCTGAGGACCCCGAGCAAAGAGAGATACTTGGTTCTGGGGGAATGTCCCGTCCCCAGACCAATGAGCATGACTCGGTGGGACGTAACCCGACCTCGAGACGAATAGTCAAGTGACCTCGGCGGAACAAGATCCAGCCCCGAGGTGTTCGAAACATTAAGGGCATATTCCTCCTTATGTTCGGTAACACTTGGAGCAAGCAATCGCCTCGGGGGTATCATCCCTCCCCGTGCTATGCTTCTCACGGATCTATACTCTGATTCACTTTCGTCCCTGCTGTTCAATGCTTGGATGGAGTCGACTGATTCTGGTGTGACTTGTGCTTCCTTATGGTGGTAGCCGTGGTCGGGTAGTTGCGGGTTTTGTGCCTTTGACCCTGGACCATTGTATTGAGTATGTCCCCGGGGTTTTGAATATGGTTCACAAAATTTTTATTTTTTATTTTTTTATTTTTAGAAGAGTGGGTGAAAATTTTGGAAAAGAAAGTTTTATTTATATTCGGGGACATACTGCCCTTCTTACAACTCTCTGCGGGTCATTTTGAGAGAGGCTTTATGTTGAGTTTTCGTCCCTTGTCGGGTTGCTGCAAAAGAAAAGAAGGAAGGGAGAATTTACTGAAAGTATTTTCTCAACATCTCGGCGTTCCATGGTTTTTTCAATCTTGTGCCGTCCAACTGTTCTAGGATGTAAGCCCCTGGCCTTATCACCTCTGTGATTCTGTAGGGCCCTTCCCACTTGGCACCTAATGAGCCCTACTCTGGTCGTCGGGTGTTTAAGGTGACCCTTCTCAATACTAAGTCGCCCGGGAGGAAGGAACGGGTTCGAACTCTTCTGTTGTAGAAGCGGGCCATTCTTTGTTGGTAGACTGCCGCTTTCATAGCTGATTTCTCTCTTCTTTCCTCGACCAGGTCGAGGTGGTTTTTGATAAGTTCTTCATTCTGCTCATTCCCAAAGTGGTGGACCCTATGAGTTGCTACCCCGATTTCTGCTGTAATGACAGCCTCACATCCGTATGATAGGGAAAATGGTGTTTCCCCTATGGAATCTTTGTAGGTCGTTCGATGTGTCCATAGCACTTCTGGTAATTCTTCGACCCATAAGCCTTTACATGATCCGAGCCGAGCTTTAAGGTTTACCTTGATGGTCTTGTTTGTTGCCTCAACCTGTCCGTTTGACTTGGGATGGGCTGGCGAGGCGAATTTCAAAGCGATCTGGAGGTCTTCGCAGAGCTTCCTGAATCCTTTGCTATCGAATTGTTTCCCATTGTCGGTTATGATCGCCCGGGGGATTCCGAACCTGCAGATATTGTTCTTCTTTACAAACTCTGTGGCCTTCTTCTCCGTGATGGTGAATAGCGGCTCGGCTTCTGCCCATTTTATGAAATAGTCTATGGCCACGATTGCATACTTCGCCTGCCCTCGCCCTTTTGGCATTGGTCGTATGATATCTAGCCCCCACTGTGCGAACGGCCATGGGCTGGATAGAGTAGTTAACTGCTCTGCCGGTTGATGGTGGATGTTGGCATTTTTCTGACAACCTTTGCATTTCTGGGCCACCCTCACACCGTCCTGATGCATGGTCGGCCAATAAAATCCTTGTCTTAAGGCTTTGAAGGCGATTGATCTTCCTCCGGCGTGACTTCCACAGATGCCCGTGTGAATTTCCCTGAGCACATAATCTGCTTCCTCTTCTGTTCAACATCTCAGGAGGGGTACGGTATAGCCTCTCCGGTAGAGCACCCCTTCGATCAGGGAGAACTTGGTGCTTTTGAATTTTAGTTTCTTGGCCTCCTTTTTGTCTTTAGGGGTTTCTCCTGTTTCCAGGTATCTCCTAATCGGTTGTATCCATGAGTTTTTACCTCCATCTTCTACTATATCTACCTTCAGCTCCCCTATGCTTCTTTCTCGGAGGCATATGAGAGTGATTATTCTGGGGTCATCGGTCTTCATTGAGGATGGGAGCCGGGCTAGGGAGTCTGCTTCACAGTTGTCTTCTCGTCCGATTTGTTCGAAGCGTACGTTCCCCACTTTCTCCATCAACTTTCTTACTTCGGCTAAGTAAGCTATCATAGTCGGCTCCCTGGCCTGAAATTCTCCCTTTAGTTGTTGAATGGCTAGCTGAGAGTCACTCCTTACTACCACGTCGTGGACTTCCACTACTGTGCATAGCTTTAATCCGGCCAAAATTTCTTCGTATTCGGCTTCATTGTTTGTGGCTTTGAAAGCAAATTTCAAGGCAAGCAACACTTCTTCTCCTTCACTGTTTTTCAGCGTGATTCCTACCCCGTTGCCCTGTGAGCTAGCAGACCCATCCACTGACATTTCCCATTTACTTTCCTCCGTGGTTAATATTTGGGGTTCCGCGAGTTTCGCAACAAAATCTGCCAAGGCCTGCCCTTTTATTGCTATCATTGGGAGGTAGGAAATGTCGTGCTCGCTTAGCTCCACCGACCATTTCATTAACCTTCACGAGGATTCTGGTCTTTGCAAGATCTGCCGCAGGGGGTAATTGGTGTAAACTCCGATAGGGTGGGCCTGGAAGTAGGGTCGTAATTTCCGTGCTGCAGTGATCAAGGATAGGGCGACTAGTTCATGCACGGGATATCGGGTCTCTGCATCCAATAGAGCTTTGCTGACATAGTATACCGGTCTCTGGATCTGGTCGGCCTGTTGACCAATACCGAACTCACTGCGTGTTTTAAAACAGCCAAGTACAAGTATAATGTCTCTCCTATGAGAGGTTTAGCCAGGAGTGGGGGCTGTGCTAGATATTTTTTTAGCTGCTGGAAGGCCTCCTCACATTCCGGTGTCCAGTCGATCCCCTTTTGAGCCTTCTTGATGACTTTGAAGAAGGGGTGGCATTTTTCGGTCACCCGAGAGATGAATCGGTTGAGCACGGCGACCCTGCCTGTTAGACCTTGCACCTCTTTAATTGTTCTGGGGGATGTAAAATCTAGCACGACTTGTATCTTCTGGGGGTTGGCTTCTATGCCTCGAGAGCTCACCATGTAGCCTACAAATTTTCCTGAGGCCACTCCGAATGCACACTTCTCTGGATTGAGTCTTAAATTTTGTTTTCTCAACAACTCGAAGGTTTTCTTTAGTTCAGTTACGTGATCTCTTGGTTCTCTGGACATTGTTATCATGTCTTCCACATATACCAACATTGAAGTGCCGATGAGTGGTTTGAAAATTTTGTTTACTAACATTTGAAAAGTCGCCCCTGCGTTCTTCAGTCCGAAAGGCATTACTTTGTAGCAGTACAGTCCTTGATCGGTGATAAAAGTGGTTTTCTCTTCGTCTGTAGGATGCATCCTGACCTGATTGTACCCTGAGAAGGCATCTATGAAGCTTAGTAGTCCTTGGCAGCCAGTTGCGTCTACCAATTGATCTATGTTTGGTAGAGGGAAGCTATCTTTTGGACACGCCTTATTGAGGTCGGTGAAATCTACACACATCCTCCATTTTCCATTGGACTTCTTTACCAACACTACGTTTGACACCCACTCGGGGTACTTTACTTCTCTGATGAAGCCAGCTTTTAACAGTTTTTCCACCTCGGATACCACCGCTCTGGACCATTCTTGATTGAAGATCCTTCTCTTCTGTTTGACCAGTTTTAGTGACAGGTTTGCTGCTAAGCGGTGACTGATGAATTTTGGGTCAATCCCGGGCATGTCATTGTGTCCCCACGCGAAGATGTCGGCCTTTTTTTAGGGTTTCGTCCAAGTTTCCCCTATCTTTATGCCTTTTTTCAGTCCGAACAGTTTTATTTCTTCTAACTCTTCGGCTGTTCCTAGCCGGGCAACTTTATCCGGGCGGGGACCTGGTTCTTTCCTCTCGTTCTCGCCCCTTCTGCCTCTTCTTGGTGCCTTCTTCAATGCAGAGGGTGTCTCGTGAGAGAGTGGCAAAGCAGCTACGGGCTATCTTCTGACTCCCGCACACGATTCCAATCCCTTCCCGGGTGGGGAACTTTAGTTTTAAGTGATAGCATGACATCGCAGCCTTTGTTTTCATCATAAAAGGTCGGCCGATAATGACTTGGTAACTGCTCAGGCAGTCCACCACAGTGAAGTTTACCATAACTGTCCGGGTCCTGGGGTGAGTTCCGATGGTTGTTGCCAGTTGTATTCTCCCCATCGGGATGACCGTTGAGCCTCCAAAATTGTACAGGGGGTGCCGTCATTAGTTCGGGTTATGTACTCCACTCCCAGGCTTTCTAAAGCTTCATTGGAGATTATGTCTACCGCGCTTTCGGGATCTAGTAGGATTCTATCTACCTCTGTGTCGCTGATTGTAGCTGTCATTATTAGCGCATCATCATGGGGGAAACTCACCCCTCGAGCGTCCTCGTCGGTGAACATTATGGGTACCGACCGATTTCCTCGTGGTACTGGGGATCTTTCCGTTTCCAGCACTTCCATCCCCTGTATTCGGCTATAGCTTTTTCTTGACTGGTTAGAGTCTCCGGCCAATGTTTTCCCTCCTGCGATGATGTTCACCTGCCGGCTTCGTGCCCTCTGTCTGGCAGCCATGGACTCATGGTTGATATAATTATTTAGATACCCATTTCGGGCTAGGTCCTCCATCTGTTCCCGCAGATCCTTGCATTCGTTTGTTGTGTGCCCCCTCAGATTATGATGTATGCAGTAAGACTTCTGGTTCCTTTTATCTGCGGGGAATCTCCTGAGGCCGGGTTCTATCAAGAGGCCTTTTTCCTTTATTTCCATGATGATTTGCCCTGGTGGCTTGCTCAGGGGAATATATGATTCTTCTCGGATTACATGATTCACCTGGGTCGCGACCCCTCTTTCCTGATCTCTTCGAGGTATTGGTTTGAATTCTTTGGGTTTCGGATTGAATTTTTTGAACTCCATGTCCGGTCGTCGGGGGGCCTCTGTTCTTGTTGTTCTTTCTCGAATGGCTGTCCCCCTTCGGGAGATCTTTTCTTCGCTTTCTAACAAGACAAATTTCCGGGCTACCTCTAGAGCGGTGGCATAATCTGGTGTGTCTTGGATTCTTAGGTGAGTCCATAGTCTTCCGACCTTTAGGGCTCCCTTTAAACTTTCAAGGGCCTCTTTGGACTCGTACCCTCCGACCTCGAGTACCATGTTGTGGTACCTCTCGATGAAAATTTTTAGGGGCTCGTCGTGTCCTTGTTTCATAAGCCTTAACTCTCCAATCGTTACGCATGCCCCTTTGAAGTGTCAAACGAACGACCTTTTGAGCTGTGTGAAGCTTCCGATGCTCCCCGGGGCCAGACTTATGTACCACAGGATGCCGGGTCCACCTAAAGTTAGGGGGAACACTTTACAGATGGCATCTCCTACCACTCCCTGGACTTCCATCAACAGGACAAAGCAATTTTGGGTCAGAGTGGCATTTGTAAGGTGTCATGGTCGGCATGTTGAATCGCTTTGGGAATTTTGCCGATTTTATTTCTTCCGTGAGGGGAGATTCCTCCCTACTGTCTCGGGCATCACTTGCATCGGTCTTGAGGCCTACCCCCCACTTGGTCATCTTCTTTTTTAACCAAGATGTTATCTCACTGGTCGTGCCGCCATGTGGTCTTATGTGCCCCTCTGTGCGTCTAATGCCCCGTGTGCGGCGTTCCTCATGTCTTGGAATTTCCCGCACATCTTCGCTGTATTCCCTGTCTTCTCTTCTGGAGTCGCAGAGACTATTATAGGAGGGATCTGGTGATGGTCTTCCTTCTTCTTCTTCCCATGTGTCCTCTGTTTGTGAATCTTTTTCTACAACTACGGAATTTACCCCGTAGGGGCCCCTCCTCCTGGGTCCATCGTCTTCACTTGTATTTATCACCCTTTTCCCTTCTACTTTTTCACTTCTTCTTCGACTGGTTCCGACGTCTGGTCTCTCATTGTTCGTTCCTTCCATTCTCTCCAGCCGATCCATCATGGATTTCATGCTCTCTTCCACCTTTAGCATCCAGTCTATCGCTGGACTCCCCGAAGATTGATGATTTCCGCCTTCTGCCATTGTCTATCTCGTGAACTGCTTTTTGTTTCGAGGTCCCCACAGATGGCGCCAACTGTTGACGGCTGATTTTGGTCTCAGGGCAATATGGGAATATCACTCCCGAGGTAATCATCCTTCAATAGTGAATTTGTTTGGTTATGGGGGGAACCAAAAGCAAACTTAGCAGAAGGTAGATAATGTGCCAATCAAACAAGGAGATTTAACGTGGTTCGGCGGATTTTTGTCCGACCTACGTCCACGGGCACAAACAGGACTATACTTTTATTGCCGAAACTCGTAACTCTTGTGTTTTTTACAAGTTTGATTCTGATGCCTTTTACACATACCCTACCCTTCTATTTATAATAGTGAAGAAATCAGATTCCTCTTAGTATGAGGTTTCCTAGTTGAAACAATCTCCTGCTCCCTCAATGAAACCTTTATCAAATCTATCTCTATTTCCTCTATCATTCTAGGACACTGTCTTTCACCAGTATCTCTTGTGAAGGTAGGATTGTCTTCTTATCTGCAAGAATAAGGTGTCATCTCCCGGAGCATGTATCGCTATCTGCTCGGTCTTCATGAGGTCGGTCATGATAGTCCTTTGAATTGAGAATGCTGTTGTCGATCTGATAATGCTCGGTTATTCATACCAAAGTGCTCGGCTGCCGATCATAAATAGCTCGGTCTCTACCTGTTGTGGTCAGTCTGTAACCATAATGTGATCGGCTTCTTATTGCAAAGTGCTTGGGCCATTTTTACTGGCTTTCTATGGGTCGGGTCGGTATTAATGATCTTGCCCAAGAAGGGAGTTACCCTTTTACCCCTGTCATGCTGTTTTAAATAACATAGTGCCTGAAAACACCATCAACAAAACTTTTTATACTTTTCATGATTTATTTTAACGTTAATCTAATAATTGTAATTTGGCAGGTACTAGTGCTACTATTACTCACCCATTTTCAGGTTCTATAAATTCAACTATACATTTCTCTCTTCGACACATCCAGATATACATCCAAATAAGAGAAAGAAACTGGAAGCAACATCACAGCACTGAATCAAGCGAATTTGTGTTTTCTGTGGATCCAATTCTGGTAATAAACCAGAATTCATTGAGGCTGCAAAGAAATTGGGGAAAGTCATAGCAGAACGAAATATACACCTAGTATATGGCGGTGGCAATCTTGGATTGATGGGAAGCATTTCAAAATCCGTTCAAGAGGGTGGCGGTCATGTTTTGGGAATCATTCCAAAAACTTTGGCGGACGAACATATAATCAGAAAAACAAATGGAGATGAACGTATTGTCTCGGGGATGTCTGAACAACTCATTGAAATGGTAAATACTGCTGATGCGTTTATTGCTTTACCATGTGGGCTTGGAACGTTTGAAGAGATATTCACAGTCGCATCATGGGCGCACTTGAACATTCATCGGAAGCCCATTGGATTACTCAACATTGAAAATTTTTTCGATTTCCTGTTTGTATTTCTTGCAGAAGCCAAAAGACATGAGTTCGTCACAAAATCAGTACATGATATTTTCCAGACTGTAACAAAGGCCGAAGAATTAATTGACCAAATCCTAGCATTTGAATCAAAAATCGACCCCATTCTTTACAAGTTGAGCTGGTCAGATAGCGATCGCGGTAAGAAGCGTAAAATAGACATAGATCTTAATCGGTAATTTTTCCTGTAGAATTTCAGCTAACCAGGTATTATCTTTTAAACTCTTCTTCTACTATTTAAGACATTGGTGACAATGTCTCATTTAGGTTTGGGGGAGGGAATTAGTTAATCAGTATCTTGTTTTTAGTTGTGTGTTGTTTTTATTTTTAGTCCAAATTTTTTTTCGAAAAATACAAAAAAAAATTGAAATTTTTTCAAAAATTACAAAAATATTTTGCGTTTTTGTGTTTTTATTTTGACTAAAAAGGTGAAATTGGTAAGTGATAGCTGAGGAATGAGTTTTCACTACTGAGACGTATCTCAAACCTATTTCGGAACAAGTTAATTTTTGTTTATTTCCTTTTGAATTATTTAATTTGTGAATTCTCCATAATACTGACTAAAATGGATCTTCATATGCTTAGTTAGCAGGTATTATCAACATGCATAGTAACATATGGACATGAGCAATAATTGAAAAGTTTGTAATATTCAGTGCTCTATTTTAATTGGAGGAAGCATCTCAAAAAGTGATGGAGTAAAAAAAAACGTCCGAGATCCGAGTTATTAAGTCTGTAAGGGTATTTTAACACCTAGTGCCCTAAAGCCAACTGGTTTGGGAGTCACTAGCCCAAAGCTCGCTACATGGATCAAAGATGCTGCAAAAATATATATATCTGAAATCTGAGTAATTAAGTCCGTAGGGTGTCTTAACATCTGGTGCCCTAAAGCCAACTGGTTTGGGAGCCACCGACCCAACACTCACTACATAGATGGAAGATTTTGTATATAAATAAAAAAAAAATCAAAAATCAAAGAAAAAATCAGAAAAATCAGAAAAAATTATTCTTTTTCTACAAAAAGGTGTGAATTTTGATAGAACCTTAGGACAAAAATATTACTCTCTTCTCAACTGCACTTGTGACTTTTGTGGGAAAAAATGAATTGATTAATAATGTGTTGGCTGTGTATATGGAGAATGGTAAAAATAATCAGAGAATTTACTTATTCGGTAATTTAGAAAGAAACAAAACAATTGGTAACTTGGAGTAAAAGTTTCACTTGATTAGTCACTAACTTCTTTATTCTCTTTTCTCTTGTCTTTTTGCTTTTGTGTGCATTAGTTTTACTACATTTTTAATTTTGTAAAATGTTTATGGATATCATTGCTGTAAACCCTCACGAGACTACAACACTTCCATTAGGGACACCTAGGGGTTTAAAGGCTTGTTACATACGCTAAATGCAACCGTGATCCCTACGAAAATGGCTTAGTTAATTTTTTTTTTATGTTATTTTGTGTTTTGCTCGAGGACTAGCAAAATGTTAGGTTTGGGGGTGTGATGAGTGGTATTTATATCACTAATTCCCACTCATTTGACTGAATAATTTGTATAGTTTCTCGGGTTTTGTGAACGTTTTGATGTGTTTTATTATTATTTTGCAGATAAATAAAGTTTGGGAAGCATTGGAAGCAATTTGGGGCCAAAACAGTGAAAAAGGATGAAAAAAGGCATTTTTGTAATTTGGCCGCGTCACGACGCGCAAGCTGCCTGAGTCGCGACGCCTAACAAGCGCCGCACCATGCTAACGTGCTTCGGGTCCACGTGTCAAAATCTGAGAAAATTGACTTGCTAACATGCGTCGTGCCACGTGTCATCATCACAGAGGATTCGCTAACATGCGTCGGGACACGTGTCACAAACTTATGGTGCCGACAATGCGCGTGCCACATGTCGCCTTCTCATTAGACCAATCCTTACCATGTGCCACATGTCGACTTCTCATTGGATCGAAACTTCCATCTCACCGCGTGACATGAGTCATCACCAGATTGCACCGACGAAATACGCGTGGTCAAACCGCGTAGACCGAAAACGCGTCTCGGCATCGCGACGCCTAGACCTTTAGTGTCGCGACGCTGGCCCGTAAATTTGCCTATAAATTGAGGCTTTCAGCACCTCATTTGGTGTGCTTTCCTTGGGAATTTTTCCCTGATTTCATAGGAAGCATCTAGTTTTGTAAATTATTGTAATATTAAAATAATGTATTTTAATTTTTAGTTTTTATTACAACATTTTATTTATTTACTTTATGTTTTGTAGTTAAATTTCCGCTGGGGTAAAAGGTGAAACCTTTAATATAATTATCTAGGTAAATCTCACTAAATGATAATTTATAAATTATAATTTAACCGGATTAATTAATGTCAGAATTTAGTACCGCCTATATGGTCGGTCTAAATATAAATTACTTTACCGCCTATATGGCTGGTCTTTATGTGACAGATAATTACCGCCTATATGGCTGGTGTAATTGGACTAAATGGATTACCGCCTATATGGCTGGTTTTAAATGTTTAACATTATTAATTCCTGAGAAAGTAGAACATAAAATAATTTATATATTATAATAAGTGAGATTCTTAGATAAGAAATATTAAATGTGGATCCTCTAACCCATAATTTTATTTTATTCTAGGGAAGTGATGAAACAAAATATTCATACTTAATAATTGATTTTCTTTATATGGGTAATTCTTTAGTTTGTTTATTGAGTCTTAAGCTTAATGCTTCTTGTTATCTGATCACCAATAAGATTGATGTGGTAAACTTAAAATGAACTAGACATAGGGATTTTAGGTTTCAGCCTAAGATTTAATAGCCAACGATCTTCCTTGAGGATAGATAACCCATTAATAGATTTCCTTACAGGATTTACATATACCTGTTAGGCGGGGGTAGCCACAATTGGAACTTGATCTTAATGAATCCATGTAATTTGGTTGACATATACATATGGTTCAATTGGGTTATACTAGGTATTTGCGTCTGACCATAGACATAGGCTTTTGTATATTTTCTTGTTCCAGGTTAGCAAACTGACTTATTACACATATATAAAAGAATCAATTCATCTTAAGAACAATATTGTTTGGAGTCACGACCCTAGATCCTTGAGTCTTTTCTTTTATTTTCCTTAGTATTTTCTTTTGAGTCTGTTTTTATTTTATTTAGCAAAACCACATTCAACCAACCAAAAGCAATCATTCTCTTCTCACCTTAATTAGATACTTGTAAATAAGTAGATTCAATAATTAGTAACAATAGTAGGAATTAAGTCCTCGTGGGATCGATATTTTTATACTACTTGAACGATACGTGCACTTGCGTTATACGTGTGTGTTTACGCCGGTAATTGGTGGAGCCGTTTCTCTCCTACTGCTTGAAGAACAAAATTCAGCTTTTTCAGTGCCCATTACACTTTATGCTCAAGCTCAACAGGCAGATGGCATGCTTTCCCAAACACCATTTGATATGGGGACATTCCAATGCGTGTCTTGAAAGCTGTCCAGTAAGCCCATAATGCATCATCCAGTTTTGTAGACCAGTCCCTCCTTGTTGAACCAACTGTTCTCTATAGGATTCTTTTGATTTCTCTGTTGGAGACTTCAACCTGACCACTTGTATGCGGATGGTAAGCAGTGGAAACTTTGTGAGTTACTTCGTATTTGGCTAGGAGTGCATCGAAGTATCTGTTGCAGAAATGTGTGCCACCATAGCTGATGATTCCCCGAAGTGTTCCAAAGCGAGTGAAAATATTTTTCTTAAGGAAATGTAAAACCACTTTGGAATCATTCGATGGTAGTGCTGTTGCTTCAACCCATTTGGAGACGTAGTCTACTGCGACCAGGATGTACATGTTTCCATATTATGGAACAAATGGTTTCATAAAGTCAATCCCCATAAATCAAATATCTCAACTTTGAGAATGCTTTGAAGAGGTCCTTCATTTCTCCTCGAAATATTTCCCGTTCTCTGGCACCTGTCAAATTGAAGAATGAAAAAGTGAGCATCTTTAAACAAGGTGGGCCAGAACAAACCTGATTGTAGCACTTTAGCCGCTGTTTTGTCTCCGTTTAAGTATCCTGTAACATCCTCGATCTCGGAGATGTCACCGGTAGGGGATAGACCACACTAACACCATAAGCCTTTGACTCTGATCTACCATACAACTATACTCTTTTTACTTTAAGTAAATATATATATATATATATATATATATATAATATATATATATATATATATATATATATATATATATATATATATATTATATATATATATATATATGGGACCGTGGCCCAATCTTACAACTTGGCATATAACTTAACTTTAATAACTTTATACATAAAGACACATATCTCAAATACTAGTACAAAACTTTTACTTGACTTAGACTGGACTCTTACTATATTTCTGAATCGACTGGTGGACACTATAACCAAGTGACTGTATCAGTATCCGTCTTCCTGAGTCGTCCTCCGAGAGACCTGAAAAATATGAAAACTGGAGTGGGGGTTAGATCGCTATACGATCTAAGTGAGTGGATGAAAACAGAAAACTGATGTGAAAAGTTTTAGTTCCAAAACCATAGTTCCAGAAATATCTTCATATAAAAAAACGTGTTTTGAAAACTTTGTCTGAAATCTCCGTTATAAAACTTTTCTGTTTGAAAACTGCTTTTGAGACTCTGGTTTCTAAAAACTATTTTTGAAAATCTGTTTACTGAAAATATGATCACAGTGAACTATTCTGTATCTGAAAACCTTGACGTATGAGGGCGTTACGTATCGCTGTCTCCTCATACGCCTAACTATAGCCAGCAGTGCAAATCTATGACTTTGGGGTGTTATGTATCGCCGTGGGGGTGCGGATTTATGCTACCACCCAAGCTCTGAAACTAGGGTCTAGGGGCGTTACATATCACCATCCCCCTAGCCCTGCTCTAGGATCTGAGGGCGTTACTGTGGGACACAGAAACTGGGTGACGCATGTTGTTCTAGGCTCGCGGCCTAGTTGGGAGTACAAAGTAGTCCGCGGGGGACTAAACCGGAGAATAATGGAGTCGCCACCCGGTGTGAACCGGGAAAATGAGATTTAAGGCCGCACTCACTCCTCGCAAGGGAAGACCTCAAACCGTTGGGTTCAGAATGGTCCCTTACTTATGTCACTTGTAATGAAAGGATTTGTGCAATAATTTAGTCAAGCCTAAGCAACACCTATTTCCAAGAGTATTATGCTTCTAAGTTCATATGCACGAAAATAAAACTTACACCTAAATTTGCATACATCTTACATCTAAGTCTGCATGCTCGAAAGTGAATCAAAGTAGCGACAGACATACAACTTCATAAGCATATTGTATTCATGAAAGCGCAAACGCACAATAATCACACAAACCCACATAAAAGCGAATCAAATAATGGCGTACATGCAATTTCATAAACATACCATACTTATACATGCGGAAACGTAAACAAATAGCCATTACATATTCATGCGTAAATAAGCGAGTCAACTAGGTACATAATGTAAAAAAGACAATTCATGAGGCAATTAAGCATTAAAGTAAACATGCTATGATGTGATGCAAAAGAAGATAACTAATATTGACATAAACACACACGTGGGCATTTTTCCAAGTGGTACGTGGAATTGTATCCTGAGTACAGATCGTACTACCATCCATTCGGAATCGGCTATGAAATTTATGTCCGGGTTTCCATCCTATATACCACGAGAAAGAATGCCCAAATGCTATCATAACATAGGTACACAAATGATAATAGATCGAGCCAAGACAAAGATAGATGATGCAATCAATAGATGAAAGACGCGGCAAATATCATGGTAAAGGTAGCCTTTTAGGCTTTTCTTCCCCCAAATGGAGAACCTTTTAGTCCTAAATAATAAGCCCATGCGCTTTTCATTACAATGCGTAGAAAGATAAATATAACTATATGGAACTTCGTAATGCATGCGTAAATAAAGCAATGATATGCAAAAGGATAAATGACAAAGTAAGAAGCGCGGCAAGACATCGTGGTAAAGGCTTTTAACCCCTTGACATAAAGGACCTTTAATCCAACTTATCAAGCCCATGCGCAAATAACACAATGCATATACAAAGTAAAGACCACGGTATCGGACTTCATGTATCTGATTGAACATATCTCATATTCAATCGAATACACACTATCTGTCATGGCAAAACATCGTGGTAAAGGATTTTAACCTCTCAAAATAGAGGACCTTTAATCGCACTTACTAAGCCATACGCTAATAACACGATGCATATAAGAAATAAAGACAAAAATATCGGACTTCATATACCCGATTGAACATATCTCACATTCAACCCAATATACATCATCCGGCGCGGCAAAGCATCGTGGTAAATGATTTTAACCTCCCAAAATAGAGGACCTTTAATCGCACTTACTAAGCCTATGCACAAACAACACAATACATATATAAAAAGTAATGACAACGATATCGGACTTCGTGTATCCGATTGAACATATCTCACATCCAATCGAATATACATTATCCGGCGCGGCAAAGCACCATGGTAAAGGATTTTAACCTCTCAAAATAGAGGACCTTTAATCGTGAGAGGAATATGTGAGAATAGAAATACAATGAGAAATGAGGTAATAGGCTGGACACGCAGGTCCAATTTAATAAATTCCAAATTTATTACAACAATTTTTAAAATTGCCCCACCCATCTAATATCCATCTGATATACATTATTCATGCATCACAACCATGTATTCACACAAGAATGCTATCAATCAATCTAATCAAATTAATTAATCTGATAATTAATGACCATATAATGTTCAAACAACGATTTGATTTTGCGCGAGTCAAACTCGTTTTGCGAATAAGTACTCAAAGTACGAATTCTCGAATTAAATTAAACTACATAATTAAATCCAATTCAATTTGTATTTAATACTAATTCGCCATTTAATTCTAAATTAAATATTACACTTTATTAACGAACCTTTACGACTTAAATTCCAAATTTAATCGTTACGGGTCTCAAAGCCCGATTAATATCCAATATTAATTTAATTAAAGTCCAATGGGCTTTTAATTAATTTCTTAAGGCGTGGACTTTTGGTCAACTTAGGTCAAACCCAATAACCAAAGTCCAATCAAGGAATTACCCCATAAGCCTAGAAATCAATTTAGGCCCATTAGGCCCAATTAAACTTTAAAGGTCCATTAGTCGCATTTGGGCTTTATGGAAGCGGTTTTGGGCCCAATTGGATCCAACCAATTTAGCCTAAACCCAACTTGGTACAACCAAGCCCAATAAGCCCAATTACAACATTTCAAGCCCAAATCCAATTTACATCAATCAATGAATGAATATGATAATCCAATATACCATTTTTAAATTTCTTAAGAGTCAAAGGCAACTATGCCAACAACCCCCATCAACTTACATCAATCAATGAATAGTGACTGGTGTCAATCACTCAAAGTGAAAGACATATATCACCTGATTGACGAATGATGTGATGCTAGATGCGACTAGCGATTTGACGCTTGATTTGACTTGCGTGCCGCAATCGAATTTGAAATGCGAATGCGTTCGCAAACAATCCCGGGCTCGGGTTCATTAATTCCAAATTAACGAATTTTCTGTTGCGACGTAATTAAATGATTATGCCTAGCAAAATCATTATTCACGTCACTAACGAATTAATTCTAAATTAACTCGTTCGGCCAAATTAAAATATAATTTTAATTCCGTGTCGAAATCCACTTTCGTATAATATATCAAATATATTATTTTTATCGATTAATTCCAAATTAATCGTTTTCTCTCTTTAATTGATATTTTATCCCAGATAAAATATCTCCGTAATTAATCCCAGGTTAATTTCCTCTCTCATCTAATTAATCCCAGATTAATTAAAAGTGCGAGTCATACGTCATCGGTGAATCTTCGGGAAGCGACCCATGAGATCCCCGGATATGTTGGTAGTAAATCGGGTCGTCAAACTATCTGAACACGTAAGTACCTAGTACTACGTTTATACCGATTTACAAGACAATGTTGGCTTCTAGCAAAGCGCCATGCCTACCCAATTCTCCAGAAATTTCCTTACAGGAATATAACGATCTATATCAGGTGTAGTATATGTAGTATTGTGTATTCCAAACCAGTATCGGATGTCACGTGCTAGGCCTGGGGCTGGAATTGTGTTTGCCCCATACGAAGCACATGTCGGATGTCTGGTAACTAGTCTCTATAATCGGATATACATGACCTAGTCATAATATCCCGATGACTGCAGTACTTAAGAGTACTAGTACCATATCCTACCTGACATCATCTCCACTATGACTGGAGTGATACTTCCGTCTTGACATCACACCCAACACACTATGATTCTCAATATACCCAGCAGAGGCGTACACAGAACCTGTTAAAGCCTTGGACAACCAAAACCAAAGTATATTGATTGTCGCAAGTATTAGCGGTACAAGTCTCTGGTTAAGACCAAATACACCTACCCTGATTTCGGACTTCCATAGACACGTAGTTATACTACCAATGGAATTCCGAGGTGGTCTATCCAAAGCGAAGCTGTTTCCCGTACCATCGGTAAAACACAACCTCCTATTACACTTGCATCAGTATCCTATACACAAATATATGAGAACTATGTCGTTGTGCCATCACAACACGCACAAGTGTAATAAAAGTCTTTTACGCATTATCGATGTCAAATCTTGATAATACTCTGACTAGGGATATTTAATGATTTATCCTTCGTGGATTGATATTGTCTCATATCTTCTCAATCCAGGAACAAATCACAGGGACCTTATATCATTTATACATCTTGGTGATCTAATCACAAATGATAAGAGAGCAATATCCTTTGTCACATAGTTAATTTGTACAACAACACCATGATCTGTACAAATAGTGATGCTATGGGACATAACTGTCCAACAACCTAGTGCTCAACAGATGTACCCTCTAACATACGCGAGCGAAAGAGTTTCTTTTGTACTTTTAAGATCTAAGGATATATCTATGAAGATCCTTCAATTTCAATATCATACTATAATGATTTAATCTTTAGTTTTGATGAAGAAATTAATGAGTCATTGCGGCAAGCATAACGGATTGAGCACTAAAGTTATCATCACCATTAGTCTTCCAAAGCTCATGCTCCACTATTTGCTCAACTCCGGGCTCAGGCCCGAGATGTAACTCTGTCAAATAAAGTAACTTCTCGGCTCTCAGGACTATCTTGAGGTTCTATTCCCAATTTGAAAATTAAAGTCGCTTAAAGACATTTTCACCCAGGATTATGTTTTAAATGTTAATCTTTCAGTTATCTTGATTCCAATAGTCCAACTATCCAATCAACTATTTCGAGTGCAATCGAATATAATGATTACTATAGTCTAACTATATAATCAACTACAATTGATCGGTTAAATTCAAATGTATTGATTACTATAATCCAATTATATAACCAACTACAAATGAAGTAGTTTGAATACAGTCCAACTATTCCATTAAAACAACAATTGAATATTAGTCCAACTAATATATTTATATTTAAATAATGGCAAAAAATGAAATGAGAGTGTATTAACAAGTATCTAAATGAAATTGCAAATTTAATACTTGCCTCCCACTATTTTTCGGTGAGCCTCTAACCCTATGTGGAGTACTCGGGAAACCTAGTTTCCTAGTTGGCTAGGATCCCGTTAAATAACACACAACCTTGACTTTGGCAAACAAGCTGTATGATATTTAACTAGGTAGATCTCTAAGATCAATTGGATCTCATCCAATTCCTAGATCTGGTAGGTGGACCTTTAAGTCCGAAACATATATACAATATATGCCAATATATCCAATATATTGCCTAACCTTTTCCTCTAAATCAACTAAGCCTTGGCTTTGGCTCAACAAGCTTAATGAATCTAGTTAAGCGTGGCCCATTGACAATGGGAAAGCTTCGTAATCGAGGCCGATGAACAAGAAATGACCTTGACTTTGGCCAACAAATCACAACTTGCCCAAGGCATACGATATGGAACAAAGCCTTCATGATTCAAACACATCCGCGATGGAAAAAGGTCTTGACTTTGGCCAACAAACAAATGCCAATCTTGGATATTGAGATAGAATAACTCAATGGAAGGAAAACGCTTAATATTTGTCGAGTGTTTTTTGCGTAAATTGGCAACCAATTTATTATCTTTGATTAGGTCTCATCATACACCCTTAAGGATGGATTCTAAAAGCATAATAAGGCGCGATAAATAAATTAATAATGATATACGGATGGATATATAATACAATTTGTTCCTAGAACAAATCTATCACTTTCCTCTCCCCGGCTAGCACTATTCATACTTCTACCCAATTACATAATACTTCTAAAGAAACCTCATTTACATTGAGGGGAATTGGTGAGAAGAGAATTACAAAGAATCAAGAGATAAAGGTTGGACACGTAGGTCCAATTTAATAAATTCTAAATTTATTACAACAATTTCCAAAATTGCCCTCACCCATCTAATATCCATCAGATATATATTATTCATACAATACATCCATGTATTCACACAAAGCATGTTATAAATAAATCTAATCCAATTAATTAATCTTTGATCAATGACCATCCAATGTTCAAACAACGATTTAATTTACGCGAGTCCAACTCGTTTAAGAATAAGTACTTAAAGTACGAATCCTTGAATTATATCGAACTACAATCTTAAATCCAATTTAATTTGTATTCAATACTAATTCTATATTTAATTCCAAATTAAATAATTACACTTTAAATGTGCCTTTTAGGCTTGGATTCCAAATCCAATCTTTATGGGTCTCAAAGGCCCAATAAGTATCCAATACTATTCAATTAAAGTCCAATGGGCTTTCAATTAATTTCTTAAGGCATGGGCTTTGGCCAATATAGGTCAAACCCAAATGTCAATGCCCAATAAAGGAATCATCCTATGTGCCATAAAATCAATTTAAGCCCATTAGGCCCAATTAAAATTTTAAAGGCCCAATTATCATATTTGGACTTTATAGAAATGGTTTTAGGCCCAATTGGATCCAACCAATTATCCTAAACCAAACTTGGCCCAACCAAGCCCATTAAGCCCAAATACAACAACATTAGCCCAATTCAAAATTAAAGGCTAGTTTATTTAATCACAATATTCCAAATATCATAATTATTTAATTAAAGTGTATTAGCCATAATTAATTAGTTAAATTAATATTTCCAAAACACCAATTACACTAATTAATCATGATTTAATTAATCAACTTATGTCCAACATAAATTGAAGCAAAATCAATCCCAACATGCTTCCAATAGCTCACGGCAATTAATGATTTTTTTTCATTAATTTTGATTTCAATCCAATTAAATCGAAAATCAATATATCCATGTATTTTAAACACATCCAATGGTCTAAAATCAAAAATCACCAAGAGCTACATGGGTCCTATAGATTCTGCCAAGCCTAGTTATTTGGGGAAAATTAATCCAATTAATTTTTCATAAAATTGATCATGCATAACTCTAAGTTATCATTATCTAAGCATACTCAAACAAACAATTTGATTAAATCATGCTCAAATCAAAAATCCCCAAATTCAAGATTAAGAACCCTAATTCATTTCATGCTTAATTTGGCTCTAATACCAATTGATGGGTTCTCTAAGAACAAAATCCAAGATCATTAAGCATAAAATCATGTGAATATGCAAAGAAGTAGCGGAAATACTTACAATGATCGGAATGGATGTAGGTGTAGAGTTCAAAACTTTTCCTTTGAGAAGTTGCTCCAAGCTCCTCTCTTTGATGTATGTTGAGCTTCCAAGCTTGTTGAATGAATTCCAAACTCATGGGAGTAGTTTCCCTATCACCTTTGAATAATTCTTTGTGTGCTAGCATCTTAGATTTTTGAATCAAAAATCAAAGAAAATGAACCCTAGGTTCACGCCCAAAGGAGAGAAAATTGGCTAATGTTCACACCAAAAATAAGAGAGGGAAGAGGAAGAGTGAATGTGTAACTTCCAAAATCAAATATTCGGTAAAAGTCCATCAAACTTGACACTTGTGTAAGAAACAAGTTATCATCACATCACACTAACTTCCATCACAAAAAGTGATGAGAAAGACAAGTGATGTGACATGTGGGCCCCACTTGAATTCAAAATTCAAGTGGGCCCGCAAATACATTATGGCTGGGGTTCGTTAATTCTGAATTAACGAATTTTCCGTTGCGACGTAATAAAATCAAATTTAATTAAATAATTATGCCTAGCAAAATTACTACTAATGTCGCTCGCGAATTAATTCTAAATTAATTCTTTCGCCCGAATTAAAATCCAATTTCAATTCCGTTATGAAATCTAATTTCACTTAATATCTCGAATATATTATTTTACCGATTAATTCTGAATTAATCGTTCTTTCTCTTCTATTGGAATTTTATCCCAGATAAATTCTTGCTGTAATTAATCCTAGATTAATTTTTCTCTCTCTTATAATTAATCACAGATTAATTATGTTCCAGTCATACGTCATCGGTGAATCTTCGGGAAGTGACCCATGAGATTCCTGGATATGTTGGCAGTAAATTCGGTCGTCGGACTATCCGAACACGTGCGTAACCGGTACCACGTTCTTACCGATTTACAAGACTTGGTTGGCTTCTAACAAAGCACCGTGCCTACCCAATTCTCCAGAAATATTATTTTAAGGAATATATAATCTTTTTCAGGCGTAGTATACGTAGTATTTCATATTGCGATCCAGTATCGATATCACATGCTAGGCCTTGGGCTAGAATTGTGTCTGCCCCGTACGAAGCATATATCAGATCTCTAGTAACTAGTCTCTATAATCGGATAATCATGACCTAGTCATATTATCCTGATGACTGTAGTACTTAAGAGTACTAGTTCCGTATCCTACGTGATCATCATCACTATATGACTGGAGTGATACTTCCATCTTGACATCACACCCAATACACTACGATTCTCAGTATACCCAGAAGAGGTGTACACAGAATCTGTTAAAACCCCGGACGACTAAAATAAAAGTATATTGATTGTCGCAAGTGTTAGCGATGCAAGTCTCAGGTTAAGACCAAATACAACTACCCTGATTCGGATTCCCATAGACACATAGTCATACTTCCAATGGGATTCCGAGGGGTCTATCCAGAGCAAAGCTATTCCCGTATCATCGGTAAACACAACCTCCTATCACACTTGCATAAGTATCCAATACTTAAATATATGAGAACTATGCTGTTATGCTCCCACAATGCGCACAAGTGCAATACTAGTCTATTATGCATTATCGATGTCCAATCTCGATAATACTACGACTAGGGATGTTTTAATGATTAAACCTTCATGGATTGATACTGTCTCATATCGTATTAATCTGGAAGTAATCATATGGACTTTTATCATTTATATATCTTAGTAATCCAATTACAAATGATAAAACAGCAATTTCCTTTGTCACATAGTTTATTTGTGCAACAACGCCATGTTCTGTACAAATAGTGATGCTATGGGTCATAATTATCCAACAAACCTATGATTGGGAACTTAATTAGCTTCAATGTTGTAGAATATTCCTCGATACTTCACAATACTTAAGGATACATCTATATATATTCTATACATGAGGCTTATGATGATCATAATTTGATATAGGATATGTTTACAAACTGATAAGAGACCTTGAGGGTGGTCTCTAATTCGCTATGATAGAATTGGGGGTTTAGAACTGTTCGGGGAAATTTTGTGTACCGCGTCGAGATGTAAACCCTTGCGCATCGCGGCGCGCATCGTCCATAATCATGTCGCTATTTTTCCAGAATCAAGGTCCTTCAGCGTCGCGTCACGACATGGGTTTCCAAGATTCTGCCCCCTTTTTCTTCTTCAATTTCCATTCTACATACCAAAATCAATACTCAAAACGTCATATATCATCCAATTCTACATAAACCAAATCATCATTTCACTAACACCCAACCTTAATCTATTCACATATTCCATAAAAGATTAAACCCAAAACTTAATAACTTTCAATTCATATATTTAATCACATAATAATCATCTCCAATCATCATCTCCACTCAATCACCTACCCTTACTAGTCATCCTAACACCCATACTCTATCATTATACTTGTAAAAATTAAAAATCAAGTTCATGGGTTAAGTCTTTTTACCTTATTTTATTGGATCTTCTTCATCCTCCATGATGGCTTCCATCTTCCTTCTTCTTTTATCCATTTGACTTTCTTCTTCTTTCTTCTCCTTCTTCTTCTTTCTTCTTTTCTTCCTTTCTTTCTTCTCTTTCTTCTTTTCTTTCTTTCTTCTCTCCCTCACGTCTCATTCTTCTTACTTTTTCCCAAATTTTCCAAATAATGAATAGTAGACCCCTTTATATAGTAGGACCCAATTGATATAAAGAATACTATTGAAGAGTGTAGAAAAATGGTGAAATTTTGAGATTTTTCCATTTGGGTCCGAAATTACCATTCATCCGAATTTTTGGCTTGCATTTTTATCCTATTTCTGGTCAGCATTTGGAAAAATTTTCAACGCAAAAGTTGTAGATCTCGATTTCAGCTTTCCGGAGATATAAAATTCATTAAAATCTGAGTTCATATGAAAATGTTACGCCCTAAATACCACGGGCTGTCCAAAGGGATCTCTATGCAGTCTCGTCCCGGGACTTCAAGGATTTTTCTGATTATCCCAAAAGTCATTCCATGAATATATTTGAGTATCAATCTAATTTATTTTATGTGCCTTCGTCCTTTTAGAAATAGTATAGTTGTATACAGTAGTAAAAACTACTGATCTTTACAAATTCTCCTCTCCTTAAATATGATTCGTCCTCGAATCCTTTCTAAACTTGGGATCTCACCATAGACCCCCGGGTTCACGGCCTATCTCCAGACCATCGGCCTCAACTGATTTCATACTCGAAACCATCTTGCATTACCTGCTAGAACTCTAACTTCCCTATAAACTAACTCACGCTCAACTCAGTCTTTTCCTAATCTTGGCTTTTGTTTCATACCTTGTACTTCTAAATTCTTAATCAAGAGGGGGACTCTTCATCATGTTCCTATAACATCTGCTGGTTACTTTACACTATGGCCATGCTAAAATCTTTATGATGCCCCAAGTAGTCTCATTCATAAATCTTTCATTATACTCTGTTTATTCTAGCCCATTACCCGCATAAGTTATTAGTTCTGAATGATTCTAGGTTTGTCGTTTATGTCTAGTCCTTCTATTTCTTGACTATCAAGACTTCTTATATTAATTCCATAAAAAGATATATTCTAAGAATCTTCTTACTAAGAACTCAATGTCCTTTTACGTATTCCATATAACTATAGGGTTAGGTTTTTCAACTTTACTTACGGCTCTTTTATCTCTGTAGGTATTTGCACTTCTCTTACTGGGTTCTTTTACTTTGGCTTTAACTCCGAAAGATATATACATCCACTTTTGTACTAGGCTGCTTACTAGTTCATCACTACGATTCTCTTGCCTCAGCTTATCTATATAACTTAGGTTCTTGTGGTGCAAGGTATTACTCCTTATATAACTTTATCCTCTATCAATGTTCACCTAATAGGTTTGTACTAAGCAAGTTGGGTCTGGTAGTTTCACTGGGAGCTAAACTATATGGACATTTTTACTTAAACTGTACTCTTGATATAGACGGGAACGTTGGCGATTCAATTCCGACTATAATCCATTCTTTTATTCATACCCTTATTTTCATTGCTACTGTAAGTCTGGTTTCGCTGCTCATCACTGACTTATTCTCCAAAGTCTAGTGTTGTCAATGGTCATCACCCAAATAAACGTACACATGACATACCTTAAGAATTCACTTCATATGCTAATTATAACTCTGTAGTAACTTATCTCATCGATTCCATACCATTATGCACATCTACCAAACCACCAATAACCGTGGCTGAAGCCGTCCCAAACCCGTAGTGGTTTGGTCAACTTAGACTAGGGCTGGGTACTTATATGACTCATGTGAACTAACTCGTAATGGATCTTTAGTTGCATTTTGATACTATAAAACCTTATAGTTACCCACTTTATCTTTACTTACTAGGTATTCTTCCACTACCGTCATTGTACCTCCACAGCTCTACTTCTAAACTTTTTCCTCTGCACTCTTCTTGCCTTCTGCTTTGTCTTATGTTATACTAAGAACTCCCACAGTTTATATGTTTGGCTCCTTATCCAAAGGTTATTGTTCCCTTTACCTATGCACTGTTATGTCTAACACATGTTCCTTTGTATCTCAGTCATCACTTAACCGCTTCTTATCTCTGTACTATTCCGTTTATACAACTTTTATGATTCTTTAACTTGGAGCTGTCTCACACTTTTACTCTGGCCTTATACTAAGTCTGAAAATCTTCTTCCACTATACTTTAACTCATTTTTTGGGAATATCTTGAGGCAATCATCAGGATCTACCTTTGTTACTGTTTTCTATCGACGATTGGGAGTGTGGGACCATATTCTGTAACCTTTCTGGTTATGGTGGCCTAGTTGTACATACGACTGAATTGTAAGCCTATGACTCTCATGTATACACGTCTGATATCATATCCCACACTAGGGTACTACTGCTAAAATCGTCTGGTTGTCTCTTCCTACTTTTACTTCTAATTACATTCGACTATCGAACTCACTACCTCTTCTGCGAAGTCCTTTTAAGGTCATGCTCCTTAAAAACTTCCTCTTACTGCCTCTGTACCCTTTCATCTTACCTCTGTTGTTTAGCCCTCTAAGGTTGTCATTTTCTCTCTTTGGGTGCCACTATACTCTCTTTACTATCTTTCCTCAAGAAACTCACTCTACAGTATAGGTTTCTTTCTTATTATAGTCCCTTAAACTACTTACAACTTTACTCTCTTGAAAAACACTATCAACTTCAATTACTTAGGATATCTTTTCCTAAATCTCCAGTTGATGTACTACTTTTTACCTAGTCTTTTCCTTCTCATCTTAGTTCCTTGAATTCCTTAGATCTTTATTTCCCTGGAAACTCCATCATCCTTGATTGCTTAAGGCGTCTCTTATTAATTCTTGGGTTTAGGTACTATTCTTTATCTAATTTCTCCTTCTCATTACCATTGGTCTCTTTATAAGTTACTCACTGTAATCCTAAGAGTCGTTCTTCATAATTTCTTTGTATTTCTAAGTCTTTACCTTTTTAAAGGCTCATTAATTTAATGATGGCCTCTAGACAAGTTTAACTTATTGTGACTTCAAACTATTCTGGCTCATACTGATTGTCTATGTCTCTTTGAACTCATCGATTTGGTTGTCTAGCTATCTCGCAATTCACTTAACCTCTCAATTTCTCCTCTTTACTATTCTTTCTTTTTACTAGATTCTAAGTTGAGCATATTCCTTCCATAAGGATCTTCAAATACAAACTTGTGCTTTACACTTCAGCTTGGTAATGCTTTGGTTAGATGTTTGCACGCTTTCTAGAATTTAGGTTTCTAGAAGGGAGGATCGTCATTGGTTCCGTGGGGACCTGGTCAACTGCTCCATGTCTTAAGATTCATTTCTTTTTATTGATTTCTCTGAGGTTTTCTCTTATCGTACTGTCTCTAAACTTCTTTTCTTATTTCACTGTTCGTACTGAATATTTTTGCCACTTATGTTTCCTTCTTGCTATCTCCATATCCTATTCTTTGGCTCTACATCATGCTACTGAGGTTAGTGGTGGTTCGCTCTGCTGGATATTTCCTAAATCTCTTCTATTTGCTCTTGCCACCAATCCCAACTATAACACTTTTTCTATGGTCCATACTAGTACCTTCATCACTTCTAAGTATCCCCAACCTTATGGGTCTGTTCTTTTATACTTCCATGTTTTCTACTGGTTGGTTGGCTGACCCTTAGGTTCTATCGTATTAGTCTATCATGTGGACTTTTACTAGTGTTGCAGACCTTGTGCTGACTTGTCTTGTCCTCTGGCTACCCTGGGTTCTCTTCTTAATAACCTCGAAACTTCCTTAATCTCTTTCTAGGTGATCAATCTTCTGAATGTTGGTAAATTCTAAGGTCCCAAGATCAAATCAAGACATGAAATTATGTGTGAACACATCAACGGAGGTAGCGGAATACTCACATTGATCGGTAGAGTCGATTTGGAGACGATTCAAGCCCAAAAACGCACTGCCATGTAAGCCTACTGCATGCAGTCCACTGCCTACAAAAACAGAAAATTAAGTGAAGAAACGGAGCTCCTAGCTTCGTCGGATGGATCCCGTCTCATGGTCGAACCTCCCTACCACCTTCGCAAGACTTGTAAGTGTGCTAGCACTTGATTTCTCACCATGAGAAACCACTCTTGCTTCCCTTTAGCTCACGCCCAAACTAGTTCCAAACCAGTGAACACTTTGCTCAAATGGGCGTGAGAGAGGAGAGAAAATTTGAGAGAGAAGAAGTTGTGTTATGTTAATTAAAATGATTTACCAAAAATCATTTATATTTATGCCATAATTTATTAAATTAATAATAAAATTATGACACATAACATGCAATGGCTTAGAGTATAAAACACTCAATTTCCATGCAATAACATTGACTGCATTGTACACAATCTACATGCAATGACATTGAGTACAATGTACACAATCTACATGCAAAGCATTAGAATGACATGTGTCATGTGGGCCCCACACGTTCCCAAATGAAAGTGGGCCCACGTGCACTCACGCGTTCGGGTTCGATATTTCCGAAATACCGAGCTTACGTCGCGACGTTAATTCAATCGAATTTAAAATAATAATCGCCCCCGGCGAAATTATTATTTACGTCGCTAACGAATTAATTCTTAATTAACTCGTTTGCCCGAATTAAAATCTAATTTTAATTCCGCGTCGAAATCTAATTTCGTCTAATACATCGATTAATTCCGAATTAATCGCTCGTTCTCTCTCTAGACGATATTTTATCCCGGATAAAACATCTCCGTTATTAATCCTAGATTAATTTTCTCTCTCTTCTATATAATCCCAGATTATTCAAGAGTGCAAGTTGTGCGTCATCGGTGGATTATCGGGAAGCGACCCATGAGATCCCCGGATAAGTTGGCAGTAAATACGGTCGTCGGAGTGCCCGAATCACGTACGTACCAAGTACTACGTTCTACCGATTTACGAGACAAGGTCGACTCCTAGCAAAGCACCAAGTCTTCCCAAGTTCTCCGGACATATTCATCAAAGAATATCTAGATCTGTATCAAGCGTAGTATACAATTGTATTGTGCATATCGGCCCAGTATCGGATAATCACGTGCTAGGGCTGGGGCTGGATAAGTGTCTGCCCCGTCCGAAACACATATCGGATGTCTGGTAACTAGTCTCTATAATCGGATATTCATGACCTGGTCATAATATCACGATTGGATGCGCATCACTTTAAGAGCACTAATACCGTATCCTGCGTGACATCATCTCCATTATGACTGGAGTGACACTTCCGTCTTGACATCACATCCAATACACTACGATTCTCTGATAAACCCAGAATAGGTGAACACAGAACCAGTTAAGATCCCCCACCACCAAAACTAAAGTTTACCGATTGTCGTAAGTATTAGCGATGTAAGTCTCAGGTTAAGACTATACACACCTACCTTGATTTCGGCCTCCCATAGACACCTAGTCATAATACCAATGGGATTCCGAAGGGTCTATCCAGAGCGAAGCTGTTTCCCGTACCATCGGTGAAACACGACCTCCTATCGCACTTGCACAAGTATCCAATACTTATATATATGAGAACTATGCCGTTGTGCCCTCACAACGCGCACAAGTGCAATACTAGTCTATTCCGCATTATCGATGTCCAGTCTCGATAATACTACGACTAGGGATATTTAATGATTAAACCTTTGGGGACTGATACTGTCTCATATCATTCTCAGTCCAGGAACTAATCATAGGGACCTCTCTTCATTTATATATCTATGGTGATCTAATCACAAACGATGAGAGTGCAATTTCCTTATTACATAGTTAATTTGCTACAACAACACAATGATCTGTGCAAATAGTGACGCTATGGGTCATATTATCCAACAATCTCCCACTTGGCACGTAGCGAGTCACTCAAGTGTCCTACACTCGAACTATGTACAATTCGCTCAAATTGCTGAGGAAAGGTTTTCGTCAGCGGATTTGTTAATTATATCGTCTGACGCGATTTACACGATCATCACATCGCCACGATGTATGATCCGAACGAATCAGATGATACAGAAGTATATATCTGGATCGTCGATGAGACCTTTAATTCCTTAGCCTATGCTGACGCCTAGCTCAGCTGCTAACAGAACTTTATCTAATCTATTAGATTTATTTTCTACCCAGATGGTCTTCTATTGCTGCCTCAGCTGCAGCAATGATCCGCATTTGTTGTTTATTCGGCAACAGTTATCTTGCTAGGAAGATTTCCAGCTCACTGTCCCTGTTATTCAAACTTTATAGTACCGCAGTATTTACCGGTTTGGAAACTTGCAGCAGTGATCCCAGTCACTTCAAGTTCTCCATCTCCATAGTTTAAGACAACATCTTTAGTTCTCTCAGATACTAACAGATGTTCTTTAATCTCAATCCAGTGACTGTCACTTGGATTGACCCGATTGTGACTCCATATGCTCGAAGCGTATGAGACACCAATACAAGTACATTTTAAATGTACAATTTCCCAGAGAGTGTTAACAACTCCAAATCTATCCCAGTAGATCTTTATTCCCTGAATAAAGGTTGTTACTCCCCAGAATTCTACGGAGAA
Organism: Zanthoxylum bungeanum; assembly: GCA_019454045.1. NCBI lineage: Eukaryota > Viridiplantae > Streptophyta > Magnoliopsida > Sapindales > Rutaceae > Zanthoxylum > Zanthoxylum bungeanum. Next base: position 655,172 of record SKCR01026362.1, on the reverse strand, counting down.
TTTCTATTGAAAGAATATCTATGAAAGCCAAGCTTTCACCAATTGCTTTATGGGAATTTCACTGTCAGTGCGCTCTCCCACTAACCTCCTTATATACACAAGAATTATTTCGTTTTGAGTCAAATCATAAACCATTATGATTATTTCAAAATGACAGTTCCAAGAACCTTATGCTTGCATCAATCCAAACATGGATCGAATAACCCGCAAACCTTGTTTGTCGGTTATACAAAATCGTCAGGATGTTGTAAACATCCTCCAAAAGGTTTCCTTTTCAGGAAAGCGATTTTGATTTGTAACTGACATATTTCATCAATGAAATATACAGTTATCAACAAGCATCTTCAAAATGGATTTATCATGGCAACAGGTAAAAAGGTTGAACCGTTATTAACATAATGTTGATAACGCTACCTTTCCGTCAAAACCTTAGGTTTGCACGTTGGTATGTTGCCTTCCATGTATGTCTTCCTTGAAGACGTTTAATGTACCATAGGCACAACGCCTTGTGGTACAACAACTAGTATCCAAACATAGTTGTTATACATGGAATCCATTTCGGACTCATGGCACTTTGCCATAACAGGGAGTCGATACCTCGTATCACTTCCTCTAAACGTAGTCGGATGGTACACCACCATAAGATTGACATCTTTATGAGGTTAGATCAGAAACCCATACCCTAGGTTGTTTTCTGACTCTATCCGATCTACTAGTTTCTTGTGTATTTGAAGATTAATGGTATAGTTTCATCATAGATGAACTATTTGTGTTCCATTAGGACTTCGTGCCTAGATCAGTATTACTCCGATTTTCATCGAGTATCACTATCCTCCCACTGACCACTGCATATCGGTATTCCTCTCAGGAAAACCGCATGGTGAGCAACAATTATATTGTTCTCATGTGGGATTTACAAGTACTATATTTAAGGTTTCCCTTAAGATAACCTATATTGGCACTTATCCAATTTGGGTCCTTAGTTTGGTATCATCCAAACGCTATGCCTGGCATACCCAATTTATCAGGAATGAGAAACCTCGTTTCTTCCCTGTTCATATCCTATATGATATCTGTCAAACAGATTTATATGGAACCTTATTCTAAATAAGTTTTGCACTGTTAATACATATCCTGTTGAAGGAAATAGTAGCTCAGAGCGACTCGTGATAAACCTTATCATGTCCAACAAAAATTCGGTTTTTGGTTCGGACACACCGTCTTAACTGACGTGTCTCGGGAGGAGTCCTCATACGAAAGAATACCGTACTCTTTCATTTAGTATGAAACTTACTGCTTAAGTATTTTCCATTACGGTTTCACCGTGGCGGAATAATACTATAGCCGATCTGTTTGTCTACTTCGTGTCGAAACTCTAAAGTTTCCGATCTGTGTTCTTCAAAAGAAACACATAACCACAACGTGATGTCACATCCGTTAAGGTCACGAAATATTCATGTTCACATCTAGCCTAGCTAGATATGGGCCCACTTACTTCACCATGAATAGGGCTAACAGATCGGTGGCCCTTTTACTATTACCAAGTAAATAGTATTTTAGGTATTTAACCTAATAAACTAGATTCGTAGACCTTATTTGAATAGTCAAATCAGTCCTAGTACCACACTTCAAAAGTGTGGATATACGAGTCTTGTTTAATAAACTAGATTCGTAGACCTTATTTGAATAGTCAAATCAGTCCTAGTACCCACTCTTCAAAAGTGTGGATATACGAGTCTTGTTTAATTGTGTCCCAGACAACAATGCCACAAATAAGTCTCTATTGATCAAATCAATTTGAGCTATTTATTTGTCATTTTATATGTTTGAGATTTTATTTATATTCAAAATATAAATTCTGTTATTTACATCCAATGTATTTATCTCAGTATCATCTTTATATATTGAAACACTTTAGTGTTCTAGAATATAAAGGTTTTATCCGCAATGGATTAAACACTGATATAGAGATAATGTCTCTAGTTAAACTAGTTACATTATAACATTTCCTAATTTAAGTACATACCCAAATGGTAGTTCCTAAATTTAGGTATCTGCGGTCGAAACAGCGACTTTCGTCCCGTTTTCCGATTCGCAGAGAAATCTCGGCTTGAAGCCAGTATCCAGCTCACAGCGGATTCTGAACGTCAATACATATATTTTATGTACCACACTAAGTATTTAAAATCCAATTTTAATACTACTAGTGAACATAACTTTGACAAATATTTTAAAGTTAGAGCCTCGCCCTTTCTTTAATTCCTTCGTGTCTTCCATATCCAAATGGTAGTCACTTTGGGATATGTCAATTATCCTTTTCAATATTTCACAAACCTTTGGCCAAGCCTTGGGTTTCGGAATATCGAAACGATGTGCACCTTGTGCTACATGCCCTAATTGCAAACTTTGACTTTTCTCCACTAGAATAGTCAATTAATTCTCCAAGAATTATTAATTGCAATTTTAATACTTTTAAATCTAAAGATAGATTTATTGTAAGTATATTAATTAAGCACTAAAGTCATCATCACATAAATCTTCCAAAGACTTTATGCTCTACTATTTGCTTAATTATGGGCTTAGTAATAAGTTATTTTATCAAATAAATTAACCTATTATTAATTCCCAATTGAAAATTAAATCATTTAAAACATTTAATCCAAGGATTATATATTTTAAATATTCAACCTTTTCAATTCTTTACTTGATTTTAATAGTCCAACTATTTAATCAAATTATTAAGGTACTATTTATTATAATGATTACAATAATCCAATTATTTAATCAACTATAATTTTAATATTGATTACTATAATCCCATTATAAAATCAACTATCATTTAATTCAATTATATTGATTACTATAATCCAATTATAAAATCAACTATATATTGAATGAGTTTGTATATAGTCCAACTATATATATAATTTAAAACAACATAAAATATTAGTCCAACTAATACTTTTGATTAATACGACGAGTAAAATGAAAATGAGCGTGTTTAGCGAGTATTCGAACGAATGTTGCAAATTCAATACTTGCCTCCCACTATTTTTCGTCGAGCCTCTAACCCTCTGTGGAGTACTCGGGAAACCGTGTTTCCTAGTGGGCTAGGATCCTATTAAATAACACACAACCCTGACTTTGGTCAATAAAAAGCTGTATGCTATTTAACTAGGTAGATCTCACAGATCAATTGGATCTCATCCAATTCCTAGATCCGGTTAGGTGGACATCCAAGTCCGAAACATATGTATAATGTCAATGTATCCATACATTTTCCTAACCATATCCTCCGAATCATCTAGGCCTTGGCTTTGGCCAAAAACAAACCTAATGATTCCAGTTAAGCAGGACCCATTGACGAGGAAAGTTTCGTAATCAATGTCATTGGACAAAAAGTGATCTGACTTTGGCCAATAAAAATCACGATTTGGACAAGACACCGATATGCAACAAAACTCTCATGATTCAAGTACATCCTTGATTGACAAAGGTCTTGACTTTGGTCAAAAACAAACCAATGCCAACTTCGGATCTTGAACAAGAATCATTCAATGGAAGGATATTTGCTTAATATAAATTGAGGGATTTTCGCGTGCAAATTGGCTACCAATTTAATTATCTTTGTTAAGGTCTCATCATCATACACCCTTAAACATGCATTCTAAATACATAATAAAGCGAGTATGAAATAAAATAATAATGATATGCGGATGGATACTTAACACATTGATCCTAGATCAAATCTCTCCTCTTTCTCACTCAAGCTAGCACTTGTACTACTTCTACCCGTTACACTACACTTCTAAAGAAACCTCATATACATAGAGGGGAATAGGTGAGAAGAGAATACAAAGAGAAAGAAGGTGATAAGGCTGGACACGCAGGTCCAATTTAATAAATCGAATTTATTACAACAATTTCTAAAATTGCCCACCCGACTAATATCCATCCGATATACATTATTCATTCAACACAACCACGTATTCACACACATAAGCATGCTATCAATCAATCTAATCAAATTAATTAATCTGATAATTAAGTGATCATCCAATGTTCAAACAACGATTTGATTTTGTTCGAGTCAAACTCGTTTTTGCGAATAAGTACTCAAAGTACGAATTCATGAATTAAATTAAACTACATCATTAAATCTAATTTAACATGTATTTAATACTAATTCATTATTCAATTCCAAATTAAATATTACACTTTTATTCAATAAACCTTTTCGATTTAAATTCCAAATCTAATCGTAACGCGTCTCAAAGACCGATTAACGTCCAACGTCAATTCAATTAAAGTCCAATGGGCTTTTGATTGATTTCTTAAGGCGTGGACTTTTGGTCAACACGGGTCAAACCGATAACCAAAGTCCAATCCGGGATTTACCCCATAAGCCCATAAATCAATCTTGGCCCATTAGGCCCAATTGAACATTAAAGGTTCATTAGTCGCAATTGGGCTTTATGGTTAAGGTTTTGGGCCCAATTGGATCCAATCCACTTGGCCTAAACCAAACTTGATAAATCAAGCCCAATAGCCCCAAATACAACAATTCAAGCCCAAATCCAATTTAAGCCTAATAATTAAATTACACTAATCCAATTACGCAATTTAATTACCTAAAGTGCATTATATGATTAATCAACTAAATCAATTTTTTAAAACACCAAATTAGTCTTATTAATCATATTCAATTCATTATCACATGTCAAACACACATAATGAAAAATCAAACCCATTTACATGCTTTCTCTGCTCTCGGCCAAGGAGGGATTTTGTGTCCGATTTGGTTTCGATCCAATCGAACCTACAATCGACATCAAATCACCCTCCGATTTGATTTTATACACATCCAATGTCACAAAATCAAAATTACCAAGACATTTAAAGGGCATTACTCATTCGGCCAAGGTGGAATTTTTGGGGAAAAATCATCCAATGAATTTTTCATAAAATTGATTCCATGTAACATCATTCTATATACATGTAAGCATTCTTATTAATCAAATTTCACAAGAACATGCTTCAATCAATTTCATCACACCATTCGGCCAACATCAATGTTTTGGGGAAAATTATTCCAAATCAATTTTCAACAAATTGGTCCAACCAAAATGCAATAAATCATGTTATAAGCATACTCAAACAAGCAATTTATTCAAATCATGCTCCACAAACATTTACCCAAATTTTAAGCCCTACATTTTTCATGCTTGCAACATTAGCTCTTGATGCCATTGTTGGTAAATTCTAAGGTCCCAAGATCAAATCAAGACATGAAATTATGTGTGAACACATCAACGGAGGTAGCGGAATACTCACATTGATCGGTAGAGTCGATTTGGAGACGATTCAAGCCCAAAAACGCACTGCCATGTAAGCCTACTGCATGCAGTCCACTGCCTACAAAAACAGAAAATTAAGTGAAGAAACGGAGCTCCTAGCTTCGTCGGATGGATCCCGTCTCATGGTCGAACCTCCCTACCACCTTCGCAAGACTTGTAAGTGTGCTAGCACTTGATTTCTCACCATGAGAAACCACTCTTGCTTCCCTTTAGCTCACGCCCAAACTAGTTCCAAACCAGTGAACACTTTGCTCAAATGGGCGTGAGAGAGGAGAGAAAATTTGAGAGAGAAGAAGTTGTGTTATGTTAATTAAAATGATTTACCAAAAATCAATTTATATTTATGCCATAATTTATTAAATTAATAATAAAATTATGACACATAACATGCAATGGCTTAGAGTATAAAACACTCAATTTCCATGCAATAACATTGAGTGCATTGTACACAATCTACATGCAATGACATTGAGTACAATGTACACAATCTACATGCAAAGCATTAGAATGACATGTGTCATGTGGGCCCCACACGTTCCCAAATGAAAGTGGGCCCACGTGCACTCACGCGTTCGGGTTCGATATTTCCGAAATACCGAGCTTACGTCGCGACGTTAATTCAATCGAATTTAAATAAATAATCGCCCCCGGCGAAATTATTATTTACGTCGCTAACGAATTAATTCTTAATTAACTCGTTTGCCCGAATTAAAATCTAATTTTAATTCCGCGTCGAAATCTAATTTCGTCTAATACATCGATAATTCCGAATTAATCGCTCTCTCTCTCTAGACGATATTTTATCCCGGATAAAACATCTCCGTTATTAATCCTAGATTAATTTTCTCTCTCTTCTATTATAATCCCAGATTATTCAAGAGTGCAAGTTGTGCGTCATCGGTGGATTATCGGGAAGCGACCCATGAGATCCCCGGATAAGTTGGCAGTAAATACGGTCGTCGGAGTGCCCGAATCACGTACGTACCAAGTACTACGTTCTACCGATTTACGAGACAAGGTCGACTCCTAGCAAAGCACCAAGTCTTCCCAAGTTCTCCGGACATATTCATCAAAGAATATCTAGATCTGTATCAAGCGTAGTATACAATTGTATTGTGCATATCGGCCCAGTATCGGATAATCACGTGCTAGGGCTGGGGCTGGATAAGTGTCTGCCCCGTCCGAAACACATATCGGATGTCTGGTAACTAGTCTCTATAATCGGATATTCATGACCTGGTCATAATATCACGATTGGATGCGCATCACTTTAAGAGCACTAATACCGTATCCTGCGTGACATCATCTCCATTATGACTGGAGTGACACTTCCGTGGACATCACTCCAATACACTCGACTCTATCCAATACACAGAACCATCACGATTACCAGATAAACCACATAGAACGACAGAAAAGATCCCCCACCACCAAAACTAAAGTTTACCGATTGTCGTAAGTATTAGCGATGTAAGTCTCAGGTTAAGACTATACACACCTACCTTGATTTCGGCCTCCCATAGACACCTAGTCATAATACCAATGGGATTCCGAAGGGTCTATCCAGAGCGAAGCTGTTTCCCGTACCATCGGTGAAACACGACCTCCTATCGCACTTGCACAAGTATCCAATACTTATATATATGAGAACTATGCCGTTGTGCCCTCACAACGCGCACAAGTGCAATACTAGTCTATTCCGCATTATCGATGTCCAGTCTCGATAATACTACGACGACTAGGGATATTTAATGATTAAACCTTTGGGGACTGATACTGTCTCATATCATTCTCAGTCCAGGAACTAATCATAGGGACCTCTCTTCATTTATATATCTATGGTGATCTAATCACAAACGATGAGAGTGCAATTTCCTTATTACATAGTTAATTTGCTACAACAACACAATGATCTGTGCAAATAGTGACGCTATGGGTCATATTATCCAACACTGAATGCTTCCATTCCATATGATGAACTATCGTTGGCTCCCGAAAGTCACCCGTATTCATATTGGTAGGGGCTAGAGCAAACATCTTATATCTCGACGGGCTTAGTATCTTTGTTCTGGTACTCTGTGTCTTGGTAGGGTCTATTCCTCATGTAAGGTAGGTATGAGGTATGAGGGTTCGAAGACTAGGTAATTTGAGGTCTTGTCTCTATTAGATTACTGGGGGCAAGATAACTAACTATTCATGTTTCCTGCTTGTGGATATGGGTTGGGGTTTGGGGATCTGGAATTCTCTAAGTACTCTTTGGCATCTTCTTCTATTGGGACTCTCAAGTCTAACCTTGATTTCATACTTTTGTTATCTCACTGGCTTTTTCCTTGCTACTAGGGGAACTTACTATCTATACAAAGCACTTGGTGACTATTGAATTGGCTTGAAAGAAACTTTTTTGAGGAGGGATGAAATCTTGCATCTACTGGGAAATTCTGTTACTTGCTAGGGCTTTACTATTCTATTGGCTACTACGGGTTTCTGTACTACTATGATTCTGTACCTCTTTCTTACTTCTGTTCACTTAGGCATTCCTATATCTTTCCTTACTCTTCTTCTAGCTTTCTATCTCTCTTTCTACTTTTCTGGGTAGATTTCTTAAAAAAATTTCTATTTCTTTCTGTGTATTTACTTCTCCGTCTATAGCTATTTAAAGCTTATATGCATCTTCTCTTTCTTCCTTATAACTTATCTTTCCATTCCCTTGGGTACTTTTCTTAAAATGTTATCATGATTTTGTAGCTTGTTTGCACTTCTGGTAATAGGCCGAATATATTCAAGAAGATTCCTAACTTGGATCTAGAGTATAATTATTCTCGTAAGGGATAATATTCCAATGATCTAGGAAAGCTTACTAGTCTGTCTATGAATCTTGGGGACGTAGTCGAGGATCAAATACTGGAGAGGTAGTGCCCCGCATAGTAGTATCCCAGACATACTAAGTATATAAGACCCTAACATGCTACCTACTGCAGTCACTGACTCCCTAGACCATGCTCTGATACCATCTTTGTAACATCCCGGATCTGGGAGATGTCACTGGCAGGGGATAGACCGCACTAGCCCCATAAGCCTCGGATTCTGATCTACCATACAACTATACGTTTTTTACTTTAAGTAAATATATATATCATATATATATATGGGACCGTGGCCCAATCTTACAACATGGCATACAACTTAACTTTAATAACTTTATACAGAAAGACACATATCTCAAATACTAGAACAAAACTTTTACTTGACTCAGACTGGACTCTTACTCTATTTATGACTCGACTAGTGGACGCCATAACCAAGTGACTGCATCAGTATCCATCCTTCTGAGCTCGTCCTTCGAGAAACCTACAAAATATGAAAACTTGAGTGGGGGTTAGATCGCTATACGATGTAAGTGAGTGGACGGAAACTGAAAACTGATGTGAAAAGTTTTAGTTCCAAAACCATAGTTCCAGAAATATCTTCATATAAAAAAACTTGTTCAGAAAACTTCATCTGAAATCTCCTTTATAAAACTTGTCTGTCAGAAAATTGCTTTTGAGACTCTTGTTTCTGAAAACTATTTTTGAAAATCTGATTTTCTGAAAAACTGTTTACTGAAAATCTGATCATTGTGAATTGTTCTGTATCTGAAAAACTTGACATATGAGGGCTTTACGTATCGACGTCCTCCCATATGTCTAACTGTAGCCAGTAGTGCAAATCCATGACTTTGGGGCGTTACGTATCGCCGTCCCCCAAAGCATGCCACTACTGTCTCTAAAATTGGTGGCTAAGGGTGGCAACGGGCCGGGCCGGGCTCGGGCTTTGCCAAGCCAATAAAAAAAAGCCCGGGCCCGGGAAAAGCCCGGCCCGGGTGTCTTCCGGGCCGGGCCGGGCTCGGGCCCGGGCTTTTTATGGGCCCGAATTTAAAAAAAAAAATTTTAAAAATTAAAAAATATACAAATATAAAATACATTTACACTATATACAAAGACAATTTATAAATAAATCACAAATTTCATTGATAAATTAACAATTTAAATGCTAAAAACAAATAAAAATGATACAAATATATTAATATATATATAATTTTTTTATTTTTTTATTTTTTTTATTTATTTTGGCCCGGGCTGGGCCGGGCCTGGGCCAAAATTGGAAAGCCCGGCCCGGGCCAATTTATTAACCCGGAACACGAAGTTATGCAAAAGCCTCTTCTGATGGTCAGATGCAAACACCGAAAGTAATCCAATTAACTAAATTTCTATGTTAATTAAGAAACTCTAAATTCATTAAGTTTAACTTCCAATTATGGCTACCCACGCCCGACATGTATATTCATATCCTGGAAGGAAATCTCTAAGGTGAATGTGAGATCGTGAGCTATTGAGTCTACGGCTAAACCTAAAATCCATTTTCCAAGTTCATTTTGAGTTTACCTAATCAATCTTATTAGTGGCCAATTAACAAGAAGCATTAAGAACTAGACTCAATAAATAAACTAAAACATCACACAAGACATAAGAAAAGTCAACTTATTAAATCATTGATATTGGTTTTCATCACAACCCTAGACAACATATTTAGTTACAACACATATCTAGGACTACTAAAGACAAAAATAAACTATACATCATAAAACAAGTTGAAAACTAAAAAGTAAAATTACAATAATGAAATAAAATATTGGGGTTAGGGGATCCACTTTATTATTTCCAATATAGAAATCTCCCTTATTATAATATATAAATTTGTATTATATTACCAACCGACCATATAGGCGGTATCCTGATTAAGTCATATTTTAATTAATTCCAACCAACCATAAAGGCGATATCCAATTAAGTAAGGTTAAAATTAATTTAATTAAGTCCAACCGAACATAAAGGCGGTATCCCATTAAGTCAGGTTTTAAGATAATTTATATATTATAAATATGAGAGATTAATCTAAAATATCAAAATAAAAGTTTAATCTTTTACCATAGCCGAAATAAGTTACGTACTCATGCTTTAAGTAAAACAAACAAAGTTTTATTACTAAAATAAAAAGAAAATACAAGAAAGCTGAAATTAAACAAACAAGATATTGTATTCTTAGTATTCTAAGGAAATTCCCCAGAAGAAAGTATGAAGAATTCCTTTGATTTCAGCCTCTCTTTAAAGGCTCCAACAAGGGGCCGCGTCACGACGCATGCTACAATACTTTACAAGTGTCGACAAATCAATAATTGTGATGATGTTATGATGACGCGGTGATGACATAAGTGATGAAGCATGTGATGATGATTTGGCGTCGTGGCGCGTTGAGGCTTACACGTCGCGACGTGTGAATCTTATTTTGATCTTTTTGATCCGTTTTTCATCGTTTTAGCCCCGATTTGATTCCAGTGAGTCCCGATATTTTATTTATCTACAAAATAAACACAAACACAACAAAACGTTCATAAAAATTGAGAAACTTTAAAAAATATTAAGTAAAAGGGGAGGTAAATATTGATTATTTTCCGCTCATTAATTTCCCATAGTATCTTTCCTTTTCAGCACTCATCTTGTAATTTTTCAAACTTTCAGGGGTGTCTTCATAAAAGACTCATCATAGGGCTATGCATAAAAATGAAATGTCTACAGTTTCATTTTTTTTTTTATTTTTCATGTTGTTTTATTTTATACTTCTTGTATTATCCGATTTTTTGATTCGGATATCGACTTTTTTGTAGTGGTTATTTTATCTAATTAGTTTCTATTTATGTTGATTTTTTGTATTTTTGGATTTACTGCCATTATGCAAGTATTTGGGGTTTATAGCAACAAAATAGAGAATTTATAGGACTTCGACGGTTAGATCTGTAAGTGAAATAGATATTTTTCTATAGATTTATTACTGTTTGTTTTGTAATTTTTTATTCAATTGTTGTAATGGTCTTGTTTTTTATTTTGTGCACTGTGCTTTTTTTCTCTAGTTGTAAAATTTATATTCAATAATTTCTTGTTGATAGGTTAGAAAATCACACCGAATCCATAATTTCTGTAGGGCCTTGTTAGAATTAGGTGTGAATCCGATTTTTTAACTAGTTATGGGATCACATAGTGAATAAAGTTTTATTTTGTCAAGTTTATCTTCACTAGACTTAAATCTTATATTTTTTTCCTAAATATTATAATCAAGCCGATATGGTCCATCAAATTCTAAACCTCATACTCCAATTTTATTTTTCTTTATTCATATTTGGTTGCTAACACCACTTCCTTCAAAAACAAAATGGAAAAATAAAATTCTTATTAATTTTTGGTGGCTCACGCCACTGTTGGGATATATGTCATAGAGCTTCATATACTGTAAATAGTTTTATACGTTATGAAATAAAATGATGCATTATTCATTTATAAAAGTGTTTGTTTATATTTCGCATAAATTATCTTGATTACCCTAGATTACACATGTACTTTCAGACTTAGTATATGAGTGTCATACACAAGAGGATTTAAGTCTGAAGTTGGTAATATAAAATAGTCCATAAAGAGCAAACAAAGAGGGTACTTTGTTTGTGGTTTATCTATAGCTGCGGTCCATTCTATAATTGTATAGAGACCATGATCCGGGATCGTCCATGTGGAGACATGAGAATGAAGGAACCTTGTTTGATGTGATCATATAGTACAGAACCCACATAGAAATAATTTTCTTATAATATCCGTTAAATAAAGAAATTCATTTCGATATACCAGATGGTCATATATGGATTGATCTTAATTATGAGTGTACTACGAACTCCTTCATGGCAGACTATGTCCTTTGATTCACAAAGGTGAGGTTGGTGTAGCAGTCCCGACCAATAGCTGCGTACTTTGGGGGCATAGTCTGGTGTGTAGCTGGGGACGTTTTACATAGACATGGAGTTCACTCCTTCTTGCGAGAAGTAGAGGAGTATATTTCTTAAGGGTTGATTTGGTACTTGAACGATTAGACCACTCAAGTTTTTCTATTACGGATATAAAGATTAAAATTCATAGTAGTTATGAATAAATTATTCATTAGAGAATCAATGGTACTTAAAGTAAAAATAATTAGAGGGGTATAACGGACATTATGGCCCAGCTTTAATTACGAGAAACTCGTGAATGGTTAATCTATATGTAGTGACTATATCGATGGACACCGACTGGGTTCGGCTTAATATACTATATGCGGCAATGAGAGTGCAGCTTCGGATTTTTAGTGGAATAACCCGTAGTTAATAATTCAGAATCATTAATTAAGAGCTTAATTAATATTTTGAGATTATTAGAGCTTGAAACCGTAGGTTCATTTGGTCCCTATACTAGCTCGATATATTGTAGCAGATTTAGTATAATTGGATTATCCAATTATATAACCACATATGTATAAATATTATTAATATGATTAATGATATTATTTGTCACACTTGAAACTATATATTAAAAGTTAATATATGGTTTTAATAATTATATGATAATTATTAAATGTATAAAATTAAATTATATTTTATATAATTTAATAAGGCCATTATTGGAATTACAAGCTTTGGGTTTTGGAAACCCTTGATTACTTTTGGAAGTTATATTTTTCAAAAGGATTAATTGGATATTTAATTTTGTAACATTTTCTCATTATGTAATTAAGATTGTTGTGACAAAATTTTTGGATTACACACATGCTCGGCCGAATTTCTACAATGGGAAAAGAGGAAGGTTTCTTTTGTTTTAGAAACAAATTACCCTAAGTATAAAAGAAAAATTATTTTTCTTTTTTGAGGGGATCTCTCATTCTAACTGCAGCCTCTATCTTCTTCTTCTTCATTCTTTCTCAAAAGTTTAGATAAACAAAAGAAAGAATAAGTAGTAAACAAAATAAAAATACAAGTGTGTTTCAATTTCTAAATCATTTAGGGATTATTTTTTGAGTCTAGCCCACACTAGTTTCCGTTGGTAATGAGATATAGCTCAGAAGACTTTCTGGTGTTGAACAAATAATAATCTTCATCTTTCTTTCTTGTTTCGTACTCGACAGTGAGGCTTAATTTTGCTCACTGCTGCCCCTTACTTGGAGAAATGGAACTCGGTTTGGTTTCGTTTTAATCCAGAATTTTTGGGGAACATATAGGGATGTTTTGGGGCTGTGTTGGGATTGTTTTCAATTGAAAAATCAGAACTGAAACACAGCCACTGTCCATGCATTTCATGGACTGTTTCGGCAGTGCACTGGGCGTGAATCGGGTCCAAAACAGTCCATTTTCAGTGCAGCTATTCAGGGTTATTCAGGGACTATTTCGGGACTAAAATTTTATCTAAAACAGAAGCAAAATTTTAGTGGTGGTGCTGGTCATATCCGGCCACTCTAAGGGAAGGGAATGAAAATTTTTCAAGTCCGATCCGTGTACCTAAGTCGTTTCTGCTACGCAAGGAAAATATTTCCTACAGCCTCTTCCTTTAAAAAATTACAAAATAAAAAATAATATATTTTTATTTTGGTTACAATAAGCTTAAACCAAAACCCAACCATATTTAATTTTTATTTAACCCAATTTCTAATTTCATCTTTGTTGGAGTTGGTGCTTGGAGTGCCAATCCGAATTGTATATTTTATTATTTATTAATAAAATAACTACATTTTTATTTTATACCTTATTAATGATATTGTCATTATGCATATTAGATTGATGTATAAATATGATAAAATTGACATCGACCTTAGAATAGTCTTGCAGTAATATTGGACACTAGGTGGTCTGATATTGAGATAAATATTACTGTTGTAAACTATTCTTAAAGTAAATATTCCTAGTCGTTGGTTTTGGAATACTGTCGAATTCATGTAACTTAGAAGAATAACACATGTCGTATATTTTAAATTGGAGTTCTAATGGTGTAACCCGATGTACCACGAGTTTTGGAAAGTCGTATAGACGTGTGGGTATTGGTTGGACCGAATACTGAATGACTCATAGATGATTCATAATAGTTGAAAGTACACACCACTGTCAATATAAATTTCCTCGAATCGAGTAGCGTATGTAATCCTTTGACTATAGGATATCATTGATTTTGTGTGAGATCCTCCACACTTTGATGACATGTATGTCAGAAATCTTTCATGGTCTGGCCTCTAGATGTTTGTTGGGTGTGGACCGATGTGTTGGGATATATGCCATAGAGCTACATGTAATGTAAATGGCTTAATGTGTTTTGAAATAAAATGATGCATTATTCATTTATCAAAGTGTTTGTTTAATTTTCACATATTATAAATTATCTTGAATACCCTAGATTACTTATGTGCCTTTAGACTTAGTGTATGAGTGTCATAAACAAAAGGATTTAAGTATGAAGTTAGTAATTTTAAAAATTCCATAGAGAGTAAACAAAGTGGGTACTTTGTTTGTGGTTTACCTATATCTGCGGTCTATTCTATATTTATATGGCGACCTTGATCCAACATCATCCATGTAGAGACATGAGAATTGAGGCACCCTGTATGATGTGATCATATAGGACTGGACCCAGATGGAAATGACATTCTTATAACATCCGTTAAATAAAGAAAGTCATTTCGATCTACTAGATGGTCATATATAGATTGATATTAATCCTCAATGTACTACGAACTCACGCATGGCAGGCTATGTCCTTTGATTTACAAATGCGAGGTTGGTGTAGCAGTCCCGACCAATAGCTACGTACTTTGGGGGCATGGTATGTTGTGTAGCTGGGAACGTTTTACATAGACATAGAGTTCACTCCTTCTTGCGATAAGTAGATGAGTATCTTTCTTAAGGGTTAATTCGGTATTTGAATGGTTAAAGCACTCAAGTCTTTCTATTACGAATAGAAATATTGAAATTCATAATCGTTATGAATAAATCGTTCATTAGAGAATCAATGGTACTTAAGGTAAAAATAATTAGAGGGGTATAAAAGACAATATGACCTGGCTCTAATTACTAGATACCCGTGAAGGGTTAATCTATATGTAGTGACTATATCGATAGACACCAACTTGGTTCGGCTTAATATATCATCTGTGCCAACAAGAGTGCAACTTCGGGTTTTTAGTGAAATAACCCGGAGTTAATAATTCAGAATATTTAATTAAGAGCTTAATTAATATTTCGAGATTATTGGAGCTCAGAACCGTAGGTCCATTTGCTCCATGTGCTAGCTCGATTTACTATAACGGATTTAGTATAATTAGACAGCCCAATTATATGCTCACATATGTATAAATATTATTAATATGATTAATAATGTTGATTGTCACACTTGGAACTATATATTAAAAGTTAATATATGATTTTAATAATTATATGAAAATTATTAAATGAATTAATATTAAATTATATTTGATATAATTTAATAAGGCTAAAATAAGAATTTTGGATTTTGGAAAACCTTGGATATTTTTGGTGGTTACACTTCCAAAAGGTGATAACCTTTTAATTTTGTAACGTATTTTCAATTATGGTAATTGAAAATTTGTTGTTACAAAATTTTTAAAAACTCTTTGCCTTGGCCGAATTCTTGATGGTGGAAAAGGGAAAGGTTTTGTTTGTTTTGGAAACAAATAACCCTAGGTATAAAAAGAAGATCTATTTTTCTTTTAGCCTAAATCTCTCATTCTCTAACCTAGCCTCCATCTTCTTCTTCTCCAAATCCTCTCAATTGTTGAGAAAAGAAAAAAAGTAACATAAGAAAAAAAAAATCAAAAGAACAAAAATTGTTGTGTGTCTTTATCTCTAATTAGTTTAGGGATTATTTATGTGAATCTTGCCCACACAAGTTTCCGTTGGTAACGAGACATAGCTTGGAAGAGTTGTGGTGTCGAACAAATTCATCTTCTTCTCTTTCATCTTTGTTCACGCCAGTGAGGCATTATTTTGCACACTGCCGCCCATTAACTTGGTGAAACGGAACTCATTTTGATTTGTTTTTAATCTAGTTTTTTTGGGGAATATTTTGTGGTGTTTTGGGGCTGTGTTGGGGCTATTTTCAACTGAAAAATCAGAACCAAAACACATCTATAGTCCACGTATTTCAGGGGCTATTTCTATTGTTCGTTGGGAGCGAATTGAGTCCAAAACAGTCTAATTTTTGTCCGGCTGTTCAGGGAATGTTCGGGGACTGTTTCGGGGCTTGAATTTTATCTCAAACTGAAGCAAAATTTCATTGGTGGTGGCAGTAACATTCGGCAATACAAATGGAAAGGCATAAAAATTTTCAAGTCCGATCCATGTACCTAAACCGTTTCCACTGCTTAAGGAATGTGTTTCCTACATGATGCACTTAGTATTCAAGTACGAAGTAAGATAGGATTCATCGACCCGTATGTGTACCATAAAAGGTTTAGGTCTCTATGTGAGTAAAGTCACAATTCTTAAAGTTTTGCCCAAATTCTATCATTTAGGGTGGATCACATCAGTTATGAAGAATCGTGGACATGTCGACATGAGATGTGCGCTTCATAAACTTGACGGTGTATTCTATGTTTCCTAAGCACAACTCGGATAGCCTATGATAGAGGGATTGTTAAACATATGTGATGATCTCGACTTATATAGTTCATAATGGTCGTTCATGTTCTTCACGAATTCAGAGGTGGCTGAATTGCTTACATATTAGCTAGGCTTATATTACGAACGTGTCTGTACATAGAGAGTCCAATATGAAGTGTACTCGTTGAGCACTAGGGTAGCCAATTAATTTTTTATAAAAGATAATATTTGATATTATAATTATCAACTAAGATAATCAAGTGTTATTGGATAACATTGATTATTTACTTTGACCTAATTGGATTAATTCAATAATTACACAAGCGTTTAATCGTAAAATCATAATTATCTCTACTAATTGAGGATATTATGGTAATTGTAAGTAGGTAATAGTATGTGGTTTTGGCTTGATTTAATTGGATTAAATCAAAGTGGCAAACATTGAATTAATCCATTTTCTAATCTTTGTCTTAATTTAATTGGATTAAATCAAAGTGGTAGATAATGGAGATTAGTCACACCTAATTATACATATTTGGATAAATTAGATTAAGCTCACATAAAAGTTGATTGAAACTTTTATTAATTAAAAATTACCTAAGTTTTAATTAACCAAAGCAAAAGCTTTAGAAAGCTAAATACAAGCAAGATTTAGAGAAATTAACATAAGTTAGAGGTGTTAGGGTTGGTGCTCGGAGCCCAATCTGGATCGTATTTATGTCTGATTCATGAATACGAACAATTCATTTTTCCATAATATTACTTATTTATGGCAGCACCTCTTATCTTTTATATACGTATTCGATCTAATTATTATTAGATTGAAACTAAATATGAATTAGTGATATGTATATATTAGTCAAAGACCCCAAGATTTACAACGTAGTGCGCTGTTACAATACAGTTTGTAATTGACATTGGGAATTTTCACTATAAGTTGTATATTCTCAAATAAAGTTCCTGGTCAAGATCAACTAACACGAGTCGGTTAGTAAAATCCACTGAGACCAGTACATGTCATTTATCAGAATTTGGTCCGATGGTTTATCCCAATGAACCATGAGTCTCGGGAGACTTGTATAGACATGTAGGTGTTTATTTGATAAACACTGAACGACTCACCGAAGATTTCCTAATAGATGGTACACCAACATCAATAGGAATCTTCACGGGTTGAGTAGCATAGTGATCATTTGACTTGAGATATCACTGTGGATTTATGAGGTATCCTCTACACTTTGATGGCTGTCACGTCACCGATCAATTTAGAGACCTCCATATGTTCGTTTGGTGTGGATAGATACTCAGGATATCCTATGTGTATCAAGATAGGATCTGTCAAATCTGTCTACAGAGCATAGATATCCATTATTGGATTAGTAATCTGTTAAATCCATGAACCCATGGTACACTATAGAAGTAAGTTCTAAGTGTTATTTAATAGATTGCTAAAAGATACGTCGACAGGATTATACCTATAGAGATTTGACATTTTTATCTATATCTCTGGCATAATCCGGATACCTGTGACATAGGTCGTCATAATTTATGGGTGGGTAGATTATGGACACGAAATTAGATTTTGTAACGGATATGCCTAAATATACAGAGTCCCACTAATGAAAAATACTCGTAGAGCACTAGGGCAACATTTATAAATAATATTGATTATTTATAAATCGTTTAATAGTTAAACGAAAAGATACATGCTTAAGGGTTTGTCGGGCCATTTCTTAGTTAATATGTATTTGGATTTAATACATGATTTTATTAAATACACATTAATTAATTGTCAAATAAAGTATTTAACAAATGTCACAAATATATGTATTATCGAATATTTAAAGTAAATATGATTCATATATTTAGATATTTGTATTAAGTAACTATCTAATTATTTAATTGTTAAATAATTACAATAATTAAATACATTTATTATATTATGATTTTGGTTGGATTTGGCTAAATGTGATTAGTTCACTTGCTGGAAAACATTTAAAGTCGTAGTGTACAACTTGAATAAGTAACCTAAGCCTTAATTTATTAATGTAAATTTGAAGCAAAATGATATTTTTACCCCCTAGGCTTTCGGCCAAGGTAAAAGAGGTATAAAAGTTTTGTTTCATTTTTATTCTTTCATAAGTTTAAGCCTCCAAGAAATACAAGAGAAGAAGTTGAGAGAAAAACACAAGTCTTAAGCATGAAACTTGAAGAAAAGCTTGGAAAACAAGATATTTTCATCATTTCTTTTTGTAGAAAATTATTTCTATTGCTTTAGGCTACTAAATATGATGTAAGTATGTGTTTTTCTTCTCTCTTATTTTGTGTTGAGAAGCTTGGAAGCTTGATGAAAGGATATTTTCATGTATGTAAACAAAGTTTGCTTATTAATGGTTAATTAGCACACTTTTGGTAATTAGATGACTTGGTTTCCATTCTAGAGTTGTTAGGCCACTCAATGATGAACTATAATTTCTCTTCAGTTATTTCAAAGTGGTGAGACTTGATTGGTGTTGTGGAGATTAGATTAAAGTGTTGGATTGTGTTAATTTTGGTTAATTTGATTAATTGAAAAATTATGGTTTCTAAACTAAACCAAAATTGAGGATTTTGATATATATGCTGTATTTTGATACATATGAGATGTATAAATTATTTTGGTACTGATTGAAAATCACTTAACTTGTATTTCAAAATTTATGACCAAAATGATCAAAATAATAACTATTGGGGGCTCACGGCAATTACCTAATTTTTTGGAAATATTTTTCTAGATTATATTTGTATGTATACAAGATGTTCATATCATTTTGGTAGTGATTGGAAATAATCTAAACTTGTATTTGATAATTTAGGACCAAAATGATCAAAGTGCAAAAATTTTGGGCTTTTCGACAATTAAGAAAAAATCTGGAAAATTTTTCAGAGTTTTGTTTGAATGTATATGTGATGTATAAATAATTTTGTTTGTGATTGGAAATCACCTAAGCTTGTATTTAACAACTTAGGACTAAAATGATTAAATTATAAAATTTTGGGGTTTCACGGTAATATGCTGAAATTCTGATTTTTTGGGTTAAAAATTATATTTTTTGAGTATTGAGTAATTAAAATAAATACCCAAGAAAAAATAAAGAAATCGGAAAATTTAATTTTTCCGTATTCCGCTGCGTTACCCGAATATATCACCCAAAGCCCCAACAAAAACGGTATTATAGCACATTTGATCTTGAACCGATAATATGATTAGGCCCCTTAAATTTGACATTGAATCTAATTTTTACTTTATGCATGCGTGTGTTATTTAATTTTATTAAATAAGGTGTATGAATCTTTAAGAAAAATCTTTGTTAAATACGGCATTAAAGTAACTAGTTTTAGGAATATTTGTTTCTTGGTCCACCTTGTTAGTACGGATGTGAATGTTTCCTTGATGTTTTAGCCGTATCGTGCCAAAGCTGTGCAGTTATGGCTTATCATAGTTCATTTGCACCGATAGAGCTTATATGATAAGAGACAAATTCAAGTGAAAGTGGAAATCCGAAACATTCCAAAGCTGTCAGGACTACATCGGTAACTTGAGCTTGTCACTACAAGTGAAGCCTTGATACGCCTCCTGTGAACGTGCCAAATGGTCAGGACCAAAATCAGGAGTCACAGTGAGTGTGATTGATAATGAGTTGTCTACCTGTGAATATACGTAGGCGAGAACGTGCTAATCCTATGAGTCGAAATCTATTCATAGGGTCCACTTCTCACTATAGAATTCAATTTAATTATTGCATTCCTGTTTTCCGTTGGGGATTACGGTACTACGTAAAGTAGTGAGAGGCACTGTTGGGTTAAAAATCCATAACTAAGGTAGTGTGGAATATTATAAAAATTATCGCTTATGTTTTCTTTATTCTATTGTGTATATAAAACTAAACTTCTAATCCACTACATGCATATTATTTATATATGTTTTCTAACCTGGCTTATGATTGCAAGTTTCTAGAATAGGTTTTAGATATCAATATACATGGATATAATTAGATTAGTCTAAACCATCGGGAACTATTATTCCAATTTTCTTGGAAAATCAAGATGGTTAGTGACTTAGTTACTAAGTCACGATAGGTAATCTGAAAAGATATATGTTTTAGGATATAATAGTTTAGAGGGAATAGTTTCTTGTGTAGTAAAAATTGACGTGAATTGGTTAATGTCTCGATACTCTTTACTGGCATTAAGAAAATCACATTAGGTATTTGTTTATCTGATAACGACATTTCTTGGTTTTAGTGACCTTCCGAGGTAATGTGTCTAACATAGTTTGCTAATCAATTATTTACAATTGTTGTGAATAGTTGAAGGTAAATCATAAAGCTAAAGAAAGGAGATGTGTATAGTTGTGTGTAGAGAATATCAATTCTCATAATATGACAACTATAGATATTGGATACCAGATCTCCCGTAAAATTATTGGAATATGAATGAATGATTGTTATGATAGCAGAACTTGCGATAATTGGATAGTTACATGTTCTTTATAAATAATCGTTAGATATTTTAATATGACTAGTAGTGTCATTGATGAAGGGATAAACATTAAGAAAAATATTCGGTTAAGTAAATAACTTAGAATAATGCTTTATGAGTTTTGATCACTTAAGCATTAGATGCTTATTTTGTATAGTAAATGATGGTCTAATACGAGATCACACCACATATCCTTATCCATTTAATGAATATTTTATTCGGGAATGTGATTAAATCTCATTTAACCAATGATTGTCATTGAAGCATAAGATTTATTAAACTGCTACATTAGATGTATGAAGTTAATGAATTATAAATTGCTTAAGAAAGTTTTCTTTACTTTCTAACTTAGTCAATGAATTGTAATGACTTAGTTACATGTTTCTGAAGAAACATGGATAGAACATTTTGACTAGTTCAAAAATATTCTATCAGAATTTTTGAAAATTGTATCTTTAAAATTCTTAGTGAGTCTTTGAATTGTTCAAAGATCTTTGATACGATCAAACATATGAATTTACAGTAATTAGTTCTAAGATTATTTAATGAATGTGATTCTTACTCAATGTTATTCTTCTATGATTCTATCGTGATAGAATTAGTTAGTGTGAGGAATCAAATCTTATATGATTTGACTCATTTGATATTGAGTGTTACCGAATTAGTTTCAATACTCTTGGAGATATGCTCAAGTTATACTAATTCATCCTTTTAATTAAGGTTCTATTACTTCCTACAGTTATGAATTTGATATGTATAGGTAGAAAATTCGAATCTTGAAAAGTTTGAGTTTTGACTCTTTCTTTTGTATAACGGTTATATAATTGAAAATAATTACGCCTCGGAGTTACAAGTAAAAGTTTATCATTTATTCCATTTAATATAATATTGTATTCTATTTGATAGAATATATTTTCTATGATCCCCAGTAATAAAATTATTTTATTACTTGGTGTGTAACATTAGATGTTGACCATTGTAGAAAAAACTTGACTTATTGAAGTCAAATGTGAGAGTGATAAACTATAAATGGAACTACATAATTACTAAGATGAAAAGACATTTAGACATTTTCCATATAAGTCAAATTGGATGTCAGAATCATTTGTGAAGCATTTGATACTAAATGGTTCTATTATTTTCTTATCGAAGAAAATTATCCTATAACATACAGTATGAGAGATATTTGATATCGATTTCGGAAGATAGTATTGAATCTTAGATTTAAGATTGTTTGAAGCTTACTACGATCAAGTTTTGAACTTGACTGAGCTTTCGTTATGAATCTTTCATAAAATGTGCAAATCGCTTCCGCAGCAAAAGCAAAGTGAGTTTATTAAAGGTTTGACCTTTATAGTATGACAGTGAGGAAAGTTATACTCAACAATCTATTGTAGATTATGAGAAAACTTATCTTCAGTCGCACTAATTGAACAATTAAAGATCTGTTGGTTAATGTTGATATTAAACCGTGTATTTTAGCTTGGACTACAAAGTGGCATTTGTAACGAGCGGTAGTTTTTACTACTGTATACAGTTGTACTGTTACATACGGGATGAAGGCAAATAAAATAAATTATGTTGAGACTCAAATATACTCATGAAATGATTTTGGGGACAATTGGTAAACTCCTTGCATTCCCGGTACGAAACTGTACAATATTCCTATCCAGACAGCCTGTGGTATTTGGAGCGTATCTTTCTCATACGAACTCCGATTTTTATGAATTTTATATCGTCAAAAATATGAGATTGAGACTTACAACTTTCTCGTTGAATATTTTCCCAAATTCGGACCAAAAATAAGTTAAAAATCGCAACATCAGTAAGCTGCTACAGTGACTTCGTGATTGATCTAGAATTGGATGAGGTGGCATCATATTGGCCATTCATGCCCAATAAAAAAAAATCAGCCACTTTTGTATATAAAAGGGAACTATTCCCTCATCACCAAGAGTGGGAAAAACGTGGAGGGTGATAGGGGGAAATCTTTTGATGCAAAACCTCTTTTCTTCTCCATTTCTTAATGCATCTTAAGCCATTTAAGCTCCATTTCCAATCTTGGTAAGCTTCTTCTTCCTTCTTATCTTGTTAATTTTTATCTTTAAGCCAAAGAATTAAAAGCCCCAATTTAATTTGGTAGAAAACATGTATTTTGGAGAAGTGTATTAAGGATATAAGCTTGTAATGGGGTCAAATTGTAAATGATTAGGTTGAGGATATTATGCTTGGTAATTAATGTTTATGGTTTGTGTTTGGGAAATTTGGAAGTAATATTTGATATGGAATGTTCGTTTAGTATGTAGTTACTTGAAATTTAAGGAATTGTTAAGTGGATGTTATAGTATGGAAGTGTTAGCATGACGTGTAATGGATGAACTTGGAGAAGCAAAAAACAGAATCCTGGAAATCTGTTGCGCGTCGCGACGTGCAAGAACTTTGCGTCGTGACGCGTGGTACAACATTTGCCAAAAATAGTTTCAAGCCATCCCAGTTTCACCCGAACGCGTTAGAGACTACCCTATGAGTCTCGTATCAGCCCTTATGTATAAAATTACGTCGTAATATACTAATTATATGCCTCACAGTGATAGCCCTTATTTGAAAAAGGAAAATTTTGTTTGATTTCAATTTATACATTCTTAGTCCATTTTCTAATCTAGTTTATCCGATGATAGATCATCGCAGGAATCACAAGTTTCACCAGCAAAGTAAAGAAAGGCTAGCAGAATTCCAATAACAGTGAGTGGCCCTTTTTCACAGAACTGATTTTATTTAACATTTTTAAATTTAGACTTACTTTTAAAAGCATGTAAGGCGTTGGACTGAATTTTATTACATATGTTTTTTTTATATATATACAATGATGATTTAGAAAGATTATTTTTCAGCATGAGTTTTGAGTTAAAATTGTTTTCAAACATGAGATTTATGTTTTTCGGGGCATGGAGGAAAAACCCACCCCAGTATGTAACTTTTACAGAGATAGAATTGACGGACAGAGAACATGTGCACATGTAGAGGACTGAGGGGATGGCGATACGTAAAGCCCTCAGATCCTAGAGTAGGGCTAGGGGGACGACGATACGTAACACCCCTAGACCATAGTTTCAGAGCTTGGGTGGTAGCATAGATCCTCACCCCCAGTTCTAGTTTTGTGGCTTGAGGGGACTACGATACGTAACGCCCCAAGACCACCAGTTTCACGGACATTAGTGGCATACTTTGGGGGACGACGATATATAAAGCCCAAAGTCATGGATTTGCACTCCTGACTCTTGTTAGGCGTATGGGGGACGGTGATAAGTAATGCCCCCATGCGTCAAGTTTTTCAGATAGAGATACAGATTTCAGAAACATTTTTCAGTTTTCAGTTACAGTTTTCAGAAAGAACTTTTAGAAAAGAAAGTTTCCAGAAACAATAGTTTTATAAAAGATTTTTAAAAAGAAGCTCAGAGTTTTAAGACAAAAAATAGTTTTCTTATAAAGCTATCTCATGAGTTTCCGGTTTTAGAACCAAATGTTCTGATAACAGTTTTTAATTTTTTGTCCACTCACTTAGATCGTACAACGGTCTAACCCCCTCTCCCAGTGTCTATTTTGGAGGTATTCTTGGAGGACGAGCTCGAGAGGATGGATACTGATGCGGTCACTAGGGTATAGAGTCCACCAGTTCAAGTCAGAGAGAGTAAGTGTACAGTCACAGTCAAACAGAAGTCATGTATTAGTCTTTGGTTGTGTGATAGTCGTTGTAAAGACATGTGTTTTATGTATACACTACTTTTTTGGAGTTGAGTTTGCATGATAAGTTGTTGAGTTTAGGCTACGGTCCAATACTTACTATATATATATATAATTATAGAAAATAGTATCAGATATTAAATAGCAGTTATCAGAGTTAGAGGCTTATGAGGTTAGTACTATTTATCCCCTACCGGTAGCATCTCCCGAATCGGGGATGTTACAAAGATGGTATCAGCGCATGGTCTAGGGAGTCAGTGACTGCAGTGGGTAGAGTGTTGGGGTCTTGTATATTTAGTATATCCGGGATACTAGTATGCGGTGCACTACCTCTCTAGTATCTGATCCTCGAGTACATCCTCAAGATCCACAGACAGGTTAGTAAGTATTCCCGAGCCATCTGAATCCTTTTTCCTTACTATAGTTAGGAATCATTCCGTAATCATCCTAGATTAATCCTTGAAGTTCAGTACAAGCTAGGGAACTAGATATTAAGTTCCATAGAAAGTTATCCAATAAATTAAAAGAGAAAGAGAAAGCTAGAAGAGAAGTAAGGAAAGTGTAAGGATGATTAAGTAGTGAGAAGTAAGAAAAGATAAAGATACAGGATTAGATTAATAAGAAAGTACATGAACCTATAGTATCCAAGAGAATAGAGAAAACCCCAGCAAGTTTTAGAATTGCCTAGTAGATGTAAGATCTCTTCCCTTCTCAGGAAATCTTTTCAGACAGATCAAATAGCCTTCGAGTACCTTGAATAAATAGCGAGTTTCCCAAGTAATGAAGAATAGTCAGAGGGGTAACAGAAGTAAGAAACCTAGATTAGTCTTGAAGGCCCTAATAGACCTAGATGCCAAAAAGGATTTAGAGAACTCCATATACCCAAACCCCGGCCCAGATCCCCAAGTAAGAAATAGAAACGATTAGTTACCTTACCCCTCCAAAAATACTATAGAGACAAGACCTTAAATTATCTAGTCTTCGAACTCTCCAGTGACATCAGATAAGGAAGTTGCCCTGGCAGAGCCTACCTCATACCTACCTTACATTAGGAATAGACTTTACCAGGACACGGAGCACCAGAATAAGGTCACTGAAACCCATTAAGATATAAGATGTTTACCCTAACCCTTACCAGCCTAGATATAGGCGACTATAAGAAGTCAATGAAAGTTCATCATAAGAAATATAGGCATTCAGAAGATTGATCACCCAGAAAAGACTAAGGGAGTTTTGAGAATATAAAGAAGAGAACCTACTGTTAGTGTCCTAAACATGGCCAATGACTCTAAACAAGATTTGTGTGTGAATAAATCAAGTGAAAGTAGCGGAAATACTCACATTGATCGGTTGAGGAATTTAAAAAATTTCCTTGAATGTAGAAGCTCCAAGCCTTGTATTTGAGTTCCAAACTCTTGGGTGAGTTTCCCTATCACCTTTATTTAACTCTCAAAGTGCTAGCTATGGTGAATTTTGCAACAAAATTCAAGGAGAAGAGAAGGCCGAATTCGGCCACAAGGAGAATGAGAGAGATGGATAAATAGTTCACTTCCAAAGTTAACTTAAGTTGGTAGGTGTGTTGTGTAATTAATCCAATCTATAAGCTCAACCACTTTCATCCCAAATAGTGACAAGTTGATGTAAGTGATGTGGGTCCCACACACTTTGGGACCGGATTCGTTTAATCTGACTAAACGAATTTTCCGTCGCTAAATAATTAAATCCAATTTAATTAAATAATAATGCCTCGCAAAATTATTACGAAAGTCACTTACGAATTAATTCCAATTAATTTGTTCGCTTAAATTAAAATCAAATTTTAATTCTGTATTAAAATCCAATTTCAATTAATATATCCGATATATTATTTTAGCCCAATTAAATAAATTAAATAGTAAAATCCAATTTAACTATTAAATTTACTTTACCGATTAATTCCAAATTAACCGCGTTCTCTCTTCTAGACGAATTTAATCCCAGATATATTCTTACCGTAATTAATCCAAGATTAATTTTCTCTCTCATAATTAATCCCAGATTAATTATGTTCGAGTCAAATGTCATTGGTGAATCTTTGGGAAGCGACCCAAGAGATCCCTTGATATATTGGCAGTAAATACGATCATCGGACTATCTGAACACGTGCGTACCCCGTACCACGTTCTCACTGATTTACAAAACATGGTTGCCTTCTTGCAAAGCACCGTGCCTACCCAATTCTCCAGAAATATTCAACGAGGAATATATAATATGTATCAGGTGTAGTATACAATGAATTACGTAATACGATCCAGTATCGGATGTCACATGCTAGGCCTAGGGCTGGAATTGTGTTTGACCCGTACGAAGCATATATCGGATCATCAGCAACTAGTCTTTATAATCGGATAATCATGACCTAGTCATACTATCCCGATAGCTGCAGTATTTAGGAGTACTAGTTCTATTTTCTGTGTTATCATCATCTCCATATGACTGAAGTGATACTCTCATCTTGACATCACACCCAATACACTACGATTCTCAATAAACCCAGAAGAGGCGTACACAGAACCTGTTAAAGCTCCAGACGACCAAAACCAAAGTATACTGATTGTCGCAAGTATTAGCGATGCAAGTCTCAGGTTAAGACCACAAACACCTACCCTGATTCAGATTCCCATAGACACATAGTTATAATACCAATGGGACTCCGAGGGGTCTATCCAGAGCGAAGCTGTTCCCGGTCAATGTAGATGTCCTAGACATGCAACAGGATCTCTAAGCGTGATTCGTGTGGAATAAATCAAGAAGTTTGCGGAATTAACTTACATTGATCGGCTTTAACTTTCAAAAATTTTCATGGATGTTGAAGCTTCCAAGCTCATGGGTGAGTATCTCTATCACTTTCATTTGACTCCCTTTATGTGCTAGCAAGAACAAAATGGAACAAATTTTATCTCTCAAGGACAAGCAAATTTACCTAAGAGAGAGGGAAACAATCGGCAGTCTTCAAAAGACAAACCAATTGCCTTTTCGGCATATACAAAAAACAGAGGCCAAATGCCCTTTATTTCTCAAAGGAAAAAAAAAAAAACAAAGTGTTGCTTTCTGTTAATTTTTAAATTAGAGGCGTCAATGGCTTTATTCAAATAGAAGCCAAATTGCTTTTTGTTTCAAAATCATCTAAAGACCATTTGGCCAAAATAAATGCGCAGGTCAGAGACCTCTTTTCCATTTTGGCCAAAATGATAAAAAAAGATTAATGGCCTCTCTTCCAAAGGTGTGAAGAGAGAGACGATCAATTGAATTTATCCAATAATTCATTAGTTGTATATTTCCATTTGGTAAGTGTGATAGGTAAATAAAATCCAATTTATTATCCCAACTACTTCCATCAAATAGTGACTAATTGATGTAAGTGAGTGGGTCCCATCACATAGAATTCAAAATTCTAAATACTTACACAACACACTTTTGGGCTCGGGTTCATTTAATCTGATTAAATGAATCTTCCGTCGCAACTTAATTAAATCCGATTTAAATAAATAATAATGCCTAGTAAAATTATTACGAAAGTCGCTTATGAATTAATTCTAAATTAATTCGTTCGCACGAATTAAAATCCAATTTTAATTCCGCATTGAAATCTAATTTCAATTAATACATCTAATATATTATTTTAGCCCAATTAAATAAATTAAATCGTAAAATCCAATTTCATCATTAAATTTACTTTGCCGATTAATTCCAAATTAATCGCGTTCTCTCTTCTCGACGAATTTAATCCCAGAAAAATTCTCGACGTAATTAATCCCAGATTAACTCTTTCTCTGATAATTAATCCCAGAACAATTCTTGTCGTAATTAATCCCAGATTAATTCTCTCTCTCATAATTAATCCCAGATTAATTCAGTTCGAGTCAAATATCATCGGTGAATCTTTGGGATGCGACCCAAGAGATCCATGGATATATTGGCAGTAAATACGGTCATCGGACTATCCGAATACGTGCATACCCAGTACCACGTCTTTACCGATTTACAAGACATGGTTGACTTCTAGCAAAGCACCGTGCCTACCCAATTCTCCAGAAATATTCTGCTACGGAATATAAGATCTTTGTCAGGCGTAGTATACATAGTATTGCGCATATTGATCCAGTATCGGATGTCACATGCTAGGCCTGGGGCTGGAGTTGTGTCTGCTTCGTACGAAGCATATATCAGATCACTAGCAACTAGTCTCTTTATGATCGGAAAGTCATGACCTAGTCATACTTCCCTGATGGCTATACCACTTAGAGTACCAGTTCTGTATCTATGCGTGATCATCATCACCATATGACTGAAGTGATACTTCCGTCTTGACATCACACCCAATATACTACAATTCTCAGTATACACAGAAGAGGCGTACACAGAACCTGTTAAAGCCCCGGATGACCAAAACCAAAGTATATTGATTGTCGCAAGTATTAGCGATGTAAGTCTTAGGTTAAGACCAAATACACCTACCCTAGTTCAAATTCCCATAGAAACATAGTCATACTACCAATGGGACTCCGAGGGGTCTATCCAGAGCGAAGCTGTTTCCATACCATCGGTAAACAAAACCTCCTATTACACTTGCATGAGTATCCAATACCCAAATATATGAGAACTATGATGTTACGCTTCCATAACACGTACAAGTGTAATACTAGTCTATTCTGCATTATCGATGTCCATTCTCGATAATACTACGACTATGGATATTTAATAATTAAACCTTAGTGGATTAATACTAATCATATGGACTTTTTTCATTTATATATCCAGGTAATCCAATTATAAATGATAAAAGAGCAATTTCCTTTGTCACATAGTTAATTTGTACAACAACACCTTGTTCTGTACAAATAGTCATGATATGGGTCATATATGTCCAACAGTCAAACGGCTAACAGAACCTCCTATCAAACTTGCATAAGTATCCAATACTTAAATATATGAGAACTATGCCTTTAATCTTCCATAACATACACTAGTGTAATACTAGTCTATTCTGCATTATCGATGTCCAGTCTCGATAATACTACGATTATGGATATTTAATGATTAAACCTTAGTGGATTAATACTAATCATATGGACTTTTTTCATTTATATATCCAGGTAATCCAATTATAAATGATAAAAGAGCAATTTCCTTTGTCACATAGTTAATTTGTACAACAACACCTTGTTCTGTACAAACAGTGATGTTATGGGTCATATATGTCCAACAGTCAAAAGGCTAACAGAACCTCCTATCAAACTTGCATAAGTATCCAATACTTAAATATATGAGAACTATGCCTTTAAGCTTCCATAACATGCAGAAGTGTAATACTCGCCTATTCCGCATTATCGATGTCCAGTCTCGATAATACTACGACTAGGGATATTTAATGATTAAACCTTTCATGGATTACTATTGTCTCATATCTTATTAATCCGGTTTAACCATATGGACTTTTATCATTTATATATCCAAGTAATCCAATTACAAAATGATAAAAGAGCAATTTCCTTTGTCACATAGTTAATTTGTACAAAAACACCATGTCTTTTGCAAATAGTGTTGCTGTGGGTCATAATTGTCCAACAATCTCCCACTTGGCCTATAGCCAATCACTCCAGTGTCCAACACCTGAACTATATACGAGTCGCTTAAACTTTTGTTGAGATATCACTTTCGTCAACAGATCTGCAAGGTTATCATCTGATGTGATCTTTTTGATCTTGACATCGCCACGATGTATGATCTCACGAATCAGATGAAACCGTCGAAGTACATTCTTGGATCATTGATGAGACCGTGGATTCTTAGCATGTGTTGTATCCCAGCTCAGCTGCTAACAGAACTACTCCTAATCAAATTAGGAATTTATAGATCCAAAATGATTCTTTTGCTGCCTCAGCCAAAAAAATATATACCGCTTTTGTTGTTGAATCGGCAACAATATCTTGCTTGGAAGATTTCCAGCTCATTGTTCTGTTATTCAAACAAAATATGTACCCAGTCACCTCAAGTTCTCCTTCTCCTTAGACTAAGAATGGATCCTTAGTCCGTCCAAGATACTCAAGGATGTTCTTTACATCAATCCAGTGACCATCACCTGGATCGGCCTGATTATGACTGCACATGGTCTAAGCATATGAGAAATCAGGTCGCGTACATGTTTTTTAATGTACGAGTTCTGGGAGAGTGCCAACAACTTTTAGATCTATCCCAGTAGATCCTTATTCCTAGAATAAAGGTTGCCTCTCCCAAGATTTTCATGGAGAATTTTAAAGAAAGTCAAGCTTTCACCGATTATAACATGGAATTTCATTGCTAAGAAGCAATACATCATCAACGCATAAGACAATGAATGTCAGTGCGCTCCCACTAACCTTCTTATATACACAAGAATCTTCTTTGTTTTGAATGAAACCATATTCTTTTATGATCTCATCAAAATATTGGTTCCAAGAACGCGATGCTTGCTTCAATCATAAATGGATCGATTTAACTTGCAAACCTTGTTTGCATGTTTTGGCACGACAAAATTGTCAGGTTGTTGTATATAAACATCCTCCAAAAGGTTTCCGTTAAGGAAAGTGGTTTTGACGTCCATCTGCCATATTTCATAATCACAATATGCAGCAATAGCAAGCATTATCCGAATGGATTTAATCATGGCAACATGTGAGAAAGTTTCATTGTAATCAACACCATGTCGTTGATGATACCCTTTTGATACAAGCCTAGATTTGTACGTTTGTATGTTTCCATCGATGTATATCTTCTTTTCAAGACCCATTTACTACCAATAGGCACAATGCCTTCTAGTACATCAGCCAGTGTCTAAACTTGGTTGGTATACATGGAATCCATTTCAGACTTCATGGCTTCTTGCCATAAAGCGGAGTCGATACCTTGTATCGCTTCCTCATACGTAGCCCGTTCATTATCCTCAATAAGATTATTATATACATGAGGTGAGATCAGAAACTCATACCTCTCAGGTTGTTTCTTGACTCTCTCTGACCTACGCGGTTCTTGTGTATTAGAAGATTTTGGAACAGTCTCATCCCTGATGAAATGTTCGTGTTCCTTGAGAGGTCGGTGCTAGGAATAGTATCTCTATGATTTTCATCGAGTTCTACTTTCATCCTATTTACCACTACATTTATGAATTCCTTTTCGAGGAAAATTACATGAAGAGCAAAAAATATTTTTGTTCTCTTGTGGGTTATGGAAATAATATCCTTTGGTTTCCCTAGGATAACCAATTACAAATAGGCATTTATCTGATTTGGGTTTTAGTTTGGTGTCATCCAAACATTTAACATATGCCCAGCATCCCCAAATCTTCAGGAATGAGAAACCTGATTTCTTTCCTGTCCATATTTCATATGGAGTCTGTCCAACAGACTTTGATGGAACCTTATTCAAAATAAGTATTGCAATGTTCAATGTGTATCCCCATAAGGAAATAAGTAGCTCAGTACGACTCATCATTGACCTTACCATGTCCAATAAAGTTCAGTTTCTCCGTTCGGACACACCGTTCAATTGAGGTGTTCCGGGAGGAGTCCATTGTGAAAGAATACCATATTCTTTCAAGTAATCGAGAAACTCATTGCTCAAGTATTCTCCATCACGGTCCAATCACAATGTTTTAATACTTTTACTGATCTATTTTTCTACTTCGTGTCGAAACTCTTTGAATTTCTCAAAAGTTTCCGACTTGTGTCTCATAAGATACACATAATCATAATGCGATGCATCATCAGCCTGGCTAGACTTGGGCCCATATACGTCACTATAAACGAGGGCTAACAGCGTGGTGGCATGTACACCTTTACCGCTAAAAGGCATCTTAGGCATTTTGCCTATTAAATAAGATTCGCAGACGTCATGTGAATTAGGATCAAATCCGTCCAAGTATCCACTATTAGAAAGTTTGGATATACGAGTCTTGTTAATATGTCCCAGACGACAATGCCACAAATAAGTTTCATATGTGTTACTCAATTTGAGCCTTTTATTTGTCATGTTATATGTTTGAGATTCATTTATATTCAAAATATAAAGACTATTATTAACATATGTTGTATATATCAAAATATCATCTTTATATACAAAACACCCAGTGTTCCGGAATATAAAGGTATACCCACATCGGGTTAAACAAGATACATACATGATGTTTCTAGTTAAACTAGGTACAAAATAACAGTCACCTAATGTAATTACATGCCCCAAGGGCAGATACAAAACATAGGTCCCAACGGCCAAAACAGCGACTCTCGTCCCATTTTCGACTCGTAGGTCAATCTCATCTGAAGCCAGTCTCCTGCAAATCTGCAGATCATGCACATCAATATATGTGTGAGTACCACATCCAGAATCAAAAATTTAATTTTTAAAACCAGTAGTGGACATGTTTATAACAAACAAACCTGAAGCCGGAGCTTTGCCCGCCTTCACTTCCTTCATATATGCCTTGTACTCACGGCAGTCACGCTTCTAGTGACCCCGTTTGCCATAATGTAGGCAGACATCTTGGGATATGTCCTTAGTCTTCCTAGAATATTGTGATGATTTGACCTTGCCCTTTTTCTTCTTTTTCTTCACACCTCTAGAAGCCTTCGGCCAAGCCTTGGCCTTCTAAAAAGTCGAAGTAAGATACGCCTCGCACTTCTTGCCCTTCAGAATCTATAGCTATACTTCTTTCAGCATCGTCATTAACTTTCCAAGAGTCTTTTCTTAGTTCATCATGTTATAATTCATGACGAACCCGCCCTAGCAGTCGGGCATAGACTGTAAGATCAAATCTATAGAAGTCTCAGCCTCGAAGGTTATGCGCAGCTGACCTAGCTGGTAAATGTCAGGAATCATCTGCGACACATAGTGCTCGACAGATGTACCTTCTGACATACGCGAACGAAAGAGCTTCTTTTGCAATTCGTACTTCTGAGATCTAAGGTAAGATCTGTGAAGGTCCTTTAATTTCAACATCATACTATAAGGAGCCAATCCTTTGTTCTGACGATGAAATTGAGGAGTCATTGCGGAAAGCATGACAGATTGAGCACTAAAGTTATCATCACTATGAGTCATCAAAAGCTCATGCCCTACTATTTGCTCAACTCCGGGCTCAGGCCCAAGAGGTTTCTCAATGACATAGAGTAACTTCTCAGCTCCCAGGACTATCCTGATATTCATCTCCCAATCTGGAAAATTGGAGCTGTTAAAGATATTGTCACCCATGATGATGTCTCTAACGCTAATCTTTCCAGCCATTTCGATTGCAATAGTTTAACTATCGAATCAACGATTTCGGGTACATCCAAAATATAATGGTTACTATAGTCCAACTTATATAACCAACTACAAGTGGAGTAGTGTCTTGTATAGTCTAACTGTTCAAAGAAAGCAATAAAAGATATTAGTCCAACTAATATATTTATAACGACGATAAATAAAATAAAAGAGCGCGTATTAGCAAGTATTAAAGAAATTTCAAATTAATACTGGCCTCCCACTATTTTCGGTGAGCCTCTAACCCTCTGTTGAGTACTCGGGAAACCCAGTTTCCTAGTGGGCTAGGATCCCGTTAAATAACACACAACCTTGACTTTGGCCAACAAGCTGTATGAAACTTAACTAGGTAGATCTCTAAGATCAATTGGATCCCATCCAATTACTAGATCCGATAGGTGGACCTCCAAGATATCCAATATATTTCCTATCATTTTCCTCTGAATCAACTAAGCCCTTGGCTTTGGCTCAACAAGCTTAATGATTCCAATTAAGCGTGACCCATTGACAGTGGGAAAGCTTCATAATCCACGTCGATGTACAGAAGTGACCTTGACTTTGGCCAACAAGTCACAACTACCCAAGACATGCGATATATAACAAATCTTTCATGGTTCAACCACATCCGCGATAGACAGTGATCTTGACTTTGGCTAACAAATCAAAGTCAATCTTGGATCTTGAGAGAGAACCACTCAATGGAAGGAAAACACTTAATATTAAAATGAGGGTTTTTCGCGTAAATTGGCAACCAATTTATTATCTTTAATTAGGTCTCATCATACACCCTTAAACATGCATTCTAAAAGCATAATAAGGCGCGATAAATTAATACTGATATGTGGATGGATATATAATACAATTTATTCCTAGAACAAATCACTCTTTTTTTCCTCTCTCACGCTAGCATTTTAAATTCTTCTACCCAATTACATAACACTAAAAGAAACCTCATTTACAATGAGGGTGTTTGGTTTATATCTAGATCCCAAGATCAAACAAGCAATGAAATACATGTGTGAATACATCAAAGGAGGTAGCGGAATACTCACATCGATCGGTTGAGATGATTTGAAGACGAATGAAGCCCAAAAAGCTCACTGGTTTGGCGTCACTGCTGTGCAGTTCACAGCCCACAAAATCAGATTTTGATCCAAGGAAATGAGCTCCAAGATTGCGTCAAACGAATCCCGACTCATGGGTGAACCTCCCTACCACCTTCGCAAGTCTCGTAGTGTGCTAGCACTTGCGGTTTTTGCCACAAAAACCCAACTCTTGCTTCCCTTATTCACGCCATTTTTGGCTTCCAAAACCAGTGAGTACTTCTCACTTTGGGCGTGACTTTGAAGAGAGAAATGAGAGAGAAGAAAATTGTGTATTAGTTGGTAAAGCATTTTCCAAAAATGCCTTTATATATTTTCCAAGAAAAAATACTAAAAAAACAATTACTAATTGATTAAATAAAAACCAAGAGTAAATGCTTTTCCCTCCAAACACTATTACACCAACTTACATCAACTATTCATTGTCACTTTAATAAAGTGATGTAAGTCTTTCAATCAATCAATCACATCAATCAATCACATCACTCAAATTGACATTTGATTTGACGCTTGATGTGACGAATGATTTGACGATTGATGTGACTTGTGTTGCCGTACTCGAATTTGAAATACGAATGCGCTCGCAATCACACTTGGGCTTGGGTTCGCTAATTCTCAATTAGCGAATTTTCCGTCGCGTCGTAATTAAATGATTACGCCTAGCGAATTCACTATTCACGTCGCTAACGAATTAATTCTAAATTAATTCGTTCGCCCGAATTAAAATCCAATTTCAATTCCGCGTCGAAATCCAATTTCTTTTAATATATCAAATATATTAATTTACCGATTAATTCCAAATTAATCATTCTCTCTCTTTAGATGATATTTTATACTAGATAAAATATCTCCGTAATTAATCCTAGAT
Source organism: Zanthoxylum bungeanum (assembly GCA_019454045.1). Classification (NCBI taxonomy): domain Eukaryota; kingdom Viridiplantae; phylum Streptophyta; class Magnoliopsida; order Sapindales; family Rutaceae; genus Zanthoxylum; species Zanthoxylum bungeanum. Next base: position 618,776 of record SKCR01026362.1, on the reverse strand, counting down.
TAATTTTCTCTCTATTCTATATAATCCCAGATTATTTAAGAGTGCGAGTTATGCGTCATCGGTGGATTATCGGGAAGCGACCCATGAGATCCCCGGATAAGTCGGCAGTAAATATGGTCGTCGGAGTATCCGAATCACGTATGTACCAAGTACTACGTTCTACCGATTTACGAGACAAGATCGGCTTCTAGCAAAGCACGAAGTCTACCCAATTCTCCGGTCATATTCATCTAAGAATATTTAAGATCTATATCAAGCGTAATATACCAAGTATTGTGTATATCGGCCCAGTATCGGATAGTCACGTGCTAGGGCTGGGGCTGGATAAGTGTCTGCCCCGTCCGAAGCACATGTCGGATGTCTGGTAACTAGTCTCTATAATCGGATATACATGACATTATCATAATATCCCGATGGCCGGCCAGCACTTAAGAGCACTAATACCGTATCTTGCGTGACATCATCTCCACTATGACTGGAGTGATACTTCCGTCTTGACATCACACCCAATACTCTACGATTCTCAATATACCCAGCATTGGCATACACAGAACCGGTTAGAGTCCTAGACGACCTCAACTAAAGTATATTGATTGTGGTAAGCATTAGCGGTGCAAGTCTCAGGTTAAGACCAAATACACCTACCCTGATGTCGGACTCCCATAGACACATAGTCATAATACCAATGGGATTCTGAGGGGTCTATCCAGAGCGAAGCTGTTTCCCTTACCATCGGTGAAACACAAACTCCTATCGCACTTGCATAAGTATCTTATACTTAAATATATGAGAACTATGCTGTTGTGCCCTCACAACGAGCACAAGTGCAATACTAGCCTATTCCACATTATCGATGTCCAGTCTCGATAATACTACGACTAGGGATATTTAATGATTAATCCTTCGTGGACTGATACTGTCTCATATCATTCTCAATCCAGGAACTAATCATATGGACCTCTCTTCATTTATATATCTAAGGTGATCTAATCACAAATGATGAGAGCGCAATTTCCTTGTTACATAGTTAATTTGTACAACAGCACTATGATCTGTACAAATAGTGACGCTATGGGTCATATTATCCAACAATCTCCCACTTGGCACATAGCCAGTCACTCAAGTGTCGTACACCCGAACTATGTACGGTTTGCTCAAATTGCTGAGGAAAGGTTTTCGTCAGCGGATTTTCATGATTATCGTCTAACGCGATTTATACGATCATCACATCGCCACAATGTATGATCCGAACGAATCAGATGAATATAGAAGTATATATCTGGATCGTCGCTGAGACCTTTAATTCTTTAGCCTTGTGCTGACGCCTAGCTCAGCTGCTAACAGAACTATATCTAATCTAATTAGATTTATTATCGACCCAAATGGCTTCTATTGCTACCTCAGCTGCAGTAATAATCCGCATTTGTTGTTTATTCGGCAACAGTATCTTGCTCGGAAGATTTCCAGCTCATTGTCCCGTTATTCAAACTTTATAGTACCGCAGTATTTAACTGTTTGGAAACTTGCGGCAGTGATCCCAGTCACTTCAAGTTCTCCTTCTCCATAGCTTAAGACAACATCTTTAGTTCTCTGAGATACTAATAGATGACCTTAACTTCAATCCAGTGACTATCACTTGGATTGTCCTGATTGTGACTCCATATGCTCAAAGCGTATGAGACACCATATCAAGTACATTTTAAATGTACAATTTCCCAGAGAGTGTTAACAACTCCAAATCTATCCCAGTAGATCTTTATTCCTTGAATAAAGGTTGTTACTCCCAAGAATTCTACGGAGAATTTCTATGAAAGCCAAGCTTTCATCAACTGCATTATGGGAATTTCATTATCAGTGCTCTCCCACTAACCTCCTTATATACACAAGAATCATTTCGTTTTGAGTCAAATCATAAACCATTATGATTATTTCAAAACGACAGTTCCAAGAACCTTATGCTTGCTCCAATCCAAACATGGATCGAATAACCCGCAAACCTTGTTTGTCGGTTATACAAAATCGTCAGGATGTTAAAAATATCCTCCAAAAGGTTTCCTTTTCAGGAAAGCGATTTTGATCTTTAACTAACACATTTCATAAATGAAATATGCAGTATCAACAAGCATCATCAAAATGGATTTACCATGGCAACAGGTAAAAGGTTGAACCGTTATTAACATAATGCTGATAACGATACCTTTCCGTCACAAGCCTAGCTTTTTACGTTGGTATGTTGCCATCCATGTATGTCTTCCTTGAAGACGTTTACAGTACCAATAGGCACAATGCCTTGCGGTACAACAAGTAGTATCCAAACATAGTTGTTATTCATGGAATCCATTTCAGACTCATGGCACTTTGCCATAATAGGGAGTCGATACCTCATATCACTTCCTCAAAACGTAGTCGGTTGGTATACCTCCACAAGATTAATATCGTTATGAGGTTACATCAGAAACCCATACCCCAGGTTGTTTTCTGATTCTCTCCGATCTACGCGGTTCTTGTGTATTCGAAGATTAATGGTACAGATTCATCATTGATGAACTATTTGTGTTCCTTTAAGGACTTCGTGCCTTGAATAGTATTACTCCGATTTTCATCGAGTATCACTATCCTCCCACTGACCACTGCATATCGGTGTTTCTTAGGAAAACCGCATGGTGAGCAACAATATATTGTTCTCATGTGAGATTTATAAGTACTATACTTATGGTTTCCCTTAGGATAACCTATAATTGGCACTTATCTAATTTGGGTTCTAGTTTGGTATCATCCAAACGTTATGCCCGGCATACCCAAATTATTAGGAATGAGAAACCCTGTTTCTTTCCTGTTCATATCCTATATGATATCTGTCAAACAGATTTATTTGGAACCTTATTCTAAATAAGTTTTGCACTGTCAATACATATCCGTTGAAGGAAATGGTAGCTCAGAGCGACTCGTGATAAACCTTATCATGTCCAACAAAATTCGGTTTTTAGTTTGGACACACCGTCAAACTGACGTGTCTCGGGAGGAGTCCTCATCTGAAAGAATACTGTACTCTTTCATGTATGTATATGAAACTTACTGCTTAAGTATTTTCCATTACGGTCTTACCGTGACAGTATAATACTATAGCCGATCTGTTTATCTACTTCGTGTCGAAACTCTAAAAGTTTTCGATCTGTGTTCTTCAAAAGAAACACATAACTATAACGTGATGCCACATCTGTTAAGGTCACGAAATATTCATTTTCACATCTAGCCTAGCTAGATATGGGCCCACTAACTTCACCATGAATAGGGCTAATAGATCGGTGGCACTTACACTATTACCAAGTAAATAGTGTTTTAGGTACTTTACCTAATAAACTAGATTCGTAGACTTTATTTGAATAGTCAAATCAGTCCTAGTACCCACTCTTCAAAAGTGTGGATATACGAGTCTTGTATAATTCTGTCCTAGACAACAATGCCACAAATAAGTCTCTTACTTGATCAAATCAATCTGAGCTATTTATTTGTCATTTTATATGTTTTGAGATTTTAATTATATTCAAAATATAAATTCTGTTATTCACATCTAATGTGTTTATCTCAGTATCATTTTTATATAATGAAACACTTAGTGTTCTAGAATATAAAGGTTTATCCATAATGGATTAAAAACTGATATAGAGATAATGTCTCTAGTCAAACTAGTTACATTATAACAGTTCCTAATTTAAGTACACACCCGAAGGGTAGTTCCTAAACTTAGGTATCTACAGTCGAAACAGCGACTTTCGTCCCGTTTCCGATTCGCAAAGCAATCTCAGCTTGAAGTCAGTATCCTGCTCAAAGCAGATTCTGAACATCAATACATATATTTTATGTACCACACTAAGTATTTAAAATCTAATTTCAATACTAGTAGTGAACATAACTTTGACAAATATTTTTAAAGTCAGAGCCTTGCCATTTCTTTAATTCCTTCGTGTCTGCCATATCCAAATGGTAGTCACTTTGGGATATGTCAATTATCATTTTCAATATTTCAGGAACCTTAGGCCAAGCCTTGGGTTTTTAGAATATCGAAACGATGTGCACCTCGTGCTACATGCCCAATTGCAAACTTTGACTTTATCTCTTCTAGAATAGTCAATTAATTCTCCAAGAATTATAAATTGCAATTTTAATACTTCTTAAATCTAAAATTAGATTTATGACAAGTATATTAAATTAAGCACTAAAGTCATCATCACATAAATCTTCCAAAGATTTTATGCTCTACTTATTTTGCTTAATTTTGGGCTTAAGGTATAATAAGTTATTTTATCAAATAAAGTAACCTATTATTTATTCCCAATTTGAAAATTAAATCATTTAAAATATTTTAATCCCAGATTATATTTTAAATATCCAACTTTTCAATTCTTTCTTGATTTCAATAGTCCAACTATTTAATCAATTATTAGTGGTACTATATTTTATAATGATTATAATAGTCCAACTATATAATCAAATATAATCCAAATTAATTAACCTCAATTACATTGATTACTATAATCCAATTATAAAATCAACTGTAAACTGAAATTAATTAATTCAAATATATTGATTAATATAATCCAATTATATATAATCACTTATAATACAGTCCAAATGTTTATTAAAACAACATTAAATATTAGTCCAACTAATACTTTTAATATATGACGAGTGATATTTGTTTAAGCGCGTATGGCGAGTAATTGAACGAATATTGCAAATTCAATTATTGCCTCCCACTATTTTTCGTCGAGCTCTACCCTCTGTCGAGTACTCTGTCGGTACTCGGGAACCGTGTTTCCTAGTGGGCTAGGATCCCGTTAAATATCACACAATCTTGACTTTGGCCAACAAATTGTATGATAATTAACTAAGTAGATCTCTAAGATCAATTGGATCTAATCCAATTCCTAGATCCAGTAGGTAGACATCCAAGTCCGAAACATATATCTTATATATGCCTATATATCGAATATATACCATAACCTTTTTCCTCTGAATCAACTAGGCCTTGGCTTTGGCACAACAAACCTAATGATCCCAGTCAAGCGCGGACCCATTGACCATGGAAGCTTCGTAATCAATGTCGATGGACAAGAAGTGGTCTTGACTTTGGCCAACAAACCACAACTTGGACAAGACACCAATATGGAACAAAGCCTCGTGATTCAAACACATCTTCGACGGACAAGGGCTTGACTTTGGCCAACAACCCATGCCAATCTAGGATCTTGAGTAAGAATCACTCAATGGAAGGAAAAAACGCATGATATTTTATGAGGGTTTTTCGCGTGCAAATTGGCTACCAATTTCATTATCTTTGTTTAGGTCTCATCATCATACACCCTTAAACATGCATTCTAAATACATAATAAAGCGCATATGAAATAAAATAATAATGGTATGCGGATGGATACTTAACATATTGATCCTAGATCAAATCTCTCCCTTTCTCACTCGAGCTAGCACTTGTATTACTTCTACCCGTTACACTACACTTCTAAAGAAACCTCATTTACATTGAGGGGAATAGGTGAGAAGAGAATACAAAGAGAATAGAGGTGATAAGGCTGGACACGCAGGTCCAATTTAATAAATCAAATTTATTACAACAATTTCCAAAATTGCCCCACCCGACTAATATCCATCCGATATACATTATTCATTCATCACAACCACGTATTCACACATAAGCATGCTATCAATCAATCTAATCAAAATAATTAATCTGATAATTATGTGATCATCCAATGTTCAAACAACGATTTGATTTTGGTCGAGTCAAACTTGTTTTTGCGAATAAGTACTCAAAGTACGAATTCATGAATTAAATTAAACTACAACATTAAATCTAATTTAATGTGCATTTAATACTAATTCACTATTCAATTCCAAATTAAATATTACACTTTATTTAATAAACCTTTTCGACTTAAATTCCAAATTTAATCGCATCGGGACTCAAAGCCCGATTAACGTCCAACGTCAATTCAATTCAAGCCTAATGGGCTTTAATTAATTTCTATAAGGCGTGGGCTTCGGCAACCAAAGCCCAATCAAGGAGTAACCCCATAAGCCCAGAAATCAATTTAGGCCCATTATGCCCAATTAAACTTTAAAGGTTTATAAGTTGCATTTGGGCTTTATGGTAGTGGTTTTCGGCCCAATTGGATCCAATCCATTTGGCCTAAACTCATCTTGATAAAATCAAGCCCAATAAGCCCAATTACAACTTTAAAGTCCAATTTCCAAAATTAGGCCCAATTAATTAAATACACAAAATCCAATTTCGCAATTTAATTACCTAAAGTGCATTTCATGATTAATTACCCAAATCAATATTTCCAAAACATGAAATTAGTCCAATTAATCATGTTCATTATCATCATCACATGTCCAACACATAAATGAAAAAAATCAAACCCATTACATGCTTCTTAGTCTCAGCCAAGGAGGGATTTTGTGTCCGATTTGGTTTCAATCCAATCGAACCCATAATCGACATTAAATCAACATCCCGAATGATTTCCAATACATCCAATGTTCAAAAATCAAAATACCAAGACATTTAATGGCATCATCCAATTCGGCCAAGGTGATAACTTTTGGGGATTTTATGTTCAATTCAAAATCCAATCCAATTAGTTTCAAATTAACATTATCCTTAATGATTCTAATTCATCCAATTAACTAAAATCAAAAAATTCCAAGAACTCCAAATAGCATACACATTCGGCCAACATAACATTTTTGGGGAAAATAATTCCAAATCAATTTTCAACAAATTGGTCCAACCAAAATGCAATTAGACATGTTATAAGCATACTCAAACAATCAATTTATTCAAATCATGCTCAACACAAATTTACCCAAATTTTAAGCCCTACATTTTTCATGCTTGAACCTATAGCTCTTGATGCCATTGTTTGGTTTATATCTAGGTCCCAAGATCAAACAAGCAATGAAATACATGTGTGAATACATCAAAGGAGGTAGCGGAATACTCACATCGATCGGTTGAGATGATTTGAAGACGAATGAAGCCCAAAAAGCTCACTGGTTTGGCGTCACTGCTGTGTAGTTCACAGCCCACAAAATCAGATTTTGATCCAAGGAAATGAGCTCCAAGATTGCGTCAAACGAATCCCGACTCATGGGTGAACCTCCCTACCACCTTCGCAAGTCTCGTAGTGTGCTAGCACTTGCGGTTTTTGCCACAAAAACCCAACTCTTGGTTCCCTTATTCACGCCATTTTTGGCTTCCAAAACCAGTGAGTACTTCTCACTTTGGGCGTGACTTTGAAGAGAGAAATGAGAGAGAAGAAAATTTTGTATTAGTTGGTAAAGCATTTTCCAAAAATTCCTTTATATATTTTCCAAGAAAAAATACTAAAAAAACAATTACTAATTGATTAAATAAAAACCAAAAGTAAATGCTTTTCCCTCCAAACACTATTACACCAACTTACATCAACTATTCATTGTCACTTTAATAAAGTGATGTAAGTCTTTCAATCAATCAATCACATCAATCAATCACATCACTCAAAGTGACATTTGATTTGACGCTTGATGTGACGAATGATTTGACGCTTGATGTGACTTGCGTTGCCGCACTTGAATTCGAAATACGAATGCGCTCGCAATCACACTTGGGCTTGGGTTCGCTAATTCTCAATTAGCGAATTTTCCGTCGCGTCGTAATTAAATGATTATGCCTAGCGAATTCACTATTCACGTCGCTAACGAATTAATTCTAAATTAATTCGTTCGCCCGAATTAAAATCCAATTTCAATTCCGCGTCGAAATCCAATTTCTTTTAATATATCAAATATATTAATTTACCGATTAATTCCAAATTAATCATTCTCTCTCTTTAGATGATATTTTATACTAGATAAAATATCTCCGTAATTAATCCTAGATTAATTTTCTCTCTCTTCTATATAATCCCAGATTATTTAAGAGTGCGAGTTATGCATCATCGGTGGATTATCGGGAAGTGACCCATGAGATCCCCGGATAAGTCGGCAGTAAATACGGTCGTCGGAGTATCCGAATCACGTATGTACCAAGTACTACGTTCTACCGATTTACGAGACAAGATCGGCTTCTAGCAAAGCACGAAGTCTACCCAATTCTCCGGTCATATTCATCTAAGAATATTTAGATCTATATCAAGCGTAGTATACCAAGTATTGTGTATATCGGCCCAGTATCGGATAGTCACGTGTTAGGGCTGGGGCTGGATAAGTGTCTGCCCCGTCCGAAGCACATGTCGGATGTCTGGTAACTAGTCTCTATAATCGGATATACATGACCTTGTCATAATATCCCGATGGCCGGCCAGCACTTAAGAGCACTAATACCGTATCCTGCGTGACATTATCTCCACTATGACTGGAGTGATACTTCCGTCTTGACATCACACCCAATACTCTATGATTCTCAATATACCCAGCATTGGCGTACACAGAACCGGTTAGAGTCATAGACGACCTCAACTAAAGTATATTGATTGTCGTAAGCATTAGCGGTGCAAGTCTCAAGTTAAGACCAAATACACCTACCCTGATGTCGGACTCCCATAGACACATAGTCATAATACCAATGGCATTCCAAGGGGTCTATCCAGAGCGAAGCTGTTTCCCGTACCATCGGTGAAACACAACCTCCTATAGCACTTGCATAAGTATCCTATACTTAAATATATGAGAACTATGATGTTGTGCCCTCACAACGCGCACAAGTGCAATACTAGCCTATTCCGCATTATCGATGTCCAGTCTCGATAATACTACGACTAGGGATATTTAATGATTAATTCTTCGTGGACTGATACTGTCTCATATCATTCTCAATCCAGGAACTAATCATATGGACCTCTCTTCATTTATATATCTAAGGTGATCTAATCACAAATGATGAGAGCGCAATTTCCTTGTCACATAGTTAATTTGTACAACAACACTATGATCTGTACAAATAGTGACGCTATGGGTCATATTATCCAACAGAGGGGAATTGGTGAGAAGAGAAATTCAAAGAGAATATGGGTGAAAGGCTGGACACGCAGGTCCAATTTAATAAATTTCAAATTTACAACAATTTCCAAAATTGCCCCTACCCAACTAATAGCCATCCAATATATACATTATTCATATAATTACATCCAAGTATTCACAAAAAGCATGTTGTCAATCAATCTAATCCAATTAATTAATCTTTGATTAATGACCATCCAATGTTCATACAACGATTTGATTTTCGCGAGTCCAACTCGTTTAAGAATAAATACTCAAAGTAAGTATTCTTGAATTATATCGAACTGCAATTTTAAATCCAATTTAAATTCTATCCAATACTAATTCGTGTTTAATTCCAAATTAAACAATTACACTTATTTTAATGCCTTAAAGACTTGGATTCCAAATCCAATCCAATTGGTCCTCAAAGGCCCAAATAGCATCCAATGTCATTTTAATTAAAGACCAATGGGTTTCAATTAATTCTTTTGGCATGGGTTTCAGCAATTATGGATCCAACCCAAAATGCCAAAGCCCAATTAGGAATCACCATATGCCAAAAATCAATTTAGGCCCATTAGGCCCAATTGAATTATTAAAGGCCCAATAGTCATATTTGGACTTTATGGAAATGGTTTTAGGCCCAATTGGATCCAACCCAATTGTCCAAAACCATACTTGGCCCAACCAAGCCCATTAGCCCAATTACAAAAAATTAAAATAACATAATATTCCAAAATCACATTAATTCATTTAAAGTGTAATTAACACAATTAATCAATTAATCTAATGTTTCCAAAACACTAATTAATCTAATTAATCATGCTCAATAATTCAATTAATGTCCAACATAAGTTGAAGCAAAATCAATTCATTCCAACATGCTTCAACTCACGGCAATCATATGAAACAACATTCAATTTTTTTTATTTCAATCCAATTAAACCAACATTAACATTCATTTCATGCCTTAAACTCATCCAATAGTCAAATTTCAAAAAATCACCATGAGAGGTCCTAGGGTTCAATTCGGCCATGACATGGATTTTGGGGAAATTAATCTAATCAATTTTTCTCTAATCCAATGATGCACAAATCCAATTCATCATCATCTCAACACAACCAAACAATCAATTTGGACATTTACAAGCTCCAAGCAAAATCCCCAAATTAAAGTCCATGAACCCTAAAATTCAAATCAAGTTTAGATTGGCTATGATACCATTGTTAGTGTCCTACACATACCCAATGTCTCTAAACAAGATTTATGTGTGAATAAATCAAATGAAAGTAGCGGAAATACTAACATTTATCGGTTGAGGAATTTCAAAAATTTCCTTGAATGTAGAAGTTCCAAGACTTCTATTTGAGTTCCAAACTCTTTGGTGAGTTTCCCTATAACCTTTATTTAACTCTCAAAGTGCTAGCTATGGTGAATTTTGCAACAAAATTCAAGGAGAAGAGAAGGAAGAATTCGGCCACAATGAGAATGAGAGAGATGGATGAATAGTTCACTTCCAAAGTTAAATTAAGTTGGTAGGTGTGTTGTGTAATTAATCCAATTAATAAGCTCAAACACATCCATCACAAATCGTGACAAGTTGATGTAAGTTATGTGGGTCCCACCTAATTTTGAATTCCAAATTCAAGTTGGCTTACACAACACACTTTTGGCCCGGATTCGTTTAATCCGACTAAATAAATTTTTCGTCGCTAAATAATTAAATCAAATTTAATTAAATAATAATACCTCACAAAATTATTACGAAAGTCGCTTACGAATTAATTCCAAATTAATTCGTTCGCTTGAATTAAAATCCAATTTTAATTCTGTATTGAAATCCAAATTCAATTAATATATCAGATATATTATTTTACCCCAATTAAATAAATTAAATAGTAAAATCCAATTTAACTATTAAATTTACTTTTCCGATTAATTTCAAATTAATCATATTCTCTCTTCTAGACGAATTTAATCCCATATAAATTATTGCCGCAATTAAGCCTAGATTAATTTTCTCTCTCATAATTTATCCCAGTGTAGGCACTGTATTTTTGCATTTAAGTCCCGATGATGAGTCTCACATGGAGACACTACCTCTTTAAATTGTGGAAGTCACGGGAAACAGACGTCGGAAGGGAAGAGTCAGACATTGACATCTTGTTGGAGTTAATTCACTTGATTAGCTTCGGGTTCGCTTGTTGGACCTCTGTTTTAAAATACATCCTTAGCCCAAAACCCCCGCAAGTCACACACCAAGCCCACACACTACCAAACCAACACACCAAGCCCACCAAAATAAACCCAAATACACGCCCAAGAGACCTATACCCACGCCCATCACATTCCAAAATAAACAAAATCACACATTAAACACATGCTAAAATCAAGACAAATCACCTTCCCAAATTAAAAGATTCAAATAAAATCTCATCAAACACTTTCCTAATTCAATTAAATCACATCCTAAATTAAATAGATTTTTCCTTAAGACACACTAATTAAAAGATACTCCCATAATTACAAAATTCTTTCCCTATTCACATAAGGTAAACCCCAACCCTTGCCTATAAAAAGAAGCCTAAACCAAACCTTAGGGACCCTAGCTCATTCTTACGAAAACACAAAGAAAATAACCTAATAATTCACGCCAAAAGCATCCAATAAACAACCTCTCACATTCCTCACTCACGTACCCCATAGCCATTCACTCATGTAATAGCCCCTCACATTGCCTCACTTACGTAGCATCCCCATTAGCCTCAACTTCACGCATCAACTTTCAACGCAGCCATCATCCCTCACGTAACAGCCCCCTAGCCTCAACTCCATGTAACCCTTGTTTCACGCACCAACAGTCTGCCTTCAATTCACTGCCCACTTCACACCCCCCAAACAGCAGACATTCACGTATAAATTCTCCCTGCAAACTACCGCATAAATTCTCCCTGCAAACTACCGCATAAAATCCCAATCAACTCTGCAGCCTTTATTCACGCAAACTAGTCTCCATTCTACCTCGAAAATCTACCCAGTACTACACCCAGAAACTGTCGCAAAACACCACTGAAAATTGCCCAGAAACTGTCGCAAAACTGTCCAGAAATACAGCCCAAACATCACATAAAATCTGCCCAGTAAAACCCTCATAAACCACCGCAGAGACTATCCAAAAACTACCCAATAAACCACAAAACAATGACCAAAAACAGCCATAAAATGGAGTAAAACAGCAGCCCGAACAGCGAAAGAAAATATTGAACCAGTGAACCAGAGGAGTTACGGAGAACCAACCCTTCGGACGACCGTGAAACGCACTTCCAAGAGACGACTTAAGAGGTTAGACCTGAGGGAACCCTTTTTAATTATTCTCCTTTATTTTATTTATTTTCTTATTTTACTTCGCATGAGTATTGTGGATTGGTGCATGATGTGATTTCCGGATGAACGGAATATGTGTTCTCTCTTGCGGTATATCGGATGGAAACCCGGACGTAAATTCCGTAGTCGAATTCGAATGGACGGTATTACGGTCTGAACTCGGGATACAATGCCACGTACCACTTGAGAGACACACATATTTCGTTTCATCCAATTTTATGTTCGAGCATGATTTAGTCTAGTGGGTTATTTTTTTCTAAAGCATGATTTAGTCTAGTATGTTATTTATTTTTAAGCATGATTAAGTTATTTCTTTATGCATGATTTAGTTATTTGTTTTCGCAGTAGGAGTTTAATTTACGTTTATGTTTAGGTTGTTATTTAATTTTTTTATGTTTGATAATTCAACATGCTCATGAGATCATTGTGTGTTAGCGCGTGTTTGTCGTTATAATGCCTTAATTTTAAAGCATGCAAACATAGATATAGGATTTATTCTCTTGAATGCGAACTAGATATAGGTTATCTTTGAATATATATGTTGCGAAGATTCGGTTAAGTTATTGCACAAATTATTTCATTACAAATGGCATAAGTAAGGGACCATTCTGAACCAAACGGTTTGAGGTTTTCCCTTACGAGGGGTGAGTGCGGCCTTAAATCATTTTCCCGGTTCACACCGGGTGGCGACTCCATTATTCTCTGGTTTAGTTCCCCTTGGGCTATTCCGTACTCCCGACCAGGACGCGAGCCTAGAACAGCGTCGTCAAGTTCTGTGTCCTACAGTCTGGTGACTCCACTGGGGATAGAGAATTGGCCCCGAAAGAATGTCTTGTAATGATTGTGATTTGTGCTTTAGTTAACTGTGTCTATCGTGGGTTGAAGGGGTTTAATCAAAGGCATTATTAAAGCTAGGTAATGGTTTTGTGACTTCTTTCCTTCACTACCTTTCTACAAGGAAAAGTTGTGAAGGCACCTAGATAATCATTACCCACAGCTCACTGTGATAGGCTAATTTGGAGGACTTGTTGTTTATTCCTGTCACCAAGGTGATAAGAGCCTAAGAGGCTTGGGTATTTAAGAGAGTTCGCTCCACCCTCCCTCTAGGGAATCTACAATAGGAAATCCATTTGACAGTTAGTCACGCACCATAACTCGTTGGCACATACCTTAAGTTATAAAAAAGGTGCGCTCACTTGGTCGCTCGAACCCTTGAGTGGGGAGTCCTAGTTGTGGGCAATCCTTCGTCAGCGGGAGCCTTTCTCTACACCCCCATAAACCCACACGTGAACTGTAGTTGTATGACCAATAGAAACTATCCATTTATACCTATGTTTAGGACCATTGTCGTTTGGATTCAGTTGGACCTTTTGTCATGAGGTATGGGCTTGTTGGGCCATTTAAACTGGGACGAGTCCGTGCTTTATGGCAATTGGGCCAAAAGATTCTAAAATACCACTGGGCCACTTTATGTTTAGGCCCCTTATTATTTGAAGTTGTTTAGCCATGTTATCGTAAATGTGTAAACCTGTTGGGCCTTTTCAACTAGGACAAGTTTGCACCGCGCAATAGTATGATTGAATGCTTTAAAATGATAATGGGGCGACTTATATATTCCATACATCACACGAATCTCATGCATCTCATGCATACACGCATAATGTTAACCCTTGTGTCTTAAAAGCCATCATAGATACCCGTTGGGTTAGGAAAGAGGGAAGACTCATCAAAAGGCTGTTAGCGAACATGAGTGAATCAGTTAACGAGGGATCTCGTATTGATCGGCTAGATACTAGTCTCACTAAGGTTACCGAGCAGTTGTAAGCTTTGACCACCGCTATGGCTAATATGAATGTGCCCCGTGCTGGGGGAGGCTCTGAGAATGTGAGGCGTGATGACCCTCCAAATAGATTGAATGATGATATCCATGTCTTTGATGACAACATGGCAAGTATAAAACATGCGCCTTTGGACTGACAGCATTGATAACTTTGAAGGCTAAGAACATGGAAGTTTACGGAGACTCGATGTTGGTAGTCCGACAGATGCAAGGAGAATGGGAATTGAAGGAAGAACGATTGAAACCCTACCTATTCCACCTCAGGAATCTGGCACAAGCCCTCCCCGATTGTAAATTTTAGCACTTGTCGCGAGAAGAAAATCAAATGGACGACGCGTTAGCTACACTAGCCACAACTTGGGAAAATCTGGAGAAGTTGGTGATGAGACCTCTGTTGTTGACAACGGAAAGCAAACCGGTTTATGAGATAGAAAGAATCTTGGAAGTAGAGGTCAACGATGGGAAACCTTGGTACTATGATATTCAGCGATACTTAGAACATGAGGAATTCCCAAAAGAAGTAAGCAGAAAAGACAAGATAGACATTCAAAAGTGGCTTCTCAATATGTGAATTTGAAGGGAGAACTATACAAAAGACAAGCGAATGACATTCAGCTGAAGTGTTTAAGAAAATAAGAAGCTCGAAAGGTAATGGAAACAGTACTGCCGGTGGAAGTTGAGATACAATCCATGAGGGTATTAGCAGAAGTAGAGTTACCTGAACAAGAATGGGCCTCGCATAGATTTAAATAGTTGGTATTGCTCGATAAGAAGAGAATGTTGTCCTTGCATCACATGCAGATATACCAAAAGAGGTTGGCTCGAGCATTAAACAAGAAGGTATGTCCTACTAAAATCAGAAAGGGTGATCTGGTACTTAAGTAGTCAAAGCCATTGACGACCGACCCGAGGGGAAAGTTCATACCCAATTGGGAAGGACCCTACATTGCCTAGAAAGTGATGGGAAATGAGGCAGTGAGACTGTCAGACTTGGAAGGGAACGAGTTCACTGAGCCGATCAACGTGGATAGATTGAAGCAATATTTTGCCTGAGGAAAAGAAGACCGAGCAGTCGCTGGAAGAAGACTTAACCCAACAGAATAGGAAATTCATACATGCATGCATGCATACATGTAACTGTTGGACAAAATGACCCATAGCTTCACTATTTGCACAGATCATTGTGTTGTTGTAGCAAATTAACTATATGACAAGGAAATTGCACTCTCATCATTTGTGATTAGATCACCATAGATATATAAATGAAGAGAGGTCCATATGATTAGTTCCTGGATTGAGATGATATGAGACAGTATCAGTCCACGAAGGATTAATCATAAAATATCCCTAGCCGGAGTATTATCGAGACAGGACATCGATAATGCGGAATAGGCTAGTATTGCACTTGTGCGCGTTGTGAGGGCACAACGGCATAGTTCTCATATATTTAAGTATTGGATACTTATGCAAGTGCGATAGGAGGTTGTGTTTCACCGATGGTACGGGAAACAGCTTCGCTCTGGATAGACCCCTCAGAATCCCATTAGTATTATGACTATGTGTCTATGGGAGGCCGAAATCAGGGTAGGTGTGTATGGTCTTAACCTGAGACTTACATTGCTAATACTTACGATAATCGATAGACTTTGGTCTTGGTGGTACAGGGCTTTAACCGGTTCTGCGTACACCACTTCTGGGTTTATCAGAGAGTCGTAGTGTATTAGGTGTGATGTCAAGACGGAAGTATCACTTCAGTCATATTGGAGATGATGTCACGCAGGATACGGTATTAGTGCTCTTAAGTGCTGCGCGGCCATCGGGATATTATGACAAGGTCATGTATATCCGATTATAGAGACTAGTTACCAGACATCCGACATGTGCTTCGTACGGGGCAGACACAAATCCAGCCCCAGGCCTAGCACGTGACTATCCGATACTGGGCCGATATACACAATACTACGGTATACTACGCTTGATACAGATCTATATATTCCTGTAAGAATATTTCTGGAGAATTGGGTAGGCATGGCGCTTTGCTAGAAGCCAACCTTGTCTTGTAAATCGGTACAAACGTAGTACGAGGTACTTACGTGTCGGATAGTCCGACGACCGTATTTACTGCCAACATATCCGGAGATCTCATGGGTCGCTTCCTGAAGATTCACCGATGACGTATGACTCGCACTTTAATTAATCTGGGATTAATTAGAAGAGAGAGAAAATTAATCTAGGATTAATTACAGAGATATTTTATCTCGGATAAAATATCGTTAACGAGAGAGAACGATTAATTTGGAATTAATCGATAAAATAATATATTTGATATATTATTAGAAATTAGATTTCGACGCGGAATTAAAATTAGATTTTAATTCGGGTGAACGAATTAATTTAGAATTAATTCGTTAGCGACGTGAATAGTGATTTCGCTAGGCGTGATCATTTAATTACGACGCGACGGAAAATTCGTTAATTTGGAATTAGCGAATCCGAGCCCGTGAGTGCTTGCGAGCGCATTCGCATTTCGAATTCGAGCGCGGCACGCATGTCACATCAAGCGTGAAATCGCTAGTCCCATCATTTGTCAAATCACTTGTCACTTTGAGTGATGTGACATGTTGTCACTTGATTTGAGTGATTGATGTAGAAGTTGAAAAAGCAACATTTGCTTTTACTTTTTGACTTTAGTATTTAGTGAAAAGTAAAAAGAATTGGTAAATGGTTTTATTAATTTAGAAATTATAAAAACCTATTACATTTTATTTCCTTTTACTTTTCCCTCTCTCACCTTTTACGCATCTCTTCCTCTCCCTCTCTTTTCTCTCCTTCTTCCACTTTCGGCTTGGAGCCGATTTCTTCTCCAAAAATTTCTGGTTTGACCGAAATTTTGAGAAGCAAATGAAGAAGAGTAGTGCTAGCACACACATGGGTTATATTATGGTGATAGGGAAACGAATTTGTGAGCTTGGATTTATTTTTGGAGCTTGAAGCTTTGAGCTTCCATGGAGTCATCAATGGCCGAATTTTGAAGGCATCAAAACAGCCCCAACCGAGCATCACAGCAGCTCAATGGACTCCAAAACCGAGCTTCAACAAATAGGAAAATGGATCTTGTTCTTTGCATCCAAAACCGTTCAATGTGAGTTATTCCACACCTCATTTGATATGTATTCAACTCGTTTTTATGCATGATTTATGATCTTGGGACTTGATTGAAACTCAACAATGATATCTTGAGCTATTGGTTGCATAAAACGAATTTAGGGTTCTTGAGCAAAATTTGGGGCTTTTTGATTTAAGCATGATTTTGACAAATTTTTGTTTAAGAATGCTTGTATATGGATAACTTAGAGTTATATGTAATCAATTTGATGAAAAATTAATTGGATTGATTTTCCCCAATTTGCTTAATGTTGGCCAAAACTTTAATTTGGGTAAACTTGATTTTGAGCATGTTTAATGAAATTGGATGAATTAGAATGCTTAAATGTTGTTTAATTGATGATTGATTAGATCAATTTGATGAAAAAGTGTTGGAACAATTTTCCCCAATTTGCTTATTGTTGGCCAAAATTGAAATTTGGGTAAATTTGATTTTGAGCATGTTTAATGAAATTGGATGATTTAGAATGCTTAAAGTATGTTTAATTGAGGATTGATTGGATCAATTTGTTGAAAATTAGTTTGGAACAATTTTCCCCAAATTGCTTTGGATGGCCGTATTTGGCAAGCTCCCTAATGTCTTGGATTTTTTTTGATTTGTTCATTGGATGACTTAGAAATCATTTGGGGATGTTGAATTAATGTTTGATTAGGTTCAATTGGATTGAATTTGATTTGGGCATTTTTTCCCCTTATGGCCGAGACTTTAGCATGTATTAATTGGGTTTGATTTTGATCAAATTATGTTAGACATGATTAATTGATGTTAAGCATGATTAATTGGACAAATTTCATGTTTTGGAAACTTTGATTTGGGTAATTAATAACGTTATACACTTTAGGTAATTTAATTGGAAAATTTGGAATTTTTGGAATTAAATTATTGGGTTTAAAATTGATTTGGGCCTTTTAAGTTGTTATTGGGTTTATTGGACTTTGTTGTACAAAGTTGGTTTAGGCCAAAATTGGTTGGATCCAATTAGGCCCAAAACCGCTTCCAAAAGGCCCAAATGCGACTAATGAACCTTTAACATTTAATTGGGCGTAATGGGCCTAAATTAATTTATGGGCTTATGGGGTAACTCCCGGATTGGACTTTGGTTGCGGTTTGACCCGAGTTGACCAAAAGTCCACGCCTCAAGAAATTAATTAAAAGCCCATTGGACTTTAATTAAATTAATATTGGATATTAATCGGCTTTGAGACCCGTAACGATTAAATTTGGAATTTAAGTCGTAAAGGTTTATTTTATAAAGTGTAATATTTAATTTGGAATTAAAATGAATTAGAATTAAATACGTATTAAATTGGATTTAATCATGTAATTTAATTTTATTTGAG